>JBAMNC010000410.1:0-567581 GCA_037902135.1 Cetoscarus ocellatus
TTCTGAATCCATAATGCTGAGGTCAAATTGTCTGAAAATTGGCACAGAAGTACCTGGGGATGTACCCTACAATACTCTGTTGGGCTTTGTAGATCATAGTTTTATTTTGATTTTTCAGAACTTTTTTAAAATCTGAAGTTAGTCAAAATGGGCCTCAAATGCCTGATTTAGAAGTGCTCTGAATCCATAATTCTCATCTGAACTTTTCTGAAAATTGGCACAGAGGTACCTGGGGATGTACCCTACAATACTCTGTTGGACTTTGTAGATCATAGTTTTATTTTGATTATTTATGAATTTTTTTATGATCTGAAGTTAGTCAAAAAGGGCCTGAAATGCCTAATTTTGGAGTGCTCTGAATCCATAATGCTAAGGTGAAGTTGTCTGAAAACTGGCACAGAAGTACTTGGGGATGTACTGTACAATACTCGGTTGGACTTTGTAGATCATAGTTTTATTTTGATTATTTATGAATTTTTTTAAAATCTGAAGTTAGTCAAAATGGGCCTCAAATGCCTGATTTAGAAGGCCTCTGAATCCATAATTCTCATTTGAACTTTTCTGAAAATTGGCACAGAGGTACCTGGGGATGTACCCTACAATACTCTGTTGGACTTTGTAGATTATAGTTTTATTTTGATTATTTATGAATTTTTTGAAGATCTGAAGTTAGTCAAAATGGGCCTGAAATGCCTGATTTTGGAGTGCTCTGAATCCATAAGGCTGAGGTCAAATTGTCTGAAAATTGGCACAGAGGTACCTGGGGATGTACCCTACAATACACTGTTGGACTTTGAAGATCATAATTTTATTTTGATTATTTATGAATTTTTTTAAGATCCACAGTTAGTCAAAATGGGCCTGAAATGCCTGATGTTGGAGTGCTCTAAATCCATAATGCTAGGGTCAAATTGTCTCAGAATTGGCACAGGAGTACCTGGGGATGTACCGTACAATACTCTGTTGGGCTTTGTAGATCATACTTTTATTTCTATTTTTCAGAAATTTAAAAAAATCTGAAGTTAGTCAAAATGGGCCTGAAATGCCTGATTTTGGACTGCTCTGAATCCATTATGCTATGGGCACATTGTCTCAGAATTGGCACAGAGCTACCTGGGGATGTACCCTACAATACTCTGTTGGGCTTTGTAGATCATAGTTTTATTTCTATTTTTCACAAATTTTTAAAGATCTGCTGTTAGTCAAAATGGGCTTCAAATGTCTTGTTTTGGAGTGCTCCGAATCCATAATGCTCAGGTCAATATATCTGCAAATTGGCACAGAGGTACCTGGAGATCTGCCCTGCAAAACTCTGTTGGACTTTGTACATCATAGTTTTATTTTGATTATTTATGATTTTTTTAAGATCTGAAGTTAGTCAAAATGGGCCTGAAATGCCTGATTTTGGACTGCTCTGAATCCATTAGGCTGAGGTCAAATTGTCTGCAAATTGGCACAGAAGTACCTGGGGATGTACCTTACAATACTCTTTTGGGCTTTGTAGATCATAGTTTTATTTTGATTTTTCAGAACTTTTTAAAATCTGAAATTAGTCAAAATGGGCCTCAAATGCCTGATTTAGAAGGGCTCAGAATCCATAATGCTAAGGTCAAATTTCCTGAAAATTGGCACAGAGGTACCCAGAGATGTATCCTACAATACTCTGTTGGGCGTTGTAGATCATAGTTTTATTTTGATTTTTAATGATTTTTTTAAGATCTGAAGTTAGTCAGAATTGGCCTGAATTGCCTGATTTTGGAGTGCTCTGAATCCATAATGCTAAGGTCAAATTGTCTGAAAATAAGCACAGAAGTACCTGGGGATGTCCCGTACAGTACTCTTTTGGTCGTTGTAGATCATAGTTTTATTTTGATTTTCAGAAATTTTTAAAGATCTGAAGTTAGTCAAAATAGGAATGAAATGCCTGATTTTGGAGTGCTCTGAATCCATAATGCTAAGGTCAACTTGTCTGAAAATTGGCACAGAGGTACTTGGTGATGTACCCAATACACTGTTGGACTTTGAAGATCATAGTTTTATTTTGATTATTTATGAATTTTTTTATGATCTGAAGTTAGTCAAAAAGGGCCTGAAATGCCTAATTTTGGAGTGCTCTGAATCCATAATGCTAAGGTGAAGTTGTCTGAAAACTGGCACAGAAGTACTTGGGGATGTACTGTACAATACTCGGTTGGACTTTGTAGATCATAGTTTTATTTTGATTATTTATGAATTTTTTTAAAATCTGAAGTTAGTCAAAATGGGCCTCAAATGCCTGATTTAGAAGGCCTCTGAATCCATAATTCTCATTTGAACTTTTCTGAAAATTGGCACAGAGGTACCTGGGGATGTACCCTACAATACTCTGTTGGACTTTGTAGATTATAGTTTTATTTTGATTATTTATGAATTTTTTGAAGATCTGAAGTTAGTCAAAATGGGCCTGAAATGCCTGATTTTGGAGACCTCTGAATCCATAATGCTAAGGTCAAATTGTCTGAAAATTGGCACAGAGGTACCTGGGATGTACCCTACAATACACTGTTGGACTTTGAAGATCATAATTTTATTTTGATTTTTCAGAAATTTTTTACGATCCACAATTAGTCAAAATGGGCCTGAAATGCCTGATGTTGGAGTGCTCTGAATCCATAATGCTAAGGTCAAATTGTCTCAGAATTGGCACAGGGGTACCTGGGGATGCACCGTACAATACTCAGTTGGGCTTTGTAGATCATACTTTTATTTCTATTTTTCAGAAATTTTAAAAAATCTAAAGTTAGTCAAAATGGGCCTGAAATACCTGATTTTGGAGTGCTCTGAATCCATTATTCTCATTTCAACTCATCTGAAAATTGGCACAGAGGTACCTGGAGATCTGCCCTGCAAAACTCTGTTGGACTTTGTAGATCATAGTTTTATTTAAATTATTTATGAATTTTTTTAAGATCTTAAGTTCGTCAAAATGGGCCTGAAATGCCTGATTTTGGACTGCTCTGAATCCATTATGCTAAGGGCAAATTGTCTCAGAATTGGCACAGAGCTACCTGGGGATGTACCCTACAATACTCTGTTGGGCTTTGTAGATCATAGTTTTATTTCTATTTTTCAGAAATTTTTTAAAATCTGAAGTTAGTCAAAATGGGCCTGAAATGCCTGATTTAGAAGTGCTCTGAATCCATTATTCTCATTTCAACTTGTCTGAAAATTGGCACAGAGATACCTGGAGATGTACCCTAGAAATACTCTTTCAGACATTGAAGATCATAGTTTTATTTTGATTTTTCAGAAATTTTTTAAAATCTTAAGTTAGTCAAAATAGGAATGAAATGCCTGATTTTGGACTGCTCTGAATCCATTATGCTAAGGGCAAATTGTCTCAGAATTGGCACAGAGCTACCTGGGGATGTACCCTACAATACCCTGTTGGGCTTTGTAGATCATAGTTTTATTTCTATTTTTCAGAAATTTTTTAAAATCTGAAGTTAGTCAAAATGGACCTGAAATGCCTGATTTAGAAGTGCTCTGAATCCATTATTCTCATTTCAACTTGTCTGAAAATTGGCACAGAGATACCTGGAGATGTACCCTACAATACTCTTTCAGACATTGAAGATCATAGTTTTATTTTGATTTTTAATGAATTTTTCAAGATCTGAAGATAGTCAAAAAGGGCCCTCAAATGCCTGATTTTGGAGTGCCCTGAATCCATAATGCTAAGGTCAAATTTTCTGAAAATTGGCACAGAAGTACCTGGAGATGTACCCTACAATACTCTTTTGGCTGTGAAGATCATAGTTTTATTTTGATTTTTCAGAAATTTAAAAAATCTGACGTTAGTCAAAATGGGCCTGAAATGCCTGATTTTGGAGTGCTCTGAATCCATAATGCTAAGGTCAACTTGTCTGAAAATTGGCACAGAGGTACTTGGTGATGTACCCAATACACTGTTGGACTTTGAAGATCATAAGTTTATTTTGATTATTTATGAATTTTTTGAAGATCTGAAGTTAGTCAAAATGGGCCTGAGATGCCTGATTTTGGAGACCTCTGAATCCATAATGCTAAGGTCAAATTGTCTCAGAATTGACAAGGGGTACCTGGGGATGTACCGTACAATACTCTGAATCCATTATGCTAAGGGCAAATTGTCTCAGAATTGGCACAGAGCTACCTGGGGATGTACCCTACAATACTCTGTTGGGCTTTGTAGATCATAGTTTTATTTTGATTTTTCAGAACTTTTTAAAGATCTGCTGTTCGTCAAAATAGGAATGAAATGCCTGATTTTGGAGTGTTCTGAATCCATAATGCTGAGGTCAAATTGTCTGAAAATTGGCACAGAAGTACCTGGGGATGTACCCTACAATACTCTGTTGGGCTTTGTAGATCATAGTTTTATTTTGGTTTTTTCAGAACTTTTTTAAAATCTGAAGTTAGTCAAAATGGGCCTGAAATGCCTGATTTAGAAGTGCTCTGAATCCATTATTCTCATTTCAACTTGTCTAAAAATTGGCACAGACGTACCTGGGGATGTACCCTACAATACTCTGTTGGAGTTTGTAGATCATAGTTTTATTTTGATTATTTATGAATTTTTTAAAGATCTGAAGTTAGTCAAAATGGGCCTGAAATGTCTGATTTTGGACTGCTCTGAATCCATAAAGCTAAGGTGAAGTTGTCTGAAAATTGGCACAGAAGTACTTGGGGGAGTACCGTACAATACTCTTTTGGGCTTTGTAGATCATAGTTTTATCTTGATTTTTCAGAACTTTTTTAAAATCTGAAGTTAGTCAAAATGGGCCTCAAATGCCTGATTTAGAAGGGCTCTGAATCCATAATTCTCATTTGAACTTTTCTGAAAATTGGCACAGAGGTACCTGGGGATGTACCCTACAATACTCTGTTGGACTTTGTAGATCATAGTTATATTTTGATTATTTATGAATTTTTTGAAGATCTGAAGTTAGTCAAAATGGGCCTGAAATGCCTGATTTTGGAGTGCTCTGAATCCATAATGCTAAGGTGAAGTTGTCTGAAAATTGGCACAGAAGTACCTGGGGATGTACCTTAAAATACTCTTCTAGACGTTGTGGATCATAGTTTCATTTTGATTATTTATGATTTTTTTAAGATATGAAGTTAGTCAAAATAGGAATGAAATTCCTGATTTTGGAGTGCTCTGAATCCTAAATGCTAAGGTGAAGTTGTCTGAAAATTGGCATTGTGGTACCCGGAGATATACCCTATAATTCTCTTTTTGACATTGTAGATCATAGTTTTATTTTGATTATTTATGAATTCTTTTAGATCTGAAGTTAGTCAAAATGGGCCTGAATGCCTGATTTAGAAGGGCTCTGAATCCATTATTCTCATTTCAAGTTGTCTGAAAATTGGCACAGAGGTACCTGGAGATGTACCCTACAATACTCTTTTTGACATTGAAGATCATAGTTTTATTTTGATTATTTATGAATTTTTTTAGATCTGAAGTTAGTCAAAATGGGCTTCAAATGTCTTGTTTTGGAGTGCTCCGAATCCATAATGCTCAGGTCAATGTATCTGCAAATTGGCACAGAGGTAACTGGAGATGCGCCATACAATACTCTGTTGGACTTTATACATCATAGTTTTATTTTGATTATTTATGAATTTTTTAAGATCTGAAGTTAGTCAAAATGGGCCTCAAATGCCTGCTTTCGGAGTGCTCTGAATCCATAATGCTCATGTCAAATTGTCTGCAAATTGGCACAGAGCTACCTGGGGATGTACCCTTAAGTGAAAATATCAGCGGGAGAATGATTGCAGCCATTTTGATTGTTGACGATGTTCAGTCTCGTCTCTTTAACATCATTTGCACTTGGTGTCTCTCTGTAACATTTGCTTACTCTCAGCTTATATCCCATCAATCTTTCAATAGTAGGTTAGGGTTGTTCTGCAAACTTTAGTGGGATTGAACATAATGTTGTCGTGCTTTATTCAGTTTAACTGTCAGTGTAAAGTTTGACCAAATCCAGTAAGCCTCTTTTTCCTGACTGAACGTCTTGTCCGGTTTCTTCGGCTCTGACATCTTGTTTTGCACATCTTCTCTCGCAGCCACGTAAGGTCTGTTTTTGGGCTGTTGGGCTTTGTAGATCATAGTTTTATTTTGATTTTTAATTAATTTTTAAAAATATTAAGTTAGTCAAAATGGGCTTCAAATGCCTGATTTCGGAGCGCTATGAATCCATAATGCTCAGGTCAACTTATCTTAAAATTGGCACAGAGGTACCTGGGGATGTACCTACCATTCTCTGTTTGACTTTGTAGATCATAGTTTAAACCAATATTTATTCCATTGCCCACCATACATCGTTATCACATTCAGTAAAACCCACCTTCATTATTTAAGCATTTGTGATCATTTATTGCAATAATTTTAGATAAAATTCTGATTTTATATGATTTTGCAGTGATTAGGTAAGTTACCCACAGAATATATATAAAATGTACATCCCATATTAGTTCAAATAAAAGTCAAAGAGTCACATGGTATTTCTTTATTGAATAAGGATAAATCAGAGCAGGTCAACCATCAGCTCCTTTAAAACTGAAGTCACACAGTGCTCAACAAGACAGAAAGCACAGAATCAAAGCATATTATAAAACACAAGAATAAATGCACATTCAAAGGTCTTTATATAATCCACCCCACATGTCTGCACAATGAATTAAATGCAGGACAAATCCAAACACAACAAATGAACAGACAGATGAATGATGCAGTAGCCTCTCTGTAGGCCTGTGAACAGCACAGACATCATAGTAGGACAAAATAATTTAAAATGAAACACATTTGTCTGCCATTGCAGGACATATTTAACTTACATTTACAGCATGCACAACCAAAACAATTTAAGACGTATTGGTCTCTGACCAGCTGGCCACTGTTGTCATGGAAGATGGCAGTCTTGTCCCAGTCTATGTGTGAAGGCACACTGGGGGTCTCTGTACTCAGGCAGGACACATTATGGAGGACAGCATAGGCCACAAGAATGTACATGCCCTGTCTGGACTGACCCTCAGGTTTTGGAGACAATGAAAGCGTGCCTTTAGGAGGCCAAAGGTCATTTCTATTCGGGCCCGTGTCCTGTCATGGGCATGGTTGTATGGCTGCTGTGCTCCCCGAGGGTCTGTAAACGGTGTGAGGAGAAAAGGCTGGCAGGCATACGCTCTGTCCCCCAGCAACACACCTGAGAATTCACCTGTGAAAACAAAATATTGACATCATGACCTTAGAAACAGAGACATTCTTGACGCAGCCATGATGTTAAAGTGGTTATCAATGGAGGCTATGTGGCTCACCTTGTGATAGGTGCTGGTAGACTGCAGAGGTCAATTTGCCACAACATTGCTGATCAGGCAGTCTGCACTGCAGACCACCTGAAACTATAAGATGTAGACTATTAAACCAAACAATGCACATCACAAGTAATACACAGTGTTCATTAACTGACAATATCAAAAAGTCATGTTCACCTGAACATTAATACTCTGAAAGGATTTCCTATTCACAAAACCACCCATGTCAGCTTTGGCCCAGTCATGTTTAATCTACACACACACACGGCTTAAGTGGTTATTTTATGACCTATCAGCATACACATGCATGCATAGCCATCCGGCCCATTAGGCAATGCCGGCAATTATATATTAGGCCTCCAGGGGGGTGCCACAAAATCAGAGAAAAAAATTGACCTTCAATACAATGGTCTTATTTTTCGATAGGAGTTCTTGTTGGCAGCGAAAATACCCTCTGTACTTGGTGCATTACTTCCCTGTTTGCGGCTATATCTGCGTAACAGACTTTTACAGACTGTGGCTTACTGAGGGAGAGGAGAGAACATTCTACTGCATCTGATGTACTTAGTGGTCATATGAAGCTCATACAACCCCACTTCAAAAATACTGAACTATCCCTTTATTTGCGTCTCATCCACCTGTCCCGGCACTCATATCATACTATTGAATAATCTCAATGTGTCTAAAAAAATTATAAAGCCTATGAATCGCTTTAGGTTGTGATTTCCCTGCTGGTAGTAGTATTTCTGTATGCGCAGATCAACGCTAAGTGATCACATTAAAACATACCCTTGAATCTAAGCAACTGTGATTTGCTGAAAAGAAGCGAGACATCTGATTGGCTACAGACATTTCCCTGTTGAAAAAATGCATTTGTGAATCGAAGCACATCAGGGAAGTCTCAAAAATCCACACACAAATGCAGTGAGGTTCACAAATAACAGACAGTTTGCAACGTGCTATTTGTGTGTGAATCTCGTTTTATTTAATTGTGAATTTTTTTTTACATTTAGACGAGTTGATATGCATTTGTGTGTGCATTGAAATGAATATGTGAGTCTTTCTGTGTGCATTTGTGAATTTGTGAGTGCATTTGTGAGTCCTTCTGTGCACATTTGTGTTTATTGGGACTGTTCTGACTCCATATGTGAGTGGTTGGCGGTCTGTGTGCTGTCACCTGTTTTTAAAGAGTGTGAGTGTGTGCTGGGATCTCAGCAGGGTTTTCAGCTGCACGCATGTGTGTTAGTGCGTTCTGAAGAGCTTTGATCCTGAGATGAACTCGGTTAGCATCGCCTGATGAGCTGCTTCCTCTACTAACTTTGAGCTCCAGTGAGCTGAGAAGACCCGCTGCTTCATCAACCAGACTAGATCCATCCACCACCTGGACAAAGACACACAGAGAAACAAAGACATTGTTATGAAAGTGCAGAAAAGATTTGGTAATCCAGTTTCTGATGCAGCATTACTTCAATATCAACTGCAACACCACTGATGATATGTCAGGATGTAAATAGACCAGCAAACATGAAATACTCACAAATGTTTTTTTTTTTTTTTTAAAGATTTTATTTGTGAAAGAGTGAAATTAACGGTGATAGAAGAGAGATAACAGACAGAGAGAAAAAAACAAAACAAAACAAAATAAATAAAAAAAAACAAAATAAAAGAGTAATTAGTAGAAACAGAGACAAAATATATACATATACAAATAGGGAAGGTTTCAATAGTTTGTGGTTGATATAAAACACAATTGGAGAGGTAGATTTTCTTATCAGATATCAAGTAAACAAGAGCAGAGGGAAAAAAATGAAGCAAAACAAACAACAAACAAACAAATATTTACAAAAGTTATAAGTTGACTTCAGAAATGCTCAAAATGATCATTTATGTCATTAAACATCTACAATTATGAAATCGTAGCCCATTCAATATAAAAGCAGGCAATGGAGGGTCAAAGGGAATCTTTTTTCAGGATTTCAAAATGGACAGAATATGTTACATCTATAATCTCTGTGAACTGAATAGAACTGTTACATGAAAAAAATACATGATATACACTCCTGTTTAGGTTCGTATAAACATACACACTTTAAATTGTTTTGTCCTGATGCAAGGAGAAATGAAGTAATCCCTCTCCCCCATTCACTTGTTATAATTGTTGTTTTTCCTTTGCTGAAAACCTGGATTAGCAATGATCAGTCTCTCGACCACAACTGAGGTGTGGTCACTGAATTGTGCCTGAAAGGGAAGTTCTGTATCATCTGCTTTTCCAAATAAAAAAATATGTATGTTAAAAACAAACAAAAAAACAGGAAATGGAGGATGTGAATAAAGCACTAGATTCGATTAACATTTTTTTGTTGAGTGGGTGAAAGCGGGAGTGACTGGAGAGAACCCACGCATTCACGGGGAGAACATGCAAAGTCCATACATGTATCATTATACTTTTTTTAAAGCATTGACTGTTGCAAAGTAGTTCTAAGTTCTACACTCTATTTCTTCCACTAACGCCACATGTTTTTGCATTCACTTTGAATATGCTGTGTTTTATTTCTTCACATTTATATTCTAAATCAGAGATGCACACATCAGTTCAGTTTGAATAATTGGCTGAGTTTGGCCATCTTGACAGACAGCAGCCACAGTGTTTTAATGTTTTATATATTTGCTGCCTTGCTTTCAAGTTTCCTGTTAGTGCCCTTGTGCCCTGCTGAGTGTGCAGTATTGCTGCTACGCTTTAATATATATGTGGGACTATTCAAATGTCACTCACCTGTTTGTTCTGTCATCTTGGCTTGTTTTCAGCCAAGATGACAAAACTCAGTGATCTTGTTCCCAAGGTTACTGTTGTTCTTGTACTGTATTGTACATGAATGCTTCTGCTCAGAGTCTGCAGATGTTGGACAGTGTTTATTGTGGAGCTCTGAAATTTATCACAAACTGTGGATTTCTTGCTCACCATTGCACCTTATACTCTAAGGTCAACTGGACTTCTTTTAGCACACATCACCTTGGGCATTGGTATGTCTTTATCTATAAAGCCGTTCTAGGCAACGTTCCGGACTGCCTTTCCTCTTTGCTCGTCATAAAGGATGGATCACATAACTTGCGTTCATTTGACTTTGTGCAGTTTGTTGTTCCCAAAGTCTGAACTGAGCTGGGAAAGAAGGCCTTTAGGTTTTCTGCTCCTTTTGTGTGGAACAATCTGCACACTGAATTTAAATTACAGAACCTCGTGTCTCTGAGTGTTTGTAACTCTTTACTGAAAACTCTTGAAACCAAACTGTCTGTATGCCACTGCTTTAGCTGATGTTTTATTATTACTGTACCTGCTGCTTATGTTGAGCTGTGTAAGTCTGAGTGTGTTTGATTTTGAAACTGCATTGCTGCCATTCTTGGCCAGGCCCCCCTTGAAAAAGAAATTTTTGATCTCAATGGGACTAGCCTGGTTAAATAAAGGTTAAGTAAAAAAGAATAAACTGTTATCATTAATTGACTAGTACCTCATACTATTGACAAGTAACTTAAAAAAAATAAACTTTTAATAAAACAATGTTTTGGTTTTGTTATGTTTGAATTTTTTCTCAGGTGAATAAAAATTCTATGTATTAAGACTTGTGTTTTTTATCAGTACATACGCCATTTAATCAATCTAATGTTACAAGTTAGCCTAGTTTCATATTATTGATGGTGAAAAGATAAATATAAAGTGGTGCTTGGAGAATTTTTTGTTATTCAAAGCTGGAAAACTGTGAACTGTTTCAAATTTTTTTTATGTTTACTTCACTGATTGATTGATTGATTGATATCTTTATTTCGATCATGTAAATGACAACTTAAAAACAGTTAAAAATACTTTTTTTTTTTAAGCCTCTCACCTTACATGTGCGAAAAGGAGTAGGAAGAAGTATAAACTTACCTAATCCTACCCCCTTAAATCTTACTTTACTTCCTAAATGCAATCATAAGACTGTCTTAAATTTACCAGAAAATAAACAAAAAATACAATCATATCGATACTTTCTTTATAAATGTATTTACCATAACCTGCACAATTTCCCTCCGAATAATCAGCAAGCACCTTGTGGCATTTACTAATCTATGTGTCTCTGGAAAATCATTTCTCTATCTATCATGCCTTTTTTTAAACAGATTTATGCTTGAAATTTGCTTTAGTTCTGTACACAATCTGTTCAGCAGTTTCACTCCAGTAACAGTGATGCAGAAACTTTTCCATTTTGGTTCACACACTTCTAATCTTTAGATTTAGATTTTCTCTTAAATTATAGCCTCCCTCTCTTTCATAAAACATTCTCTGAATGTTTTCGGGAGCATATTATTCCTCGCCTTGTAAAGTAGTTGAGCTGTTTTGTGCTCCATTGAGTCATAAAATTTTAGGGTTTTAGATTTATAAAAGAAATCATTTGTGTGTACCTGAAATCCAACATTATGAATTATTTATTTATATATTATATGATTGCTCTTTTTTGCAGAATGAAAAATGCTTGTAGTGAAGTTTTGTAAGTGTTTCCCCATGCCTCTGTACAGTAATCTAAATAAGGAAGAATAGTGAGTTACCGTAATTTCCCGATTATAACACACACTTTTTTCGCTTTTAAATAAGCTGTAATTTTTCAGGTGCGTATTATACATGACTACAAGCAAAATACTTACCACATTTCGCCTCACCAACATCACGATTGCAACACATCTGATACAAAAAGCAGAGATATTCTCTTTCTTTGCAAAAACACATGCAAACACAGGGTGCTGCCATCTTGTGAGTAAGGGGATAAAAAAAATAGCTGCGCTGTGATTGGTCAAAGACATCATCATGTTGATAGCTGCACTCTGATTGGTCAGTACACTACCAATGAGCATGCTCGGGGCAGAAATCGAGTAATTGCACATGTGTGAAGCAAAAGGTGTTTCCGCACTCGGTTGAGAGAGAAAGTCGTGTACGGTATTTGTTGTGAAAATCCTGAAATTTCATTGATTAAAACTTTGAATAAAGGTCATTTTTGAGTTGTCTGAGAGATTAAGGTTTGGGCAAAAATGGGGTGCGTGTTATATTCCAGTACCATGTTTTCCAGGCAAAAAAATCATGAAAATACGGGGTGTGTCATAATCAAGTGAGTGTTATAATTGAGAAATTATGGTATACAGTATGTGGAGTTATCACTGTAGCTGAGAGGTAATACACTCAGGGTCTCTATAATGGTGTGATGAAAGATTAAACTAATCAGAATATATCTCTGTATTAATATAACAAACTTGTATATTCAATTTTCCCTTAAAAAAGTAGAAACATAAAGATTATTTAGACTTCCTTTCGGGCTCTAATTCAACTGCTCTCACACATTATACATAAAAAAAGAAAGCAGACAGACTGATGATGTGTACCCCTGTCTCACAGCTGGATCTGTGGAATTCAGAAATTATTGAAAACAGATTTCCAGGAAGGGAGAATCAATTGTTTCCTCACCGTCCGTAAAATCTCTGTTGATCCACTCAGAGATTGTTGGGAGAAAACAGCAAAGTTGACTAAGAGGCTGATAATCAATAATGTAGGCGGGGGAGGCTGCTGAGGTTGTGGTGACAGCAGAGAGACCAATGACTGCAAGTGATCAACAGGAAGAGGACGAGCCAGGACAGAGAAAATGGAGCGCAGGTGGTCCCATGCTTCTTTGGCATGTAACTGGAAGACAACAGGTCACATGATCAATTTGAAGTTAGATGACAGAAGTTTGTTTGCAGACCAAGAAAATACATTTCAACGTATCTTTCTGCAAACAGAAAAATCAATATACTAGTAATTCACAGATGAAGAATAAAGACAACCCTGTGTAAGTAGGAAGGTAAGCAGTAATGGGAGAGATGGCGGTGAAGACAGCGAGTCTCCAAGGGTTATGAGAGGAGGCGGACAAACAGGAGACAGAGAGATGAAACCCAGGCCAGCTGGCCAGACACTCACAGAGAAATCAATACTACATCACCCTCCTCACCCCTCATCTGTATCTCTCTCTTTCTCTCTTTTCCACTGTCTCATTCTCTCCTGCTCCAATGGGAGGTCATCCATAATTTATCATTCAACGTGTTATTCCTCTTTCTCATGATTTGTTCTACCGCCTTGGATGACAACTGACCTGTCAAGAGCAAATAACCACAAAACATCCAGGCCGTTATGGTGTCGAGTTATGACACTGCAGAGTCTTATGACAGGATATCTGGGCTTATATCTTCTTGACTTTCTCTTTCTGGTCAAAGAAAGAAGAAAAATGCTCTAGTTGTTAAATCTGTTTCTTTTGAGTAAGCTGCATCCATTTTTCTACATTGCTTAGAGAGAAATGTAACCACTGCCTGGTGGTTTTATGCCTTGTTAGAACCCGATATGTAACAATGACCCGAAATGTAACAATGACCTAAAATGTAAAAAAAAAAAAAAAAAAAAAAAAAAGTAATAAAACCCGAAATGTAATAACTGGTCAATAATGTAACAAAAATGTTGAGCCCAAAATGTAATAAAACCCAAACTGTAATAACTGGTTGATAATGTAACTAGACGCTGGGCCCAAAAGGTAAAAACTTTTTGCCCAAAATGTAACAACTTCTTAGATTTTTGGTCAGTTATTACACTATGCCCCATAATGTAATAAAGCTATTACGTTTTGGCTCAGTATCTTGTTACATTATTGACCAGTTATTACATTTCGGGTTTTATTACATTTTCCTTTTATAACATTTCGGGTCATTGTTACATATCAGGCTCTAACATGCCTCTCCAAAGAATATAAATAAACTTCTGGACAGTGAAAGTACAGTTGACAGTCAGGAATAGAGACTGGGGGGCTTTGGTTTGATTTGGGGGAGGTGAGTGACTCAGACGTTTCAGGCAGCTACTGGTACTGTAAACACGAGGGGAGGGAGATGTTCTGATGCCGACTGCGGACTTTGTCTTGTAGAGCAGCCACACTTACAAGCATATAAAACTTAAAAAAGCATAATATGATCTCTTTAGGCCTCCAGGCAAATAGCTGCAAACCACTCACAAGGTAATCAACTCAGCCACACCGCAAATTATGAATGACTCTTTGACCTTGAAATCTCTCCTGTGGTGCAAAACTACCAGTATGATGAATCACGTCAATGAAAAGGCACATTCATTGGCACACAGGCATTACAAACGAACAAAATATTTAAAAAATTATTTAAAAAAGAAAGTGGGATTAAGAACATCAAACATCTTACAAGATGGTGTGCTCTATGGTGCCCTCTGTTGGTGGGGTGGTGGTAGAAAGCCAGCAGCCACAGGAGGGGGCCGCCATTCTCGGGCCCAGATGTTACCAGCAGCTGGAGGGCCACCTGCACCCAGTGTGCACACTGCACCAGCAGAAACCAGGCCTCAAACACTCTGTGGTGCCCCCTACAGGAGAAGAGGAGAAACAGAAAACGTGAACAGAAACATAAGTCACTGTGCTGAAAACTGGGGGAAATACTCACAAAACAAATTAAGATCCAATAATCAAAGTGGAGGAAAGAGCGATTAGAATAATAAATAAAGTTGGATTTCTGGAATCCACTAGTCAGTTTCTCATAGGATGTTAAAATTAAAAAAATATATTTATTCAAAAACACTGGAGATATAACACTTGTACATGAGATATATTTTACTCTATGTCTGCATTCAAACATTTTTAAACAAGAGAAGGAAACTATAATTTACAAAGAAAGCTCATGTTAAAGCAATAAAAGTGAGAACAAATATTAAATACACATGTGTTTCAGTTTTGTGGATAATGTTTGGGAATGAGCTCTGTGGTGAATTAATATCAAATGAATCTCTTTTGAGATTCAGAAAAACTTTTAAAAATAAATAAGTCGCTGTTTGCAATGTATATAGACAATTCAGCACTATGATTTAGACCAGGATGTTTTATTTATTTTTTTACATTACTGATTTTTCTTGGATTATACAAGACAGGCAAAAATACACCATGAGCTTCAACCTTTACCTATTTCTGTTATTGACAGGTTTGTGGGAATTGTTGTATTTTATGTTTGCTTTTAAAAATTTTTAAACTTAAATAAAAAATATTCATAATTAGTTATTTGCACGTAGGATGATGGATACAAAGACATTTGTAACAAAAATGATTCAAATAGAAATGAAATAATTTTTTGAACCTGAAAACACATTTTGAATGAAAAACTTTTACCTCATCCTAGACAAATTATTTTTTTCCATAGCTACCAGCTTCGTCACAAGATAGAGTTTAAGATGTAACTCACAATGTGATCTTAAGTCATGTGGTGACAAACTCAATCCAACAATGTAGGCTATAATGAAAAAAAAAAATCACATTAAAATCCATGCATCTTGTGCTGCTTGTGTGGATCATTAATGCCTTTATCCATTTTCTGTCCCCCTCTGCTTCTACTGAAACAAAAAATAATCTTATGTCAAGTATCTTCCCTCAATTCCTCTCCTCTCCGGCTCCTTATCCTTTCTGATTTTAATTGTTTACATTTGTATTCATTTTGATTTTATAGTTAAGTTTATTACATCCCTCTATTTCAGCATCTATAAAGCTCTCACTCATAGTTTCCACAAACTGATTTGGTTTCCAGGGCATCAAATAAACCCTATAACAACAAGAAGGGAGGGGTTAACTTATATCATAAAAGCTTAATAAATGAGCCACAGTTTTGATCATCTGTATTCAAGACCCGCCCCTACTGACAGACAAAATGTATATAATCAAAGCAAGGCCAGTTCTTATACTGATCTGATTAAGAATTATTGAATCTCATTAGATGTTCCCTGTTGTGACATTGTTAAGTAATGATTCATCCTATTAAAAATGTATTTCTGAGTCAATCAATGATGAACATAACTGTAAGTTAGTTGCAGCCCTATGGATAAATAATGGGAAACAAATTACTTACTGTATGTAGTCCTTTGCAAATATTCAAATTTAGAATCCAATTACAGTTTTGGCTTTCTATTACCATCAAATCAAGAGTGATTACTGTGCTGAATGCTGTTCGATTTGTTTGCTCATATGTCTTTGTCAATGGTAGAAATTTTTCATTGTTTGTTTCCAGATTTTGGCCACAAAAGTACATCATCATGCAAAAAATGCACTTGATTTGTTTGAATATCATTGTCTTCTCTTAGCAGGATTGTTGAAAACTTTTCAAAATTAAATTGAAGACTTATTAAGACTTAAACAAGATCAAAATTGCACCATATGCTAATGGCACTTTTGGATTTCACATGCGACTGCAATATCTTGCATAATGCCTCAATTGATTAGGTATGTCTGTTCAACTGCTTGATAAGGCAAACAGCTGATCATTCAATCACATGGCAATGCCTCAATGCATTTAGGAATGTAGACATGGTCAAAAAAACTTTGTTAGCAATGGGCTAGTCTGAGTATTTCAGAAACTGTTGTTCTACAGGGATTTTCACACACAACCATCTCTAGAATTTAGAGAGAATGGTCAGATAAAGAATACATTAAGTTAGTGGCAGAGCTCTGGGCAAAAATGTCTTGTTGACGCCAGAGGTTACTCAACAAAACAGTAGTTGCAACCACGGTATACAGGAGACCACTTGTGAACACACAACATCAAATCTTAAAGCAGATGGACTACAGCGGCACAAGACCACAACAGGTGCCACTCCTGCCACTGCTCACACAGGATCATCGAAATTGCACCACACAGGAACCATGATCTGATCTCATGAGTCTCTATTTCTGCTGCGACATTCAGATGGTAGGGTCAGAATTTAAAAGCATGGATGAATTCACTCTGCCTTGTTTGAACAGTTCAGGCTGGTGGTGGAGGCAGTGAAATGGCGGGGAAGATATTGAGTGTTGTTAAAATGCTACAGACTACCTGAGTATTGTAGCTGACCATGTCCACCCCTTAATGACCACAGTGTACCATTATTTTGATGGCTACTTCCAGTAGGATTTCTTGAACATGAAAATGAGTTCACTGTCACTGTCTTCATATCTCAACCAGTACAGAATACTTGGGCTGTGGTGGAACAGGAGATTTGCATCATGTATACACAGCTGACAAATCAGGAGCAATGGCACAATGCTATCATGTAAACATGAACAGAAATCTCTGAGGACTTCTAACAGCTCCTTGTTGAAGGTATGCCATAAAGAACTGGAAAGCATTTCGGGAGCACAAACCTCAGCCAAGGTAGCTCACATATTGCTGTAGCATCTATAAGCAATAGTTCCATGATAAAGTTACCATCATAATATGATTCCTTCACCTGAAAACCAACACCTAGCACTCTGAATCATGTTGATATCATTATTAGTTAGACAGTTATTGAGCAAAAACGATTGTTCGCTAATGGCTGTTATCTGGATCGCCACCAAAATCTAATCATTTTTAGGTTGGGCCATTACCAACATCTCCTGAAAATTTCAGCAAAATCTGTCCAGCAGTTTTTGCATATTCTTGCTAGCAAACAAAGAAACAAACAGACAAACATACGTCGGCAAAAACAAAACCTCCTTGGTGGAGGTAATGAAGGTATTTCTCAAGGCCAAAGGGGTTGCAGCAGAGTACTAGGAAATGTGTACCCAAAAAAGGGGGCAGTGAATGTTCCTTAGATAAAATAAGATAAATGACATATCACATCCCCATTCAGACTAAAGATGATCTTACAGTCAACATTTTACTGGTAGTGAATCTTGCTTTATACAGTCTATACACAAAGCACGTGGCTGGACATCTCAAATTATTATTTTTTCAAATAACCATCACAGTAATCTATAAATATGCAATCAATATGGCTTTAGTCTATATTTAGTTTTTTTCACCTGAGATTTTTAGCTGTGCTAATCTATTTTCAAATGAGGTTTAAACTCAATACACTGCAGCCTTAAATGTAAGATATAAAAAAAGATGTAAAATAGTTTAAGTTTCAGGCAGAAACAGAGAAACACTGGGCCCCACAGCTGCAACAACTAGACAATGACTGGGAGATAAAGGATCAATCTGAGTCTCTCTCTCATATTTCCTTAATACCATCATTACTGCTATCTCCCCCATCTCCCCTTGCTCTCGTTGGCTCCAGAATACAAACAGCAGCACCCTGCTGCAGGCCCTGGCAGCTGCATCTTTCCTGAGAGCAACACAACATATTACTTTCCCACTGCTGGCTAAGAACGATGTTTTGGGAATTTTGCATGAAGCTCCAGAATAGAGCGGCGGCTGGGATAATAGGCCTTGTTAAAAACCGCAGCTGTAGGGTACCAAGTCAGCCTTCTCCATCTCTACAACATCAACAGATTTGTGCTTTTTAATCTGCACGCTCCATCTTCTTTTTCTCCAAATCCATCAAACCAAGCCTGTTCAAATTTAACTTTTATCTATTTCACGCTAATATCTTTCCCCCAGTACAATTTTTGGTTCTTCTGCCAAATTCGTTTTCTTACTCTTATTGAGCTTTCCAACACAAATTTTCTCCAAATGCTCTTTTCCCCAAGCTAATAGCCTCTTAATGAGCACTTGGATGGGCCACGCAGCGCACCGGGACCTCTCTGCTGTGATGCAAGGGGAAACTATCTGACTAACCACCCCCTCAACAGCAGATAATGGAATAAGAGCACCACACAGGCACTCTGCCGGGTGGTGGAATCGGACACACATTAACACATTCTCTCTCTCTGCTAGTCATTCTCACTCTAAACTGAAGCTTCCGCTGCTTCTTTCGTCTCCCTTTTTCTCTTCTTCTTCTTCTGTCAGTCTCTGTAATGAGCTGCTGAGCCAGTTCACGTGAGCTCTCCAGGCTTCCTCCGGCATCTCTGCAAGAACACATTCAGATATACAGACATAATCAACACCTGTGGGCCATCAATGCACCTTTTATAGTTAATTGAGAACTGCAATATTTAAAGCAAGATGTATTCAGGCCAAACAGAACACTTCATTAAGGGGAAAAATATAATTGTTTGAAATTATGATTTAAAAAAAACTATTAAAATGACACAATTACTGCTCTTTTGACTGTCTAAGAAATATAAAAGCCCAGGTAGTAGCCAGTTAGCTTAGCAAAAAGACAGAAAACAGGGTAAAAACATCATTTTTTTTGTTTTACTTCTAAATTTGACAAGGTAAAACATCAACATGTGGCTGGGCATTATAAACCAAAAATCCTACTTTAATATTTTTAGCTATTTGGTAATAAATGATCAAGATCCAGCTCCAGTTGAGAATCAGTTTCAACTGATGCATCAATGAACTTTGTTTTATGTTTAACAATTCCCTTAACAATGCCTCCTTCTTAGTTCTGAGTGTTTTGGTAAACAATGCTGTCACACACTCACAAAGGAAGTCAGCACAAACAGCAATTAAGGAGTTGAGGAAGTAATCATAACTGACAGGAGACATGCCCCCTGCAGTTGGCATCAGAAGATACTCACATTAAAAGGTGAATATTAGCATCAGGAGATATGAAAATGTCTGCTAATATTCACTGCATTCATGTCAAACTTACATATCAGCATCAACTTGGCTGAGTTTTTGCATATCAATTTAGTTGGAGGTATAAGCTCTGAAAAAAAGGGTTTATATTCTGTTAGCAGGTCAGTAAACAAGTGTTTGTAGGTTTAAAAAGGCAAACAATGCTTCACTCCACTGGTACTGTTAAATATGTATTTTGCAAATAATATCGGCGTAATTTTAAAAAATACTTTCAGTTTTTTTCTATATATTTATTTAATAATGATATCAGCATTTGCTGAAATAAGTTTTGAAATACCAGCATATCGTATATTGGCAAAAAATCTAATATGTATCCTTATTTAACCAGGATGAAGAGGTCAAGGGGGATTTACCATCATCAGCACCACCCGAGATTGGGTACCTAGCCCAAAAACACCAAGCCTTATAATATTGTGAGTGTGCAGATGTTACCTACGCAACTACCAGCAAGCCCCTGCCCCATCTTACAATCAAAACATTTTTTTCAACAGGCAAATAGGTATCATTAAGGTGTGCTTAAAGCATCTTGGCAAACAGCTACAACATGCCACCTGCTGGTCAACTGAACCACACCTAAGTTGTGCAAAAATTTGCATGACTTTTGGCCTCAATTTACTTAAAGCAGGAGGTACATAGGTTTTACTTTCTTATTGTGAAAGACCTGATTGTTTGTTGGATTACACTAAAAACATTTTAAATTCTGTTGTAAATATGGCATTTTAATGTAGGACCTAATTGGAGCCCGCAATCAGCCTTAACTGGACATTAGAGGACCTGATGTGTTGATCAACCCTTAAGTGTGTTCACTTTTCAGCCTAATTTGACCTAAACTACAGTGGAAAATACACATGAGAAGTGTTTGCTGTGTGAGCCTCTTGCTTAGCTTGACAGAAACTTTATAAAGTCTGTTGCGATTAACCCTTTGTTGGTAACAGCACTCTAAAGTCCAAGAAATCATTACTCATGACCTTACGTATGTTGTTCTTGCTCTCAGATGTATTTCCCTTTGAAAGAGGTCTGCTAGCTAAATGAACATATAACACTGTGACCCAGAAACAGATGAGGTATGTCCTCCCCTAACAAAATGAAAATCATATTGTTACACTTTTTTGGACTGTTAAATTTGAAAGTACATTGAATAATAACCTTCATAGTTTCCTAGGGTTTCATTTTATTTTTTATTTTTATTTTATTATGATTATTTATTTTTGCTAAACTACGGTAGACAACACATTACAGTCACTACAGATTGTGCAACAAAATTTCCAAAAACAAAAACCTTTATAGAAATTTTGCACCCTGGAGAACTCTAATAGACATCTGAATCATTTATTATGTATGGGCCTCATTCTGACATCAGACAGCTTTCTGTGTTGGTTGGATGTAAAAAATAAGCCTTACACGCCCCTGCGTGAATAAGATGCTGTATTTATCATGCATGCTGGGAAAATAATTATAAGGTTTCTCTGTGTTCATGTAAACAGGGTATCTTAACCTTTAAAGACTGAAAACACAAATTATAGCCAGAAAATTCTAATTTTTTGGACCTGAAATGTTTATTTCACTTTCTATTGAAATCCCCGAAAATCTAAATTTCCATAAAATTTAACATTTTTGTATCTCATTTGATACATTAGTTGTTTTTGGAGACTGATAATCCACTTGAGGACATTTTTTTTTATCATTTATCTAATTGTATTCAGATGTTTTTTCAGTAATTTGTTGATCATATTGATTACATAGAGGTATCACAAAAGTATGTATCAAATATGATACAAGAGGCTTTAAGGGGTTAAATATCAAAACCAGGATACTCCAGTCCATGTAAACAGTGACTGTTTTATTTGAAATACCTTCAAAAGACAACTTCAGTAATACTAGCCACAAATATTTTCCAGGCAGAATTGGATCAACTACTGTTAGAACTTGAAAATTACATTTTCCTGTTTTCCAGCTATTATCTTAACAGCTTTAAGGGCTGGCGTGTTGTTTCTCACATGGCACATTGTTCTGCCAAAAATAACTTTCCTACCACAAACCACATTTTGTTCTAAACCCCAATCTTACTGACACTGCTGCCTGACTAACAAACTAACAAATATTCTATGTGCTTGATATCTCAATCCAGGTCTTCCCTTGAAGCGGTGTTTTAACGATGCAATCTTATCTCTTCATTTGGAGCTCTTACAGCAGGAAAACAAATCCTGATAACACCTCATGTCCTTAACTTTTAAAAGTACTGTTTCCACTCAGACTCGGAGAAAAATTGCCCTCCACCAAACACACAGACACACACACACACACATACACACACACATACATGGTAATAATTAACCCAGAGCTCTGGCTGAGCTCCAGTGTGTCCCTAAATGGCTCCATTCATGTAAATCATTGCTGTCCTACAGGCCAGTCTGGGCACATACTGATAAGCACTTCTCTGCTCTGCCCCTGCGCTCACCTCCCTTACTGTGCATCCCTTTAAGAATAATTATTTCCCACACATAAACACTGATATTACACAAGAAGTGAGGATGTTTTCTTGCTTGTGTAAAGGATCAGTAGGTTAAGATGCATTCAAAACTTTATCTTCAAAAAGCCGATTAGAAGAGTGTAAGGCTGGATGATATGGACCAAAGACATATAATTTCTTTTTAATTAAAAGGCAATATCAGAGTCCTTCAGAGCAGGAAGAAGTGAAAGCCACAAGCAAGACAACAGCAGAAAGTGACTGTATGTACAGACATTAGCATAGATGCTAACAGCTTTAGTAGCAGTTTGGTAAGATCTTGACCTCATTTCTTTATTAAATGGAAAACAAATAACACTCCAAACCTCTCAGTAGAAATGATATTTTTGCTCTGCTTCCAACATGTTTTGCTGAGAGTTTGTTCTACAAAGTGGCTCACTTTCTGTCCTTTACACTGCAGCAGTATCAGTAACACCCGCCTACATGTTCTAACTGGCCCACAATGAATGTAATTGACATAATGATCATCCAATCACCTGCTGGATATGCTTTTGAAAGGTTCTGGTTAATACACTATGGATGTATATTTCCTGTTGTAAAGAAATAACACTAGAAAAGCACTCAGAGAGCGCAGACCTCTGCCAAGCAGCTTCAGTCCACTTAGGCGAAAATGGTCCTATCTGGCAATGTTAAGGAATCCTTTAAAAAATTCCTGAATCTGGATGGTGATCCGGATCAGTCCCAAAATCTAATCATTTCTTCCTTATCCCATTCCACATATTTCCTGAAAAATTCATCCAAATCCGTCCATAACTTTTCAGTTATCTTGAACACAAACAAACAGACAAACAAACTAACCAACGCTGGCAAAAACATAACCTCCTTGGTGGAGATAAAAATCTGTTTTTTAGTTAATCCACATGGGCCAAATGCCATGAGGGTTTTTTATTCACAGGCAGCAGCAATGGCAACATGGCCGAAAAAAATGTAAAAAAATAAAGGGTGATCAATATATACAATTAAATGACAACTACCAGCATAAACTAAATACTTCTAATAGATTATCTAATAGTGTATAGTAGTTCTTTATGTAAACATAATAGAATTAGCCTTGCCATCCTTTTTCTCAGTTAAACATTCACACAAATTATATTGATAAAAACAAAATGTACTTATTCTCTTGTTTGAAAATATTCTGGTAATGCTTAAAGGCAAAATCTGAATAAATTTTACGATGAAATTACTATGAATGTCTTATTATGACTAATCTTATGGTGTATAAAGTTTTAATCAAGTACCTGTACATTAAACATGGACCATGTCGTATCATACTGTAAACTGACACAATTATCACATACTCACACAATTAATGTGTATATCTCCAGGTATAATGATGAATTGATGACAGTTACAGTGCTTTGGCAGATATTAAGGGGTGGCACATATATATTGGCAGGATACTTTTAATTCATACTGTATAAGCATCATGTTGCTACTACTACTTCCTGAAGCTGTCCTAAAAAAGTCAAAAAAGATTTATAAAACATGGTCTTAGTCTTTGTGCGATCCAAGTTTAAGAACTGATGCAGGTTAAATACACACTTATTATAGCCTTCAATTTCAGAAACCAAAATTGAGATCTAAATCCACAAGAACCCTGCCCTGCATTCTCCACCATCAGCCACAAGCTTTGCCTGAAATATGGCTTCACTCCACTCTCAGTCCCTGATCCCTACATCAGTGTGGGCAAACTAGACAAATCAAGAAAAGATGCACCTGCTCAGCTCTGCCCTCCCCCATGACTTATTTATTTTCTACAGATTAATTAAAACAAAAAACACAGTTAACCCCACTTTGCCCAGCAGTGAGTGGGAGAAGTTGCTCATGGTATTCCTGGTTAATGCCACATGTGGTCCCAAAATGTGTTGCCAGTGGCTTGTAACTCAAACCAAGAAGGCCACTTTTAACAGATTTTCTCCCCTGAAACGGGAAATTCATCAATGAAACAACAACAGTACTAAGGAGCGCCATCCAAATTAAATAGAATCCACAATTTAAAACAAGTGAGCAGCGAAGATGGCAGAGCTGATGGAAATCTTCTACAAATCAACATTTGATATTGTTTTTATTGAGCAACCCCTGGAAACAGTTTTTTAGACTTTGTTTTAGTGCCAACATAAAAGATTAAGACCCAAAAAGCTTCTGACAGTTGTTAAATAACCATAATTGATTAGAAAAAACAATCAAACAAGAGCCCATTCACTCTGCAGCAGGAAAACTCTGTTGACACACAGTTAAAAAAAAGACTTTTTTTTCTGACAATACTGGCTTTTGTGTACTTATTTGGAATAAAATATCCTGAGGAGGACAGACATGGAAGTGAGTGTGTTTACACTGACCTGATGGCAGGGTCAAGAGAGGCACAAGAAGTCTCTGAGGTGACTGTGGGAACCAGGCCTTCAGAGACAAAGACGCCTGAAACACAGAGCGCAAATTCAGCTCCATAAACGTAAATCTTACTTACCTTGAACTCATACATCACTGAGCTCTGAAAGCTGAAAAATGACATTTAGAATGGGAGGCTGTGTAGCGATGATACAGTGGGTGCTAGTGTCTAATGTAGCATGTAATGGGGAACGTTTAGTGCAGTGTGACTACAGTCATTAAAGCTGGGTCCACTGTAAACACACTGCAGCACTGCCATCTACTGGTTAATAGAGGTGAAAAGGAATTAATGTGCACTTGGAAAACCATATAACAGGTTACAAATCACACCCATGTAGAAACATTTCAATTTTTTTTTTAACTATGAGAATAAAGGCTGGCATTCAAGTGATAATGGGGTCTCCTCTGTAACAACTGACACGTGAGCTGAGGTAATCTGTTGGATGTTGGTATTTTGGAAATCAGTATTCACTGTTTAGTATTATTTTACTGGAAATGTAGAATTTAGACTACAGGGGTCTTGGTATTCAGCATTGGCTGTGATGGTAAAAACACATGTAAGTAGGCTTTTGCATATAGAAGATTAACAGCCCATGTGGCCAACAAAACAAATATTATTTATGACATACAAGTATCTGTATACAGCTTTCTAATGATGATGAATGTATGAACATTTAACAGCCAACAATGGTGTAGCCTAGCCACACCATCAGCAATGTCTAAACTCTGTTCCTACAACATTTTCCTATGGGTACTGTCATATCTGTTTAAGTGTTACGATTGGCAGTTGACTGCCTTGATAGATATTGTGCTTGCAGCACCAGGGAAAACAGTTTTTCCTCTTGAATCCTCATTGTGAGTTTTTTTCTAATCATTAAATCAAAATGCACTAACTGGTGTTATGCATCGAAGACAAAAACAGCCAGAGAAACAAAGCCAATACAAACACAGCCATGGACAAAGTAAACTGAAAGTCACCAGTTTATATGGTCACTGGTTCAGCTGATGTGGCAAACTTCTTTTTTGTATTATCCGACTTCTAAAACAGAGTTTACTTTCACCAGCAAGATTTACAGGCATGTTTGTGTCTGTGCAGGCTTTGGGGCTCCCCATATAGTGAGACTTTTCCATTGGAGCCTTTCCATTTGTGGTTTCTGTGCAACTCAGCCAGAGTACAACCCACTCCGTTCCATTTCGATTAACTAGCAAGTAACTATTTAAGTTAGGCAGGGTCATCATAGCATGACCACCCTGCTGGCAATGCTCGGTTTGTGGCTTTTTGCCACAGCAAGGAGACAAGTTTTGTTCCAGAGATGGTTGCCTGTAGCATAAAAACGTAGAGGACAGAAGAAGTCATACAGCATTACAGACAAAGCCAACAACAGGGGTGTCCAACACAGAAATCTGTATTGGACACCCCTACTGCGACTGTAGTGGCACTCTGACCATTCAGTGGTCATCAGTGTCTCCACAACACATTACAGTCTTGACTCAACTCACTCAGAACCTCAATGGAGGTGAAATAAAAAAGCTGCGCCAAATACTAGGTATGATCAAACTAGGTTGGAGGGCTTTTATACTTCCAGTGAGCTCCTGAAGTCACTCAGGATATGAGGATCTGCTTCGACGAGGGCCAACAAAGATCTGGCAGAGGAGGTAGAGAAAGAGGACTTTTGGCTCTGCAGGAAGGACAAGACATGGGGGAGCAAGGATCATAGTGGCAGGTGTAAGGGGCAGTCGAGTGCTCCACAGCACAAAGGAGCAAAACACCAACCAAAGGGAGTATAGTCTACTGCTGAAGTGAGACTTATAGGAATGACAGACACTACCCAAAGACGTTATGGACCTGAAGATGACAGCATCTGTGTCAGGAATGAAACACCTCTTTGAAAGGACAGTCTTACTTGGAGGCAGAAGTCAGTAAACACTGCCCTCTGGCTTTACAGAATGTTACACAGATACTGGCAGCTCTTTTCAGAAGCATGACTATCCTGTTTGAAAATGATGGATGCTGATGGCCAATAGATGCGATTATCACTGATTTATAAATGTACATTGAGGTTAATCATTGTAGCAGCTTAAAGATGGCTCTGTATATTGCAATTTTCTTTTTGTACACACTCAGTACCTGCAAATGGACAATTTAAAAGCGATAAGCATTTATTGTCTACTCAGCAGAAGAGAATGTGGTGTCTAAGAAGTGAGCTCCCTGTTGGAGATCAGGCAATAATGTTCAGCGCTCTGTGTGAACATCCAAGCCTTCAGCAAAGTAAGCATGTTTTTGTTTCCAGCAAAAGTGATGAAATAGAAGAATTAGATATCTATAGTATACAGCAGGTTTGAACACCTGCTGTATACTATAGATATATGAAAACTTAGGAGCCAGTTGTTCTGATTCCTTAACTAGCTTACCAGAAGTATAATGAAAACCCACATCATGACTATAAATGTTTCCTCTTGTGTATGATATTAAGAGACTTATTCTGGATGTTGTATTCTATGCAAAAAAGTTCTGAAGGTCTTTGTGCAATGACCTATTCTTTTAAAACCTATCTAAATAAAAACAGGGTTCAATTTGAAGAATAATAGACAGAATTTAAGATTAAAAAACACTTATACTTCAGGAGGGGATTACAAAAATGCAAAAAGAAAATCCCTTGTCCAGTTCAAGATTTCACCTTTTTATTTATTCATCATAAAATAGTTCATTTATTTCATGTCACTGATACACTGAGGCAAGATATTTAATGAGAAGCTTTCAATATTATGGTTGTTTTAAATTAGAAGTGCTCAGAGATTAGAAACCTCCACCAAGCCATTTTTGACATCGTTGTCTAAGTTATTAACAAAAATGTGAAAAAACTACCAATTGCGTAATGTTAACAAATCCTTCAAAAGATTCCTGAATCAGTATCCAGATTTGGATCACCTCCAAAATTCAATCCCCTCGCTCTTGTTCCATGACCAACACTCTCTGAAAATTCCATCAAAATCTGTTGTGAACTTCTGGAGTGATCTTGCTCACAGACAGACGAACAAACAAACGGACAACCGCCAGCAAAAACATGACCTCCTCAGCAGAGGTTGCTTTTGCTTTTAATACTTTTTCTTCCTACCTGAGAGATGTGGCTCTTTTACCCATACTACAGCCCACCACATGAGAGAAACAGAGAAATTTTGGACACTTATTTCTGCAGCTGTCATGTCGTCCATGACTGGCTTTGACACTGATGTACTCCTGCTCTTGGTTGAGTACTTGCAAGTAATGGCTGACAAATGGATCAATGGATCAAGGATGAAATAATCTGATAAAGTACAATTAAGTACAATTTGTCATTCACAATCAAATACTTGTTGATTCAGGAAAAAAAAAAAGAAACACATATATTCATGGTCTACACTTTGGGTCTATTGATATAAAAACTTACCTGGTGCTGCTGCAGGGCCAGTTCTCTGAGGAAACAGCTGGTAAATGTTTGGACCAGACACTTGGCAGGCTCATTCCCCTCAGTATGTTTCAGGACAGACCTATCAAAATATAGACCAGCAAATGTTCACTCCTTTAAGAGAATTTGGAAAACAAACTCTCACTTGATGAGTCCAAAACACAACTTAAACCTGTAGATCACAGAGCTCTCACCTGAAAATGTCATTTACAACCAAGAACATGGAGCAGTGCTGAGCACAGGCTTTGGGCTGAAACATACACAAAAAACAAATTACATTTACTAACAAAACTTCTCATTAATTATTTATTTTTACTGTACAATACTGAATCTAAACTGGTCATTAAGAAACATAAAACAGAAAAAAAAATTAACTATACTTAATTTCAAATTCATTCTTGAAAAATATCAACTTCAATTTATAAAATCTATGTTTATTTTTTAAATACATGGATGAGCAAAATGTATTTAAACAGTAAAAGTAAAATAAGCTGGGCAGTTTCCTGAGACAATCCTGACACAACTCTTGAAATAATATACAAATATGTACATATATCCACAAGGGCAAAAAGTTTAACTAGCTATACCTGACCTGAGTCGAAGTCCTTCAAATCTACTTTAACATGAAAGAACTGGGGATGGAAAACAATGCAGACTTCAGCAGGAATAGGTCTGTTGTTTGGCTTAAAAACCCACGAATTGGCTGTAATCCTCGCATAATGCAGCCCTCAATGAAAAGCTGCGATGTAGGCTGTTTGATTTTGTCTTTGAGCGTGGCTTAGTATATCTGAAAATAAAATGAAAAGGTTTATTTCTGACTCATATATACTGAAGATGAGGTGATGAATGTGGCCCAACCATTCTCATATTTTTTTGAATGTGGCCCTCAGAAGAAAAAAAAAAGTTTGGAGACCACTGATGTGTGCATTTCAAGTTTTAGATGTTGGCTGCCTAAGGCAAATGTTTTTGTTTCAGTGGTATCAAAACATGTATCTATATTTTCACATACTTCCTAATATCAAATTGGAAATAATGAAATTGTGATATCATTGAATTTAATTATATTGCTTTATTTCTAATTAATATTCTCTAGTGTTGTTCATTTTAGAACATTTCCTACATTTCTCAATGCTGAATTGTATAAACAGGCAACAGTAGTGAAATTCTGATTTTTCTCATTTCAACAAATCATGATCACACAAATCTGACCCCCACTGGGTGTCACTGTTGCGTCACCTTTTAATATCCCTGCCACTGACTTCCAGTTCCTCCCAGTCCCCACTCTCTCCCCATTAACCACTCAGTTTACCCCTCCGTCAGCCCTTCTCTCACACACCCACACTAACACGCTTTCTCTCATCTCTTTCTAATGCACGCTCATCATGTGTTTTAGATTTAACACATTCTAAAACGCCCCAGCACAAACATTTAACAGCTGTACTGTTCACGACTGCCTCCCTCCTTATGTTTATATATCTTTTCTTGTTCCTAATTATTTTCTTCCCACCCTCATATATAGGGACATATGCCTCACTATATGAGGAGCACATGGAGTCTACCTAAGAGGCTTTTATCCTGAAATGTCATATTTTTAGTTGTCTACAAATCGAATTATTAGGTTTATATCTGCTTATTCCAAAGCTGCATGTTATGTAAAATATTAAAATGCAGTAAACCATGCAATACAATTGTAGTAGCACATCAAGTCAAATTTTGTACCTGTTAATTTCCTTCTGGTTTTAAAAAATACAGTAAAAGGTGCCGAAGTAAACACCCCTGAGTCTTAGTAGGGCCAGTACGAATACACAGCCCCACCCAGTGTTTATACAGTGTTATTACAATCCCCCAGAACAAATCAAGTTATTTTTCTTCACTTTGATCAAGCCTCTTTCTTCTTCTGCCTCTCAGGCCAGAGAGCAACAATCATCAAACAAAAGAGGAGTTTATTTGTAACTGTATCGTGGGCATGAGCAATAAACTGGCATACGGTTTCAGTATGTCAGTGAGATGTGGGTTGCATGCCAGCACGCATGCATGTGTGCGGACTGTCATGGTTCCCCCCAGTGAAAACAGATGGGCTTTTTGAGAGTCCTCCTCCATACCTTACCACTAACACTTCAAGGAGGGTCAATTACAGCACACAACAAACATCCTGTTTTTGGCAGTAAGGCCCAGGAAGTGAGTGTTTATTGTTATTGGGCCCGTCACTCTCACTGGATCACAGGGGGGCGGGACCAGCCAAAATGAGGAATGCGAGTCTAATTTCATGTTTCCCATTTTTGATTGCAGTTTAAACGAGAGTAAAAGGGAGGCGAGGAGAGACGAGACTGTCTGCTCAGGCGCCTGTTGGGTGTTTTTCCAATCTGCATATGCACGCTGACAGAGGCTCACACAGTCACGTGAATGAACACACATCCTACACATAAACATTCTAAAGGCTGGGTGAAAACTTAATGTGTGCTTCCCACCCTCTTTACGACAGACACACCATTCCAGCTGCAATACCATAAGCAAAGCACAATGGCGTGACACATATGTCTGTGAGGGCTTCACCACACACACACTGTCCACTCATCCTCCATATGCTGTGTTAATATTTTTAGCTAGTTACCGAGGAAACATCATTGAATTTAGAAAGAACTGGTAGAAGTTCTGTGATGTCTGCTGTTTGGTTATCCAAGGCGGCTTTGAAATGATGTTGAAACCACCCATGGAAACAGCCATACCATTCATGCTATCTCAGTCAAACTTTAGATCAACCTACTGACAGAGAGAGAGGCTGATTTTTTGGCACTTCCGTATTGGCTTCATTTTTTTCACCCAACAGGTTGCTGCTTGGTGCAAAAATATATTTTCTATCAAGAAATAAGTTCAGTGTTGTTGTCTGTTTTTCATTTTATAAAGAAATGCAGTCCAGATCTCATAAAACTGCTGCTGAAGCTCTTAGCATCTATGACAATCTTTGTATGAGCAGTCACCTCCTGCTGTTGTCTCGCCCATAGTTCTCAACTTTTCCTGCTTCAAAGGACAATGACTGGGCTGTGCCACTTTTGGTCCGAGAACAGTCATAGACTGGAGCTTGGTAAGATAGATATGTCTAATTACAGACAATGAATCAGGCGAATCCAGCTGCAATGCAAGGTTAGTAACAACCCACTCAGGACAAAAATTAACTAAGCAACTTATACTCTGATTTTTAACTGTAATATTATTACTATTTGGAAAATTGTAATACCTTTCACTACAAGCCTCTCAAATATGCAATATTATAACAGTAATATAGTGCATGTAACTAATTGTGCACATTACTGCAACTTGCAAGTCGATGCAAACTGTGAAATAGACGAGATGGTTAACAAATGAAGTGTAATGACTAGACAGAGAGGCATAAAAAGTCAATAAATACCTTTTGTCAGTTATAAAGCTAAAAACATCTTAGAAACTTTATTTGTTGAATTAAGGACAAAAATAACAGTTTACACCTATTAAATGACACATGTAGCAGTCAAATCTGAATAAACACTATTTGGAGCTAGAAAAAGCTAAAAAAGAATTAAAAAAGGTCTGGACCTATTGAAATTTGCAGAGTATACTGTTGTGTGTTGGCAAAGGGTAATGACTGAGCCAATGACAAAATGATAACTTCCCATATAGACTTAACATTTCACAATCAAATGTATTGCAGTCAGGCACATTACTGTTAGTGGGTCTTTCAGTAAACAGTTATTTACTAAGCATTAGGCCTGACAAAGCAGAAGTTAACCATTATCATTCAGAACCATTAAAATTATTATCACCGTTATCCATACAGTTATTTGATGTGGGTAATGCCTCATTTTTTTTTCTTTTGCTTAATTCAATCAGTACAAACTATATTAATATTATGAAAACTTGAACTGAATATTGAGACACTGTAGAAAGCATGTATGGATTTTTCCTGTTTCTAGTATTTGGTGTGCTTTCAAGTGGCACTCCTACCTGAATAGTCTTTTGAGGAATACCAAATCGAGAACACATGTGGTCCAAGTACCAACTCTTTCGATACCTACTTAACCAAATCACAACATAGATTTTGGTCCTTTATTTACTGTAGGTACTATTTCCTATGTATCAGAGCCAAAGATGGTGACCCTTCTATGTCTCTTCTGTGCAGTGATCTGTCAATATTCTCCCAAGCTAAAGGACTAAACATTAGAGGCAACTGCAACATAGGCTTCAAAAAGAGTAAACATCATTTTCGTTTTTTCCCTTAAAAGTATTAGTATAGTTAGGAGCTGTTACGGCACTGGCAACATTTAAAAAGCATTGAGTTAGCACCAGTAATGGGAAAAACCCAAGCAATATCCAGACAGAATTGGATGGATTGCATTATATTTGTTAAACAAGGTCCATCTTAAGAGTGGGACCAGTGTGTCACTGAGAATACCTGTATGAATAAAGGCTAACTTAAAATAAATACATAAATTAAATTTTCTTATCCCATATCTTGTTTGAAAAACCTCAACATATCCTAAGAACTCATTTAAAAGGCCCCTAAAATTAAGGGCAATCAACAGGTAGGCGAGTGCCTCCATATGCCGTGTTAGTAATTCATAAACACTTGTGTGTTCCACTCTGTGATCTTTAAAGTGACAGTTCTTTTCACAACAAAAGTGTGCAGTTCTAGCATGTTATGTTGTTCATAGCTCAAGTGGACCATCACTCTGGAAAAACATCACTGACACAACTGACAAACTTTACCTAACTTCACCTTACATGAGGCCAAAGGCATGTATACTCTCATTCCTCTTTCATTATAGCAACCAAAGGCAATGCAATCAGTAACCTAAGCAAACAGGATGCCATTCATGAGCATATACAGGAGGTATCGGATGTCTGGCCGTTAGGCACAAACAAGCCTTAGGAAACATGTCCACAGAGATTAATCACTTCTCCTAAAGTCATAGTTTGTCATCCCAGCTCAGTGCATTAATGCTGTATGGATAGGTCTTAAGTCTGGAGGACACTCTTGCACCTGAGTGATGGTCCACTGAAGCTGTGGCATAACCCAACATGCTCTGTATATTGTGTCCGAGGTTTTGAGTTGTCTTGTTCCAGTGACACGTTTAATTATCATATTGTTGCTTCTCAGATCTGCCATCGTGGTTTGTCAAATGGTACTGCCCCCAAATGCTGGATATGTAACTGGGAGGACCATCTAGTGGTTATATGCCTCCACAAGGTATCAGTTACTGGACATAGAAAATCCACTGGTGTGAAAGAGGAAGGGCACAGGTTTTTTTGTAGTGGTTTGAGGTTGCAGTGACCTCTGAACACCCAATCAAATAGGTTCATCTCCAAGTGAAGGTTTGTGCTAAATCTGAAAACAATCTCACCATTCACTTTTGTAACTATATGATAACTTCAGATTTCAATCAATCAATCCTTATTTGTATCATACCAAGTCATAACAAATGTTATCTCAAGGCACATTACAAGAGTAGGTCAATGCCATACTCTTTTAAAACATTTTTTCATGTAATTTCATCTCATTTTTTTTCATTCTTTATTATTACGTTTTTAGATTTAAGTTTACAATGACCTTGGCCTTGTTTCTAAAATCCATCCCAAGATTCTTAAATCATCCTGTTCACAAGAAAGACATGGACATGAGGTCAAAAGACCCTGCCCTTTGACCATCAAAATCTTTTCAGGTCAGCCTTGAATGAGAGTGATCATGAAAAGTAAGAGGAAAATCCCTCAAAGCCTTCCTGAGAGATTATACATTAACAAAAAAGGGATGAACATAGGGCATAATCATCTTAACCTTTGACCTATGAGGTTTCTTGCACCATTGGCACCATAAACATGGACAAATGGTCTTGATGCCATGGACTTGTCTTGTTTATGGAAGTACTCGATCATGCAGAGTTATGCATGTTATAAAGGACATATAAAACTCAAAACTGCATAATATTAGCTCTTTAAAATTTATTTTCACCTGAAATTCATCATTTTTGAGCAGCTCTTGGCCCTATGAGCAGCAATAAATAGCTTATCTTCTGCCCCAGTTCTCCTTCCAGGGTCAGAGCTGATCAAAATAACTTTGAATAACTGACATGGGTCTCATGTAATCCCCAATTTTAAAATTCTGAGCAATACCTTTACTGAGGGGATCATTTAAAGAAAATCCTTCAAGTCTTTTGGTGATGTTTAGTTAAAAGGCAATGAATTAACCCAATGGACTCAACCCTTGACCATCAGAGTCTAGTCAAATCATTCTTAAATCAGCATGAACATTCGTGAAAAAGCAGGAAAAATCCTTCAATACATCGTCAGCATGTTGCATTTACAAGCACGGATTAACATGAGGCCCAAGTAACTCAACCTTTGACCTCCAAATTGTATAAGTTCATTTGAAACCTTTGTGAGGTATTGCATTCACAAGAATGGTCCTAACTGGCTGACTGCCTAAAAGCATAATGTCTCCTGTTCTTGCTATCACTTGTGTGGTGGTATAAAATGTAGCTCCTGGTGGTTTAGTAAAAAGAACACACATAAGCCCTGATTTTTTTTGTACTGAAATCTTGGTTTAAAAGCACAAAAAATCCTTAATGTTTTTGAACGGGCCATGGTCTTGAGTTAAATGAGGTGAGGAGTGGTCAAGGACTCCATGACAGAGAGTTCAGTACTTATTCTGTACAGTTAAGGCTGTGTAACGCTGGCCAAATGATGTGAGAGGCAGTTTAAAGCCAGCCAAATGATGTGAGATGCATGCAGGGGGAAGCCAAATGGTGTGAGCTGGCCGAGCAAAACCACTCAATAAAGCTAGACCAAAAAAAAACTATGGGTTGCCTCCAAAAAATGATGTATATGCAAACATTTAAATACAATACTTAGATAAAATGAGCACACCATCATTTCCAAAACTGTTTGGTTTCACAGTTTACTAAGCAGTTCAAAGTGAAGCTGAATGAATATGGGGTGAGCAGAGATTTCTGATGTGAGACTGAATAATTCAAGGCATATGACTTGAAGTATGTACGTAACAAATCATTTAACAGCAGCAATATGTCACTAATTTATCAACAGCTTAAAAGCTGCCAATTCTCACAGCAGGCAAATAGCTGAAAATGCTACAGTACAATGTCAAAACATTTTACACATTGCTCTCCAAATCATGCTGTGAAAATGAAAAAAGGGCTTCAAGAGGGTCACATATGAAAATAAGTTATCATTCATGAACTTCAGATGCAGTCTTTGATCTGATCATAAATAAGTTTAGCTTTCAAAATACATTCAAGCCTGTTTCTGTCCCTGGCTGGGGTGTCATGGGAAAAATCTTTTCTACATACTGTATTGCAAATATGGTTGAGTATGGAAGAAAACAAGGTCAAAACAAAAGTGGTCATAACCCTGTTTTAATTTTTAAATAATATCACTCACTGAATGGATTACATAAATATATAATATATTTTAGGATTTTAAGCCCTTTCAAAGTCAGAAAACTGAATGCTTCACTGGTCTTGAGTCGGGTTTTTCTGTCTGTTTTTCTTTTTATTTATTTAACTACTTAGGAAATCTTAGACCAAAAAAAAGATCCTTTTTCAAAAATTTGATAGACTGGTTGTTTCATTATTTTATTCTTAGTAGCTTTTAATTTTTTTCACACTGCTTAATATAAATTGCTATCTAGGATTTTTTTTAATCTAATTTTATTTGCTGTGGAATTGTATTGCCTGTTTATTGCTAAAAAGTGCTGCAATAAATGTATTTATGTTCAAGTTGCTCCAAAAAATGCCCCTTGAAAGATTTATAAAGGTCTCTATTTAAACTGATTTTGATAATTTAAGATATCTTAAAATGCTTTAATAACATTTTATTTTCTTTCAAAAGAAAAACTAAAAAGATGTCCATAACACACATGGTTGTTGATATATCTAGAATTGCATTTTTACAGCAGAATTTTAATGCATTAAATTACACTATATGTAGTTACATACCAGCAGGGATTGTGTCATTTGCTGGTCAAACTTCTGTGGTGTTGATTTGCTGCTGGTTATAACACTCTCCAACAGTTTGAGCACAGCATCTTCCAGGCTGGACAGGTTATGATACCACAGAGACACAATTGTCTGCTCCTCCAGTGGCAAGAATTGGCTGAACAAGAAAAAAAAATCATATCATATTCAAAACTTTCAGAAGGACACATGATTTTGTGTTAGGAGTACGAGTGTGACACATCAGGACTTAACTTAATGTATTTACATGATGTATCATTCTATCAGCCTAAGAAACACAGGCGAATGGAGTAATTTGTGACAAAAATACCATACACAGATCCTTCTACTTGTTCTGCTCTGACTTTATGAGAAGACTCAAGACATCCTATGTCAAGACAAGGATAATGATAACAATGCATTTAAACACATGGCTTGCTTGTAATAAATCCACAATTACAAATAAGCAGACTGTGGCTGTGACTTGTGGTCAAAGAAGCGGCTGTAAATACTTTAAACCCAGATGATGTTATAAATAAAATAACTGAAGTGCAGCTGATGGGGCTTAGTTAAGAAGCTTGATAAACACATTTTATTTCTGACAAGCCTTTTTTCTGAAACTTAAATATCAGGAACAGGTTGTTTGAGTCAAATCTAAGATGTTGTCAAGTCAACTCAAAAGTAGCTGAAATTGTGACTCGAGTCCAATCAATCAATCAATCAATCAAAAGAGTCCAACTCTTGTCAAAATCATTAGACTCGAGTCCACACCTCTGGTCTGCTGTGCAGTGAATCCACCCCATGGCGTGCAATTTTTGTTGACCCGAGTCCTCAATTCTAATTGAGAAGTAACACTGAAGGCAGACGAAGGTGACTGTGGGTCTCCATTTATTTTGTAAATTTTTATTTATTGGGGTTGGGGGTGGAGTTACAGGTCGAAATTTGGGTGAGAAAATAGACAGCAGGCAGAAAATAATGGTTGTGCCATCACAGATAAGCAGCACAAAATATGAATGAGATGAAGAAACAGAGAGGCAGAAGTAGCAGGTCCTGTTGACTTGTCCAGCAACCAAAATCCTGCCATGACTAAGTAATGCAAAGTGGGGAAACTCTTAGTGGCTCCATCTGTATATGTCATCATTTAAGTATCACACAAAAAAGCATACTATTTAATGTCTTATTGTGAGGTGTATTATCATTAAGTCAGCAACACCACTGGGTAGTTTGTATTGAAAAAAAAACAACCATGCAGTAGATAATGTGCTGATACAAACACAGCTTTGGACGAAGTCAACCGAAGGTGACAAATTTATGCGGTCACCAGCTGAACAGAGACACTAATCCCAAAATATTCCTGAGCTCCAAAAGATACATTTCCGGCAGTTTTAATAACACCATTAAGATGTTGATGACTGTAGACTTGTTTAATGAGGCTGTCTTTAAAGGTATCTGTCATACATGCTCCCGCTTCTATGTTGCCTTTGTCTGCCTCTACACTGATCATATAGGTCATGTGTGGACTGCAGCTAATGCATGCATTGCTTTATTTCTAGATGAAGTGCTCAACTGTTGTGCTGAGCCAACGCAGGGAGCCTGTGGTGGCCATAATGCATCTGCGTCTATATAGTTAACAGCAAGTACATCTCCAGTCTAACTTGGACTTAATGACTTAACCTTTTTGAAATGTAAATTACATTTTTTTTAATAAACAAAACAAACCAGTTAAAAATACCTTAGTGTCTCCTACCTTAAGTGTACAGAGCTGAGAGCATCCAGGAAGTCTTCACTAAGTGTTGCTCTGACACAACTCATTGAGTGCTGCAGAAGAGCTCCAATGAGAGGGGCAGCCTCAGGACAAGTGACCAAAGGGACACACGCCTCTGACATGGCCAGAATACTGTCACAGTGACACCTGCAGAGAGTTATATATATTTAAACATCAAATATTGAATGTCAAATGCCAGTCATGTTCAACTTTCTAGCCTCTACAGGGTTTGATCCATCCTTGCAAAAATGCCCTCCTCATATCTCATGAATTAAATCAAACAGTCAGCAGCCAGCATGATGTAACACGCTGCATGCTAACTGCTATATTGAGGACTTTATTTGTTTCAGAAGGGGAAAACCACTAAAGAAATCTGCAACTACTCTGATGCAGTTTTTGTTTGACCTTTAAAAGAAGAAAAGTCAAACATGCTCTTGTTTGCACATTTGAAAAGGAGGATTTACATCTTCTCCCTGTGCAAGAGCATTGTGAATCAATTGTTCTTGGGGTTACTGCCAATGTTCTGTCCAAAATAAGACATATGGAGACATCACTGGGCTTGAGGATACTGTTTTCATTATTTTCCACAATATTCTAGTTTTAAAGAAACCAAACAATCATTTAGGAAAATATTCAGAAAATGTGTCATCTTTGACCAAATCCAGGGTTGTAATTCTGGTTCTTTCAGACGTTACCTCTGATTAATGTGGTTAAAAGAACTGCAGCTCTTCCCAACATTTTCCTTCAGCGCTGCCACCATCTGAAATAGGAGAACATTTTTTTTTAAATGTCAACACGTTTACAGGAGGAGAAGCATGACTAAGGTGGTGAAATGGCTTCCCCTTTGAATCTGATTGAGATAGAAGAGACATGACATGTAATTTGAAAACAAGCTCAACAGTCACTTCATTAGGTACATCTGTTCAACTGCCTGCTAACACAAATAACTAATCAATCAATCACATGGCAGCAGCTAAATGCATTTAGACATGTAGACATGGTTAAGATGACTTGCTTAAGTTCTCACTGAGCATCAGAGTGGGGAGTAAAGGTGATTTGAGAAACTTTAAATGAGTGGTTCAAGATGATGGAATGGCAACAGGAACTCAAATAATTACTTTTACAGCCAGGGAATCTTGAAGCATAGGCTAGAGCAGCAAAGGACAACACCAAGTGCCACTCCTGTCAGCAAAGAATATGAAAATGGGGCTGCAGTTTGCACACGCTCCCCATTTTGGAGAGAAGACACTTGTAAATGATGCTTGGTTTGATCATGCTCCATTTTTGCTGCAGACGGTAGGCTCAGGATGTGGCATAAATAACATGGAAGCAAGGAGCCATCCTGCTTTGCATCAGTGGTTTATCCTGATGGTTGGGGTGTGATGGTGTGGGAAGTATTTTCTTGGCAAACTTTGGGCACTTTGTATCAGTTGAGCATCATATAAACTCCACTACCTAACCATGTTGTTGCTGACCATGTCCATACCTTATGACCTCAGTGTACCCATCTTCAGAAGGTTACTTACAGCAGGACAATGCTCCATGTCGTTTTGCTTCTATCATCTCAAACTGGTTTCTTGAAGATGACAATGAGTTCATTTGGTCTGTTTCAGTTGTACTGGGAAGTTGGGATTTACGAGTTCCGAGCAGGAAATTTCAATTGGAAATTGAAGTCGGAATTTCCTACTGAGAAGTCGGGGATCCTCATCACCTGCGAGTTAACAATAGAAGATGGCTGCCCTCAGTGTAAACAGTTATTAAGCTCCTGTAATATTCCATTTATTAGCACTTCTGACAAGTGTTTTTATCACTAAATCAGCCATATACATAGTATTGTTTGACTTATGTTTATGAAAATGCTTTTATAGTGTTATTTACATTCTTCACATGGTATGTGCGAACTACAACGCAGGGCGTGCTAACAACGGCTAACGCAACAGCCAACGATAGCCTGGCAGATCAGCACGTTTTTTCCAACTTTGTAACTGGAACGCTGCTAACTTGGAGAGGATGTCATTCCCACTTCTCTCTTCCCAGTTCCGAGCAATTGTACTCCAGTGGCCTCAGTGGAGCACCTTTGGATCACATCATGGATGTTCAGCTGACAAATCTGCAGCAACTGGGTGCTGTCATCATGTCAGTAAGGACCAAAATCTGTGAGGAATGTTTCCAGCGTCTTGTTGAGTCCGTTCCATGAGTAATTAATGCTGAAGGCAAAAGGGGGTCCAACCCTGTACTAGCAAGGTATACCTAATAAAGTGGCAAATGAGTGTACAATTAATAGCTTATGCTATGTTAGGATATCATGTTCCATCCCTAGAATAAACACAGATATTATGTCACCCCTGCACTGGCAAGTGCAAAAGTTATGCAACCCTGGCCCCACTGTCAAAAAAATCTGGTCACACCCCTGTAAATGTGGACAATTCATGCAGGTGAGAATCGAAAACAAGAGAGGACGTCCAATACCTTTCTCAGTACTTTGAGGTGATGCTCTTTAGGGTCTACACCCATATGTTTCATCAGTGCCTTTGCTGCAGAATCATCTTCTTCTGTAGTAAGTTGACAAAGATTTTTCTGTGGGAGAGCGCACAACAACACAATGAACAGCAGGTTAAAATCAATTTATGTGCATATCTAAAACAGTGGATAAGACTTAAATGCAGCGTGCCCAAACATGAGATCTACAACATCAAAGCTAATTAGTTACTGGAATATAGGATGACTCTGTCGGCGTCACATCATTTGAACCACATGACAGCAGAAAAAAGGCATTCCAGTAAGTGAGAATGTATGGACAGCATATGAGCGACTGAAGAAATTAACATTCTTTGTTACAGACGGCCTCTGTGTTTTACAAGCATTTTTCAGGAGGGGCCTCATCATACACTGATAAAACCAGGCCAATAAACGCAGCTGATTCTTGTCTGAGAAAAACGAAAATGCATCGTGAGGGATCAAGGAGAGAGGCAACACTAGACTCATAATGAAAGCTGTGGAGTTACAAGAGGTTCTCAATCAAAAGGGTTCTCAACTGCAGTCAGGCACATCATTTTCCCTTTGGTACGGTTGGTTGAAATCAAAATAAGCACAGTCAGAATGTATCAATGCATTTGGAGCACTTACAAAAAACACACTCAAACACACAATCACTTAATTAATAGTGCCAAATCATGCAAAATACACATTAAATGGTGACATAAGCAAAAAAAAACAAAAAAACAAAAACCACCTTTCCTATGTTGCTTGCTCCACCTTTTGGAAAACAGATGCAATTGGTTGGGACATTTTGCGTGTTGCCAGCCAATGTTTGCGGCTGAATACATTAGCTATGTTATGATATCTGTAAAAAGATCCCCAGGAGGTAAAAAGAAAAAAAATGTAGGGGTTTGGGGAATTTCATAATTTCACTCTGGTAAATGAGAAAGAAATTGGCCATGTGCGCTTTAGTACTGCAGGGGCCACAGGAAGGAGACAACATCCCATGAGCACCTCTGGCCTCATATTGTTAATTGTGCTTTATTTTTTTTTCTCCCCCTGACTGTGGTGTGCTAAAATGTATGGACGGTCTGGTAGACTGTGAAAGTGGTTTGCTCTGTTGATATAGATAAAGTTTTCTGAATCTGAGAATTGTGATCCTATTGATCAGCTTCTGGATACATGTTGCTGACATCAGGTCAGGTTATCAAACGATACAGAGCATGCAAGAAAACTTCTAAAATGTTAGTCTTGACAAGAGCAGCGCAGCGATGCAGCAGGAAGTACCGGTGCCTCACAGCAAGAGGGTTGCTTTATGTTGTCTCTGTGCATGGGGATTTCTACAGGTACTCCTGTTTCCTCCCACAATCAAAAAATATGCTCAATAGGTCCACCGCTGATTCTAAATTCCCTGTAGATGTGAGTGTGTGAATGGTTATTTGTTTCTATGTGTCAGCTCTGTGACTGACCGGTGTTCCCCGCCTGTTGCCCAATGACAGTTGGGACAGGCTCCAGCCCTTTGTGACCCTAAGTGGATAATGTGGATAATGGATAATGTGTAGATGAATGGATAGTGTTATCTAGGGATGCTTGATCAGTCTTTTTGTGGCTAATATCAATCACCTGTTAGTGAGATCAGCCTTTAGCGAAGGCCCTTTCCCAGGACCAGCCATATTTAATGTTTTGTTGAGTGTTCACTTTACAGTCTAATCCCCACTTTCCAAGTCAACATCAACACATCATGTTACTAACATGACCTCATATGCATCACAAAACACAACGTGCATGTTGTGCACATACCTCATTTCGCTTAGCTGATTAGTTTTAATCCTGTTGGTTTCAGCGTGATAATTAATACAGACTTTAACACTAGATTAATATTTTTGACCATGAGGACAGAAAACAAAGTTTTGGGTATTCTACTAGTTTATTTAAGAGGATGACAGAGTAGCAGACGAGTGGACAAGTGGGAGGGTGATTCGTGAACATCCTGAAGGTAAGCATGGAGTCAAACCATAGGTGATCATATTAACAATTACAGGCAATATTTTTTAACCCAGCAATCATGTGTTTTTAATAAATACTGCTCAAAATTGGCTGGCTTTAAAATAATAGGGGGACCTTTGGCCTTGTCCAATCAAGGTCATTGGTAGTCTAGGATCCCAAAAGGTAGATGGTAGGGACAAAATCTGGTCAAACTTTGTGAGGTTGGATCCACCTTTAACACATAATGAACAGCAGGTGGTCATAAAAACAGTAAGTCGTGGCTAATTTGGTTTAATGCAGGCTTAATTTACACTAAATCTGAAAAAAAAAAACAATATCAAAGAAGGGAAGCATTCCGGGTTTGATCAAGTAAAGTAAATGTTATTTTCTTAATTGTGATAAAGCTGTAAAACATTCACCACTGTTTTTCCTCCTTCTTTTCTTCCAAGAATTGATGCGGCACTAAATAGCAGATCTCTACTGCACCATAAGAAGTTGATCTATTGATGCATGCTTAAAAAAGTGTGATCCAGAAGTGAAAGCCAAGGCCTCACATCTTCAGCACGGACTGTTTTTATGACTCCACTGAACCAGAAACACAAAAACATCCAGACCACTAAGAGAAGACTAAGAAAGTACAAATCCCTTTCAAACTGCAGATGAAAGAGGATCAACAGGAGATGAGGAGAGAAAGAGACTGAAAAAGGCACCACATGTTTTTTAAAAAAGGGACATAAAATACAAGTAGAGGAGAAAACCCAAGATCCCCGGCAGCGGAGCACTGCAGTGCTGTTGGTGGAGCTGTGTGGTTTCCTTGGCCAGGCCCTACAGCACGCTACGATGCTTACCCTCCACATAGTCTTACAAAACAACCCCAATCACTACCATCTGAGCGCCCTCAAACTCTGCACATCAAGTACATACAAAACCAATCACACTTATCCCACCCTGGGTAAGGAGGCACTGAGGGGCTGGGGGGTAAAAGAGGGGAGGATGGCTGGTTGGAAGGAATGGCGGAGAGGAACAGGAACGCAATACGATGGTTGAGTTTGCTGAGGGGAGATAGGGTGTAGTCACCAGGGGAATAGGATGAGGGGCAAAAGGATAAAAGAAAGGGAAATAATTTGCGTCAAAAGCCTGACACCATCACAGAAAAACAACAATAAAGCAGACTTTGGGGACTTGGACATGCCACTGCCATGGAAAATATCCCTCTATAAATCTAAAATTAAAACAGAGGATGGAGAAAAATGCACATGGCAAAAAGACTTAGTTGGTTGGTTTTGATGGGTGCCTGTTAACAATTACGAAGCCAAGACTGAATTCTCCTCAAACCAATGAAAGACCCAAGCCTTCCCTTAGATGGTCAAAACAGCAGTTACACTGAGAGGAAAGATGAAATGAGAGAAAAGAGGACAAATAAGGGTCAGGATGGAAATGTAAAGTAATGAAGTTATGAGCAATTGTGGTATGATCTTGTGTACTGACATTAAGGGCATTAAAGGGTATTTAGAAAAGGGAAACAGTGATTTTCTCTCATCTATCTCAGGCTAATGATAAAATCCTTTGACCACAAACAATTTGTGGTTTTTTGATCCGTAATTGAAAAAGTAGTGTGTGTGTATCTGAATGGATCAAGATTGATTTTTGTCTGTAAACATCAAGATGTGTAAACAAATCTAAAAAATCATCTTTGACAGCGATAAAACAGAGCTCATGGTTTTGGCCTTGTAAAGCACTGCATTTAAACTACGAAATCTAATGATCAACACTGATGGTGGCTCCATTCAGCCCCGATCCTCTGAGGCTCATAGCTTTGGCATCATAGTTGGGTTCCCCCTCTCATTTTCATCCCATATCAAATAAGTGATTAAATCTGCCTATCTTCAATTCAAAGAACTTTATTGGCATGAATGTTGTAGGGCATTATTGCCAAAGCATTTCATGAACCAGCCTGGAGGGGAACAGGACCACAGCAACCACCCATTACAATCATATCAGTCTCAAGACTCCAAACCCCTCAAATTACACCAAATAAAGTTATTAATCAACAAAAAGAAATTTATATGACATAACAGGAAGGAGCTAACCTTACAGTGCAGATGGATCAGCCTGCTTTAGTGTCTGTAATCACTCTCATCCATCTTGCCAAGCTTCAATTTACAATGTGAGCGGCCCAAATCGGCACAGTCCAATCAGCAAGTGAGCGACAGGATGAAGTGACTACTCAGACAGAGATTAGCATAGATGCTAACAGCTTCAGTAGCAGTTGTATCATATCTTGACAGCATTTCACAATTAAATGAAAAACAAATAACAACAAAACTTCTCAATAGGAAGGATATTTTCACTCCACTTCTGACATATTAAGCCTTAAGTTCGTTCTGCCTGTTTCCTAACACTTTCTACGGGCTATTTCCCAGATGGACTGGTAAAATATATTGAACATCCATCTGGCACATCAGGTTAGGAAGAAGCAACTCCAAAACGAAGTAAATTGAAATGTTTTTGGCCCTAAACAGAGAGTACAAATTTGCAGGTAACCTAGTGACGTCCTTCACTAAGAAAAATCCTGATGAGGTACAGACAAAGTGATCACAGATAAGCTAAAGAGATGGGTCATCACAAAAAGAGCTGGCTCCCAGAGGAGGACAGACTCTGCATCAAATGTGACACCGCTAGAGACGGAGCTCCACTTCCTTACATCCTGCCCTAAATATCAGGCAGTAAGAGAATACTTTGCCCATATAACATGTAAACACCTAGATTATGACCTCACAAGTGGTACTCAGAATATTCCATATTTACTGGGAGAAATCCAAAACAGTGATATAATGGCAACCAAATTTACAAAAGCGACTCCTCCTTCTTTGAAATAAAATATAATAGTTCAAGAGGAAGTAAGCTGGCTAAGGCAGGGAGCACAACATAAAGCGATAATAAGCAGAGTAAACTGAAATTTAGAGCTTAAGTTAGATGAACATCAGAGCCAACTAATTGATTTGTGGCAAAACATGAGTCTTTATGCAGCTTGTCCTGTTTAACATATTATACTCAATAATGTTTGAGAAATGCTATTTTGGTCAATCATTTCTCCCCTTGAATAATATCAGTTGGTATTGTGTTTTTATATCATTGGAGAGTCTGGCCTTTACAAAAGGTATAACTTGTAAGGATCGTGCATTGTGGACTGAGTAACACAGATAAATGAGTGGGTAGCTCCCCCCAATAAACTGCCAAAATCCAGCAAAGCAAGGGTGAAGAGCTAGTCTTCTTACGCTGTTGTCTTCCTGGGACGCCCACTTCATGGTCTGTCTTTGACATCACCAGTCTCATGGAACTTGGTCCTAAGTCTGGAAGTGGTATCAGGGCTGACACATGTTGGCACTTTTTTGGGGGAACACTACCCACATGTTAAGCTGTGTTGCTCATTCCACGAATGCACAATCCTTACAAGTTGTGCGTTGTTGTAAAGGTGACTAATCAGGCTTTGCAATTACAAAAAGTACAATACCAATTGGTCTTATTAAAAGGGAGAAATGATCCACCGATGTTTTCAAACTTTTTTGAGGAGTATATAACCAAACTAACAAGGAGAGAAGCTAGACTGAAGGATTTCGTAATGAGCTAACTGCTAACCACGTTTAGCTTGTACTAAAGTTGCATTTGACCTTGTAGGATAACAACATGCAAGAGTAGAGACTGCGGTTGTCTGTGAATGAGTCTGTTTATGTGTGGTGTGCTGTGTTGATCATATTATTACACACCACACACTTAAAGACAAAAGCTGTTCATATATGTGAGGTCTCTCACAGTCTAAAAACTTTGGGAATGTGCCAGGCTTTAGCCACACCTGAGACCCCTCTTAATTCTGTCCTCCACGATTTCTTCCTCACATCTTCATTGTTTGTGCTGACTGCCCATCACAAGAATGTGATACTATGTTTTTTTAAGACTCACAGAACAAATAGAAAGGCATTGATAAGTAAATTGTTGAGTATAAAGGCAAATGAAACCAATGTCTCAAAGTATATGAAACTGCTCTTCAACTGGAACCGGCTCTTGATTCCCTTCCCTATGACAAGAGCATATAAAAAGTCAAATTTCATTGAAATGCAACAGTTAGAAAAAAAACAAAAGGACAAAAAAAGAAATGTAAAAAGAATATTGGATTATGTTGAACTGATTAATGTGGGTGGTATAGGATGAGAAGTGGAGACCTTTAGCCACAAAAGTACTTTCATCCTCAAATTAAAAAACAGTGATGCCACCAAAGGAAGTGAATGTTCCAAAATATGTTTTTAAGCCATAAAGCTGCCCGATAGCTCCAGGACCTACCTGTGGTTCACATGTTTGACTCAGCAGTTACACATCAAAGATTAAACCATCAAACCATCCATCCTTGAGCCCTCTAATATTACCATCATGTGCTACTTATCTGTCATCTCCTCAAAGATCTTGCCATGTTTCTGCAGCAATGTGTGGTCCCCCGCTAGCACAGGATGTCAAGAAACAGACCGATTGAGCTAATGACTATCTGACATAGCCTGAAGCCATGTGGCTGTACCCAGCATTTATCAAACCCAGTGAGAACACTCAGATGTGGATAAGAGAGGCTGACATGGGGGTTTGGGGGAGGCATTAGGGAGAAAAGGAAAAATACTCTGCACACTATCATAGATTAAAAAAGCAAAAATACATGTGACTACTTGCCATGGATATTAGATACAGTAGCAGTACAGGGCATGTTGTTGCAGAAATACTCACAAACACAAGTGAGTGAATGCACACAGCATACACAGTATTTAGAGGCCATTTAGCCCCAGACCCTTAGTCTATTATGGAGCCAGTGAGAAAACAATGTTGGGGAGCAAGATCAGACAGAGCTAACAGAAAACAGGCTGCTTTGTACATTCCAGGACAGGCAGTCCAACACAACACAGACTCAGGGAGAGACACAGAGACAGACCATCTCTGGCCTAAAACCATACATCTGCCCCTGCTCCCCCAGACGGGATGAGCTGCGGTGAGAAGGTTTTTTTGCACTTCCCGCCATTCATGTTATTTGTGGGGAGTGGAATATGAGGAGGAGACTGAGAGGAAGCTGTTGAGTGGGTTATGAGTTTGTTGTACTGGTGTTCTTGGACACTTTTATCCAGTCTGTGAGTGGACTCTATGAACTCTGTCTGGTCATCAGCTAACAGTGCTTTAACTGGAGCACGCAGCTCCCGTTAACCACTTCTTCTAAGGGTGTAAAAATGTACAGCCAGAATTTTTAGGAGTTAAAAAGGCAGATTTCATCCCTATTTCAGAAGGCTGTAAGTGCTTGGAGCAAACTTAATTTTAAATCAGGATAGCCCCAAAGAAACTTCAATTGATAACTTGAAAACATTCAACCACAATAATTTCCTTTAAATCTACTGTTTGTTCTCACACTTGCACAAAGTCTTGACAAAGTCCTGAAGGTTTTGGGGTGAGATACAAGTAAAAAAAAACAAACCATATGTCTAGTATCAACCTAGACAAAATAAGAGTGGAGCAGGATATTATCAAGAAAATTTCACAGTGGGTAAGTAAGAGGCAGTTGTGACATTTTCGCTTTTCACAGTGGAAGAACCACAATGAAGCTCCACCATCATTACACCTTGAGAAACTCACATTAATTCAGTGAGAAGATGATATCTGCATCTATTCACGACATGATATGGATTTGGATGTGCACAAGAGAGCATGGCACGACGCATGCTTTACATAGGCACAAAGACAGACACATCCACTCACAGGTCTCCTGTTCCCCACTAAGTCTGCTTACCTCCTCTCACCAACATAATGCATCTGCTACTACTTCTGGACATGGAACAAATTGGGGGTCGGCTCATTCCCCGCGATCTTATCGCTACAGATGTCAAAGCAGAGGTGCAGCATCAGCAGGGATATAAATATTGCAGCAGTGTATGGGGCTATTCATTCCCTTGGACTGGCATGCAACTAAAAATTATGAAGGCAACAGGCAGGATCTATATGAATGTCAGACTACTGACGGCTAGCATTCTTTTGGAGGTGGTGGTCTACCATCCTAACATAACCCCCACCACTCCAAAAAATAGGCATGGAATACAGTAATAAACTTGTGGACTTCACATGATCTGCTTGTTTCATTTCTCATTATCATGTTTTCTTTCTATTTTGCTGCTATGAATAATGTTATGGGCTAACTTTCATTGGTGACTCAATCATACTGACAGATATATCAGCTATACTTTATGATTTGTCTAAGACACAACTGTTTAGAATTTTAGGTGAGCTTTGTACATGAGGAAGAAACACATTTTCTCTCTTGCTACCCACTGGCGATGTTTTCTGTTTGCCTTTGTTGTCAAAATTCGGTCAAACAACAGGAAGCATAGACAGAAATGAAAATACTCTCATTATAGTGTGGTATAGTAAACCAGGTTGCATTATCCTCTACTCCCTTCGGTTACCATATCCATTTCTTCCCATGACACCATTGTGAGGTGATCAGATGAATTTCAAGGCAACCAAATTTCTCAAAACAGCATTAGTATTGCACATGTAAAAACCGCTTCTGATGAGTTTGAGCTTGAAACCATACAGATTGAAATCAGCACTGATGTCTCTTTGTGGCACACAAAGGAAAATGAGACCAACACTATGGGGGCCGAAATCTTTACTGTAATTGTTTTCAAGTGCACAGGTTACCAAATTTGTCAGTAGACAGTTTCAACAGTTTCTGACCAGGCTGGACCCACCTGGGGAAGGAGCCTAAGTGGTAGGAGCTCCAACTGAGAGTCTCTCACAGTCTGAGAATACAGCTGGATCAGGGGTACTCAGCATGTGAAAAACAGATGGTTTTTAGAACATTTGCAGTTCTGAACATACTCAAGAGGTCATCAAAATTGGATATATGACCCTGAGTTAAGGTAAAATATGGACTCTTCAAAGTAACATTTTAGAGTGAAGATGACAAAGACGAGGGAAAAAGAAAGGGAGATGCAGTGGTTGCTTTCACACAGCTCTGAAAAGTCAAATATCCATCTGAGAGGACTTGGATGGATGCAGAAAAAGCAGAATATTGATTTTAGTCAGAAAAAAGGTCTTACAGACAAAGTTTCCAAGTCCAGTGTACAAACATGACTGAAGCTATGTGAGATTGAATTTCTTTTGAAATGGCAACAATTTCAGATAAATCAAATAAACTTAGTGTGCAGAAGCCAATGTGTCTACTGGGAGAGCTCATTCTGAAATAGAGATATAACAGCGTTCTTTATTCAGCCCCATATCAAAATACTGATGTGGATAAGGTATCAGATAAAGTGAGAGAATGATTGCTGTAGAGAACCCTTTGTTATACTTGTCACAAAAAAACTCAGAGTGAAACATTCATCTGCTGAGAACGGTTGATAAGATTGTTTCTGTGTACCAAATCTATGTTGGCTTAGTTGACATGAACCAAGTGTTTCTCATAAAAGCTTAAAGACAAAATAACAAAGGAAAACATTAATTTACAGCCACATACACAGCAATTCACAGAGGGAATTAATGTAAATAAACACAGTTGGACTAAATTGAGAAATCTGTTTAACTAAAGGAAATCCTTGTTTTCCTTAATGTACATTTTAAACAATGATAATATACATATAATTATAACTGTAAATCTATACACCATCTCATATTTACTGCAAACATAAACACCACAAAGTATATATAGAAAACACAAGCATATACTCATACAAAAACACAGCCATACCATAGTCACAAACACATCCAAGCACACATGCACTCAGCTTCCCCTCTTTCAGGTCAAAGACCATCTGGCAAATTCAAGGTTTACTTTCAAGGCACTGTTTTAATTAGCGGGATGTTTTATTAGATGAGAAATTAATCAAAAGAATACAAACACACAGTTAATCTGGCAAAAATGCGAAGGTCCCACATTGTTTATCATAAGCCATCTGTGTGAACCCTCTCAAAGTTGAAAATTGCAGAATCTTTTCTTCCCTCTGTTCTCGTTCCCTCCTTTGAGCAAGAGCCCCAAAACACACAGTGAGCAAGATCAACTAACCAGACTATAAAGGCTGATCACTCACTGGTGACGAGAAGCCATGAAACAGTCGATTTTAATTTGCTCTCAAAATATGCTTTACAGTTCAGAGCAATAAAAACTTCAGCTAGCAAAGATCCAGTTCACCTCATTCATCATCTATGTCCTGTTGAAGTGGAGATGCAGTGGACTGGCGAGAGGACTCCTATTAAAAGCAAATTTGAAAGAAAATCTCTTCAGCAGCCTAAAGGCAGCCTTACAAAGATTCTTTAAGAGTCTATTTGTTCAAGTGATGATAGTCAAGATCTAATGAGGACTTTCAAAACAAACAGATCCAGCTTGAAAAACACGAGGAAAAGAACACGATGAACGATAATGGTTACAACTCAATTATGTAATAAATTGGCAAGACTATAGTTTGATTTCTTAATGTAGCGGGATTTTTTTCCATAAGCTTCCCGCCAAAGCTGTCTTCCTTTATGACTAAACCCAAATTATCAATGAAGTTATAAAGTGAGGAAAGAAGACTTTATGTTGCTGTCAAGGTAAGTGAGGCTTTGGACAGGGATGGACAACTTTGGTTCCCAGATGTGCCAAATTAGTTTTAAACTTAGTGCCAGAGAGCAAAATTGTTGCTAATAATGTACACTTTAATCAGGTTCTCCCAATACTCGTCATCTATACAATAACTATAATCCATCAATTATGCATACTGCTTATCCGTTTCAGGGCAGTATGTTGCTGGGGCCCATTCCAGCTGTCATTTGATGAGATTGCACACCTTATATATATATTTATATCTATACATACACACTGATACTCAATATGCTATCGAAAACAAGTTTTACGTTGTTAACGATTAGGGCTAAAAAAGTGAGTGAATATAGAAATGTAAAAATCTATTAAAATGTTGCCTAAATAGACTCCTTAGTTTGCACTTGTTTATTATGAGGACTGAATATGAAAAAAGTGCAGATCTTTCACTTATTTGCCTGTAGAACTCCCTACTGCTCTCTTTAACAAGTGGAGGTGATTTAATGTACATAAATAACAAAAACATTAAGTACTTATTATTGTGAACACATTGTATTTGACAATGTGCCTTCATTATAAAGTGGAGCTAATCCAAGATACTCTTTGAACTGGCATCAAAAAAAAAAAAAAAAATCATGATTAATGTCAATCAATACTGGAAAATTATTGTGATCACATTTTGCCATATTGTCCAGCCCTACATGGTACCATAGGAAGAGAAGAAAACCCACACATGCACAGGGAAAACCTGCAAAATTTTCAGATCAAGGGGAAGTTCAGTGCTAAGACAACGAACAGATTTCATCTCCAAACATCTGAACTTATTCATGGCAAAAAACACAATTTTCTGCTTTTTAATAAACATTCAAACACATTGTGTATCAAATGCATCACTAGTATTATAATTATAATCAAGAGAGACCTTATGGGGGCAAGATCAGGAGGAGTCAATGGGAGAAAATGGCTGTATGTGTTCATTCCCTGACTGTGTATGTATGTAGAGTTCCCGCCATGCTTTGAGAGTTGGGCTCTCTTCTATTTACACAAAGCCAAACACTGTGAACCATTACAAGTGTGCAAAGGCTTCACTAGGCTGAGCATAATGACTGCTGTGTTGCAGAACACCAATATTAATAGGGCTGAAAGGAGTGAAGATGTGTATGTACTGTAGAAGATCTCATGGGTCGCACTGTTTCAGCTGTATATTCATTATCTAACTACAAAAATATACTTTACACAACAGATCTCCATAATTTTCTCTGGTCAAAGTCTTCTGTCAGCAGAAATAGAGGAAGTGCTGTCATACCTGTATCCACTGGTTCGCTTTTCTCTCCAAAGCATTGCCTGGATGCTCAGAGTAAAGTCCCCACAAACACTGGAACAACAGTCTTCTGCCTGAAGCTGCAAGGATCAAGATATCACATCAAAATACAGACACTTCTTATGGTAAAGTAAAAAGGTCCCTTCATTGATGGCTAACTCCTGGTTAGATCTAAATATTTGCATACAGAGGATAACTTTCCAATTAGTCACAATCTACTCAGTAAGATGAGGTTCAAGTCACATTCTGAGCTTACCATCAGCAGTGACAAAAGGGTTCCAGCACAATCGTCCAAGAAACTGTCCCAGGAAGGGAAGCCTCTTCATGGCCTCAGCTGTGGAGCCCTTTAGGACAAAGAAGAGAGAAAAACAGACAAGAGGACTAAGATGTTTCTGCCTTCATGGTTTAATTTGGCATACTCTGACATCTTTAAAGCTATAACTGAAAGCATTGACGGACGTATGTATATGTTCAGTATTTTAACTTTTACACGTGGCACCAAATCAGACTAAGTTATGAAAGATCTGAGTAAAAAAATAATTAATGTCTAAGTTTTTTTTACCAAAAGCAGGCATTAAACAACTTTACCTGTTCTGCCCTGGTGCACTTTAATCCTTTTAACCAAGTAACCTTGTACTACAACCCCAAACAATCATTAGTTTATTTAATGACTTTTGGACTATTATGTTGAAAAGAGGGCCAATCCACATGTGCACAGCATATTACTCATGCATCACCTTTGTTCCAGTCATGTGAGGTTTCCCACTTTGGTAACAGTGAGAGATACACAGTGCAGAGCAGGGCTCTGGTTGAGGGTGCTATACCTGTAAAGGTTTTAGTATGTGTGTGTCTGAACCTGTTTATCCTGCTTAGAAACACAGACCATGTGATTCATTTCAGCTCACAGCCAATTAAAATATCCAGAAGGTTTCAAGCAAAGGCAGACGAAGAGGCTTTAATCCTGGCATTTTTTATTGAAGGTTGAAAATATTAGACTTTCCCAGGAGACCCTCACTTGTAAAATCTTGTGCTGGAAAGATTCCAATTACATGTCAGCACAGCTCGCTGATATTTAATGAAAAACAAGATCCTGTCAACAGCACTGGCTCTTAAACGTCTTTGAGTGTGTATTTTAGCAAAATAAAATGAAAGTTAAGGAAAAACATTTCTGTTTGAAAAAAGACAAAATATAAAGTGGTCCAGCATCAGTGTCCGTTTCTTTTTAGAGAAAATTAGTAACTTAAAACACCGGACTAAATTAAGAACTTAAAACACCTTTTGTACTGCTATGGCTTCACTTTCACCTTCACTTATAACAAAGATGAAGGAGTTAAAAATGTGCATCAAATTCATCTCCATGATGCCTAGAGTTTAAGGTTCATTCTCACATTTTTCACAGCTTTCATGGGATATTGGCTAGCCTTCTTTTATTTTTAAAATGAAAATTATTGATCTTTTTTTCTAATCATTACCCTTTTAAAAAACTGCATTCATGCAGACGTACTATTTTCATTTCAAATGCAAACACTAACCTTATTATGTGTTTGTATGTGTGTGGTCCTTCAGATTGCTTTGGTTTTTATACATTTATCTAATAAAGAGAGGAGAATAGATAGAATCGGAAACTAGAAAGAGAAAGAGAGAGGAAAATGACATGTGGCAAAGAAGCCACAGGTCAGACTTGCAATCTACCTGTATGGCCTCCACATATGGGCCACGACCTGAATGCTGGGAAATCTGACATATGAACTTAAGTGACATCCCATTCCTAATCCATAGGGTTCAATATGATGTCGGTCTACCCTTTGCTGCTATAACAGCTTCAACTCTTCTGGGAAGGCTGTCCACAAGGTTTAGGAGTGTGTTTATGGGAATTTTTGACCTTTCTTCCTGAAGCGCATATACATATATATACATACATATATATATATATATATATTTATATATATATATATATATATATATATATATATATATATATATATATATATATATAAAAACATATACTTGGGTGCTGATCTGGTGGAGTGGGTTTTAGTGAGCCAACCTGGAGGTGAGCATCGCGCTGGCTCCCTCAACAAAAAGTTGTGTTGTTTTTTTTTTGTTTTTTTTTGGGGGGGGGGTTGAATCGTTGCTGATGGTAGAGTTCTTAGAGAAAAAAAGCAAATATATTTTCACAGTATATTTACAGTGATAATCTGTATGAACAAACACTTCTGTAAAGATTTTTGAAGTGTAAATATAGTTGGTAAGAGAAAAAAAGCAACTGACAGGCTACAACATTGACCTACAACACAGCATGGAGCTTGACAAAGGGTTATTTGTTATAATTCAAAAACAGAAAAACAAGCTGATTTGTTGCTTTAACCAAGTTGAAAGAACATGAAATATTTGCTGGTAAATGGCTTGTTCAGGGGCAGAACATGCAAACATTCAAGTTGAGCTGCAGGAAAAATGACCTCAGTATTGATATAAAAAAACATATTTTTTGGATCTGGATAACTCTGTAAACACACAGGTGTATTACATTACTCTTACTCCATTGTATTCATTTGTGGATTTAATATGATACAGTATTACACACAGAGCAAATGATGTATCGTGATTAGATGACTGAGGTGAAAAGGAAAAACAGATTCATGTGGTGACGTTCTGCTTTGTTTTACAAGCAGGTCGGCACATGTGCACATGAATCATGTTTATGTGTATTTACAGTATTTCCCCGTATCCATCACATATTAACAGACCATGTCAGTCATTTCATCTGTGGGCTAATTAAACAAGAAAGAGCAGCCTCAATGCAGGAGAGGCCCACACAAAGAAATCAGACTATAAAAGTGTTATTAAAGCAGCGTGCTCAAACTCGACAAAGATGATTCAGCTGGCAGAGATCAGGATCTCATTTGGATCTAAAATGTGGAAAACACGAGTTGCTGATTTGAAATAATAACCAAATTTTTATTTGGAATGATTGAGTCACATCTCCCTACACGATCCTCATCAGTGAAAAGAACTGAAGATGCAATACTTTGGCAAAATGTATGGAGGAGAGATGCACAGGGATTCAATGTCTCAATATGCTTGCTTACAGTCAAAAGTCACTTATATTTATTCTTTTTTTGCACATTTCAACATGTTTAGATCTGTTGCATTTCATACTATTAAAGTTTGTCTAAAATCACCAACAGTGGGCTTATCCAGGGAATGGACCATGGAAAATTTATGTGCTATTTTCACATAAAAAGGCACAAGCTAGAGACAATGCACATTACAGATGGAGCATTGTTACAGTTCAGAGAGGGCAGGTTTTTGCCTTTTCTTTCAAAAATATACTTGTTGTGTCTTTAGTGAAAATAAAGTAGACACTTACATTAGCTTTTAAAAGTTAAAACATGGGTCTGCTCCTGGTGAATGGGGTGAAAACTTGTGACCCTCATGTTTCAGGAGGAAAGCAATTTTCAAAGAGGTTTCTATTAATCTGATACAAGGGCTGGACAATATAGACCAACATTCATGTCTTGAAATGTTTTCCTCTAAATGGGTTTACGAAATGTAAACATTGATATTTTCTATTAAAAAAACATGTTCATTAAAATCAGAAAAAAAATAATATATTGATTAGTTTGTGGACAAGGAGCTGCACAGGCCCAACAGGTGATGCTGTTCTATATGGAGTTCTCCCTGTGCATGCATGGGTTTCTCTTAATGGTTTCCTTCCTCAAATCAAAACATGCCCAGCAGGTTAACCGAGGACTCTAGATTGCCCTTAGATGTAAGCAGGCTTGTGAATTGTTCATTGTCTATAAATGCCAGCCCTGCAATTGGGTGGTGACCAGTCCAGGGTGAGCCCCACCTCTTGCCAAATGTTAATTGGAATTAGCTCCAGCTGCTGCTGCCAGGAATAGTGCATCTTTCAATCTTTTTTTAATAAACATTGTAACAAAACAACCAGAGAAAGGTACGTAAGTAACCACGGAGAGGCCTTAATGCAGCGGTGGATAAAATGACTTAACTTTAGCCCTAAATGATCAGAAAGAGCAACAGAAAGAAAAAAAGACTCACTTGTCTCACTCATGTGGATGAGATCATCATTAATGGGAAGCAGGGAGGTAATAGTCCAAGCAGGATTTCTCTAAATGCCCCCACTGTGCCCCCTACCAACACCACCAATGCTGCCTGGAGCACAGTCTTTACAATCAGGCTGCCGGTCAATCCCACAACACATGGCTAAAATAGAGTGTGAGTGTATATGTGTTTGTGATGCAACTAAACAAAAATGCTCATAATTTGTAAGAGCTTTACTCATGTGTTAGTACCTAGAAATGCCAATAACAATGTGCAATCGCAACAGAAAGCAATTTCAACTTAAAGTGTGCCAAACCTTCATCAGCATGTCTGTCACTGTCCTTGATTATAAACATTCTTTGGATCGGTGAGCCTTGTCTTGATTAGGGACAGACATGTCAGACAGAAGTGACTGATTAAGTGGAGCCAGCACCACAAGTTTATAGACAACAATAAGAGCAGAGTGAGGAAACACTTCTGTCTCTGACGTCGTTGAACCACAATCAGAGCAGCTCTTACGGCAAAAGTTACTATGGTGAGTACATAAATATACACTCATCCCCTGCATTCATCTTATGTTGGACAGCCCGACTTCCAAACAGTCCCTTTCAGTTGTAGTGTAGCAACTGTGAGAAAAGACTTTTAAGGTCACTCTACAGCAGGGGGTGTAAGGCCATATGTGAGATCCACATGCAAGCAGTTTATAAGAGAGACCTGGGATTGGTATAGATCTGGTCAAACAATCTCACAAACTTAACTTTCATCTCATTTATTTTCATTATACTTAGAAGAATACATGGACAAAAGCTGCAGCAGTGTAATAGTTCAACACCAGCAGACATCAGCCCTGATGGCAAACTTCTGCTCAGAGAATAAATATGTGGCATGAGGAGGTGTCAGAAGCTGATATCTTTGTGTTTTGTCAGTTTGATGCTGGCGAGCATTTATGGCTAACAGCTGACTTGGAGAATATCTCTTTTATTGGGCAGGGAAAGCCACCTGTTGAACAAACACTGGCTGATTTTCCTGATCAAAAGTGAGAGAAAATCTACTCAGTGTGAGAGTCTTACACACACAAAAAACATTTGCACCAAACTAAAACTCAAATGCCCTTTAAAATGTTTAAGTATTAACCCTGACCTTTTATGATCAGCGCATCTCTACAAATGACACTGACGCATATCACATTATAGGGATGCACATTATTATCGGACTGATATCGGACTGATATCGGTATCGAACTGATATCATGTTGACAGTAAGGGGCAAATAAATGTAGAATCAATGGTATACCAAGCTATTTTTAAAATAAGGAAAAGCACTTTGATATGAGAATTTACAGGAAGCAGAAAGTGGTGGATGTCTCTTTCATGCACTTAGATGGTAATAATAAATTTACGTTTTTTTTATTCATTTATTATTTTAAGGCTAGAAAATATTGGTGGCTGTAACTTTACCTGAGTGGTCTGTAGGGCTGTAATGTGTTAGTCGACTGGTCGACTCATTGGTCGATAAGTGCTGGGGCGACCAGAACTCTGATTGGTCGACCAATCGTATTTTTTTTCCGCTTCAATTTATTTTTTCCCGCGGCGATTTACAGTCATCAGGAGGAACGTTCCAAATGCTAATGGGGGTGTTTTCAGACCACCTCGATTTCACAGGTAACTTGCCTGTCTCAGAACACCCCCTTGTTTTCACCACTTTGGATTCGCCCACCATCTGGAGGCCTGGCTGGAGACAGGAGGATTGAAGAGCGCCTACGTTAGCCTATACAACGTCCTGTGGTTTGCTGAGTATTTATTTTTATTTTGAGCATCCTCCTCTACCCTCCGCCCTGAGCCGCGCTCTGCCGAGCCAAGCCGAACCGTCCCCACGCAGGAGGGTTTCCCCGTCAGAGTCGGACCTGCGCTCCGCCGAACCGCGCTCCGCCGAGCTGTGCTGAGCCAAGCCAACCAACAAATTCTTTGGTTGATTACAGCCCTAGTGGTCTGCCCACGACTGTGGTAAAGACTGTAACATATTGTAGAAGGACTGTTTGAGGTAATATGCAAATGGGAAACCAAAAGCTATTTTTATGCAAACTACCTTCTCAAGGGCAGCTTAATGGAAATATCAAAATTCTAATAGTTACACCATAAGGGTTACTTTCTCTTTAGTGGAGTGTAAGGTTGCCTTAAGATGGCAGGAGCTCCAACAGAGCGTCTCAGACAGAGCGATATTACACCCATATAAGGGGCACTCAGTATGTGAAAGCTACAAGGTTTTTTGTACATTGGCGATTGTGAACATACTCTGGCAGTTTTCAAAATCCAATATATGAATGAACCAGAGTTAAGGTAAAATATGGGCTCTTTAAAAGCAATAACTGTTTTTAATGACAGATTTGTTATAACAAACTGAAATCTAGCATTACACTAGACTGGAGGAGAGTCTGCAAGTGATCTGAGACGCAACTTTCCCCAGAGCTGTCAAACGCACTGCTGCACCCGAAGGGGAGATTCTACACTATAAATACAAAGACCTATTATTAGCATCTTTCTGTCATCACTGTATTTTAGAAAGTAAGAACGATAGTCAGGTAGTCACTAAAATGGAAAACAGCTGACAAACAGCATTAGGGTGTAGACAGCTTAGCTTTATCCTTCGATTGGACACTTTGAGATGAGATGAACTGTTAATTTGCCCAACTGAGAAGATGGGAAAATAATTAATATCAGGTTTCTGTTATTTCCAGCTAGGACTGGGAAATATGGACCAAAAATCCTAACTCATATCTAAATAGTTGTTTTATTCATGTTATACTGTTTATGTCCACATTTAGAAAAAAGGGCAGGAAGTTAAATAACCATAAACTCTTAATGGTTGTGGTCAATATCCAGTATATTACATAGAAATCTCTGTTTTTATATTGTTTTAACTCTTACGTACAAACACAAATTGAAAAACAAACTCTACCCTACTTAATGATATTGTACATTTCTGGAAATATTGCCACTCTGGTCTATATTTTTTTTTACATTATATTCTGTAGCAACTGCTTACAGGGGTACTGACTGACCCTGCTCATCACTACAGATGAAGGATTAAAATCCCCATCTGCTGTTGTTACTCCATATTTTCATTTCACATTTTCAAAAGCCTTTGCATATGCAGCTTGCATTTGTCCATGCTGAACAGCTTTCATGTGTTGACCTTGACAACCCAGGCCTGCCTTTTTTCATCCAGAAAATCAAAAGGATTTAAGAATTTATAATGCATTGGTATCAGTGACACACAAAATTTGATTTGATTTTTGCCTATAATTGATATGCCAATATTTTCAAACTCATTATCGCTAATACAGATATTGATACTGATTAATTTTGTCAAGAGCACAAAGCCTCCACTTAACAAAAATTGATTTGTTCCATTGATGATGACAGTCTATTTGTATTAGAAACAGATGTGAATCAGCAAAAACAATTTTATTCTTTGATAAATTAGACTTTTTTTATTATTATACTAGACATTTGCCTGATGAAGGTCTGAGACCGAAACGTAGCATATAAATAATTTTCCTGCAATTTAGACAGTGTGCGGGAGTCTACCTTCACATATAAATTAGACTTTTAAAATATAAAAGTGAAGGTGCTGGTTTGGAGGAGTGGTAAGCAACCAGGCACGACCAAGGTATAAGCTCACGTCGACCTGGGTTCAGATCCAGCCTGTGGCCAGTTAGCAGAGAGTCTTCCCCTACTCTGTCACCCCCCCTCACAAGTCTATCCACTGTCACTCTCTCTCCTGTCAAAATGGCACAAAATGCCCAAAAAATAATCTTAAAAAAATAAAGAAATAAAAGAAATAAAATGAAATAAAATAAAAAAGTGGAGTTAAATGATTGTGGTACATTTGTACACTCTGTTTATATTACAGCCAATACTTGGGATTTACAATTATCTGCTGATACCAATATTTTTCAGATAATATCGTGTATCCCTAATTGGTATCAGTGAAATTTTATCAACTCCCATCCCTTGCAATCAAGCCACAAGTTCAACCACTTCGGTCTCTTATCCACAATGATTTCTTCCTTGATTCATTGTTGTCAGTTGTGCTGATTGTCTTTTGCCAGAGTGAAATCATCACTGCGCACAGAACCCAGTGAAAGAAATATATAAGGGAAACGTTAGTTATAAAGGCAAATGATATTGATTCCTCAAACTGGCTGGAAGCAGTTCTCTGCAGGAACTGGTTCTCATTTCCCATCTCTATTACTGGGTGTTTGGTGATTCTATTTTTTGTTGTCATGGAATCAAATATCTATAATTCTATTTTCCCACTTAGACTAAGAAATAGATTATCTTGTGGTCGTCAAAGGGCATATAACTGGAGGTGGTTTTTACAATAGACAATCTTTTTATCAAGCATTAGGCCTGGAAATGTTAACCCATTTTATACAGAGATTAACACTGACAATATCACTACAGACATACTACTTTACCCTCCACTGTATCACGATTTATTATCTACTGATATGACTTAAGAGTTCAAAACATAGCCTGGCCATATTAACTGAAATTTACAAAAAAGGAAATATTTGGAGTCAGCTAACTGTGTATTTTTGACAGACCATCTTGGCTTAAGACTTTCTCATGATGTGCAAAAAGTTAAGATAGGAATCTAACTAAATGTAAACTCTGAAAAGTGTCATAATTAGGACTATATCTCATTTTTGTGCACAGGCCCCAGGAACGTTGTAAGTCATCAAAGGATGCAAAATGCTGCCAAGAGGCAGGATATACTCATCTGGTCTTTTATGAGATCACTGCCAGTAAAAAGGATTTCAACCCGATTAAACTATACTGTTCTTCTCCCTGTGTCCTTTCCATCATCCTACACATGTTGAAACCTCTGCATGACATATACTCTAAGTTATGCTATCAGAGAAGGACACAGACAGATATAAATAATAGTCAGACAGCTCTGGATCTATAAAACGTATGGATTGCTGCCCAAATGAGGAAAAAGTCATAAGTAGGACGATCATAGAGACATTGAGACTCCTTGAAAACTATCATAGCATAACAGTGAAACATATGGTGTAAAGGGAATCACAAATTGAAAGCAGCAGAAGCATATAGACTGTAAGGCGAACATGAAATATTTCAAAGAGTACATTATGTGAGAAAAAGTGGCTGTAAAATGCAGAAAGACAAAGAGTTCTAAAGAGTAAGAGCAGGAGGTAGGAGTCAAGGTTGAATTAACACTGAGATCTCACAGCCGTGTACCCCTCCAGTCCTCTGCCCCCTTCCCAAATTTGCTGGACCTGATATAGGGATACATTAGGTTAGCGCCGAAGGTCCCAATGCGGCTATTACCTGACTAACTCAACACTGCAGCGCTGCCAGAAAGCTTCAGCACAGCACAGAGCAGCCTCTGTTAGCACCAGCCATCCAACGCTGGACTTTCTGTTCAAGCTCTGGCTCTGACAAAGAGTAAGCGTGGGCATGTTTGAGAGTGTGTTTACTGGACAAGCTGGTGTTTAAATTAAGTTATTGCTTCATTAATCAGACAGCTATTTGGCCACACTGATTAACTAATACATTTCATTAGGTAAGGTTTTTCAGCCCTGCCGGACGTTAACATACAGCATGAAAGCATTCAGCAGGTCAGGAGTTCAATGCAGTGCTAGGATTACCTCAGAATTTAGGTACATTTTGCATTAACAGCAACCTATGGGGATACCCAGTGTAGTCTTTAATGCTAGAATGAACACACCTTAATGTACACTGAAAACAACTAAAAATCAAACACCTCAGGCTACATGCACAGGTGGTAGCTTCAATAAGTTTACATGCACCTTTAGGACTTCATAATATGACAAAAACATGCAATGTGTGATACAACTATTTCATTTTGTGAGAACTACTTTGATGATTCAACAAAATAAATAAAAGAATATAAAATACAATATGTGTCCTAACCTGTGGAATTCTCCCTGTTTTAGGAAATACTTGCAGCTGTGTTATGATTTTTCTAAATCTAAAAGAAGTCCAAGACACTTTTTATCCACTGAGCTGAAAAAAATTGGTAACTTAAAGCCACCTTTAGCTTCATGTGATGGCATCAAATGGTACAAAAGCAGAGCTGTTAAACCACAAAACTTTGCTTTAATTTGTAAAAAACTGTAATTTATTATGATAAATTCAGACAGTTGAAATGTGTTGATTACAAGGGCTCATTTTGCAATAATGATAAATTGTGTTTAATTGCACAACCCTATTGCACTTAAGTCAAGCGTTGGTAATGGTGTGATTGGAAGCTTAAACTGTAGCACTGTCCCTGTCTAAGCATGCATGTACAGGGAAATCAATATGCTGAGGCATGTCTGCCACTGCTTTAGTCGGTGGCAGCATGCACTCTCTTTAGCTTCCTAATATGGACCTTCTTACTGCTGACCTGTGCAGAAGCAAGCAAGAAACTAACTAGTTGAATTTTAAAACTATCAGTAAATTTAAAGTTCTGCACATTTCCTTGCACTCGAAGCTCTAATATTAATAAAAGAAATAAACACATAAATGTATACATTAACGTATACTCTTAGATAATTATTAAAACTGTAAGCAGAAGAATGTTATGTCTTGAAATGTGCAGCGTTCAGGCTAACCTATTACTCAGCATTTATGCTCACACACTAAGCATTGCTGTTGAACTAAAAATGCTTTTTATTTACTAAATCAAAACCCAGTGTGGAGACTGCGGTGTATATACAGAACACAAAGTTCTGTTTATTCTGTTCATTCAAGAGAACAACAAACCTCCATCATATTATATAGTCATGTTAATCTGACCAACAGGAATGCAATTTCAGTCAGATCAACATGTCAGCATACATTTAAAAGTCCTGCTTTATCAACCCAGTACAGTAATGTCACTTTTTTAACTGCATGTAAATCTGCTGCTTGATGCCTTAATCTGGACTAACCTGGTACTGTGATTTACCTTCTACAGACATGCACTTATGACAGCCCTATCAACAACTGTGATCTCCAGGAGTTCACAAAGACCTCTAAAAGTGTGATTTATTTTATATCATCTGTCCAGCCTTGCTCACAGTGATGGCTCTTTTTTAGAGATCTGATCATGTGGCTCTGCTCAGTACTAAGAGTCAGTCTTTTAGCTCTGAAATAGCTCTTCATTTGGTGCTATTTTGGCTTTTTTATGTCTATTGAAAAATAATAAAAAGAACCAGATATTAAAATGGACCCTTTTACCATTATTTACATAGAAGAGCTTGCTAGTTCACAAATAACACATTACAACTTGATTGTTACTTGTTGCCTTAAGTTTAATCCAATCAGTGTTTCCTCCAAAGCATGTTTATGACAAAATGAGGGACAAAGCTGTCCCAGAGGTGTAACTAGCCTCTAAGTTTGACAGTGATTTTCTCTTCCTGTTTGTATTCTCAGCTGCTTCACAGAACATAGCATGCATGGACTTATCAATTCAAGACAAGTGGCCAGAACGCTTGACTAACAGATAAAACACAGTGAGCCACAAAACAGATGCATGGGCTGTTATTTGCATGAGAGGCGGGCAAGGTGATTTTGATGTCTGCTCGTTGTTGAAGACGTATTGTTTATGTATTGTGTGATTACATGTACTAAAGGGAAATCAACTGGGTATTTGGAAGGCCAATTCGGTTAAAAATGGCCTCCATCTGTCGTGAATATAAAACTTGAAAAGGTTGCACTGTGACAAAGTTAAAAAGAAAAGCTGTAAACGGTCTCATAACAGCTCACCATGCTGTTGATATGTGTGAGGAGTTGTTGAAGGAAATCCCTCAGTCTGTTTAAGTGCTGGCAGGTGTCTCTCTGAGTGTCTGGGCTATCAGCCTGGCCCCATGCCACTGCTTTGTCCAGCCAAAACTGCATCTGCTGGATGTTCAGAAGAGATTCCTGGGCTGTTTGCTGGAGCTGGGTCTGTGGCTGTAGTTGAGACATTCTCTGCTTGTTCAGGTGAGTGCTCCCAGGAACTGAGTGATATCCTACACAAAACAAAAGTTAAAACCAGACCATCAAGCCAATAGACTGGACAAAAACATTATGTAATCCTCCATTTCTTCATTCATTTTCTATCATCTTTCACAATTGTTGGTTAATGTATTGAACCATTTAAATCAGGGTTGGGAAACTGGCAGCCCCCAATCACCAAATAAAGCCCCCAATCAACTTCAGATTTCCCTAGTGTTAAACTTGAAGATAGTAATCCGACATGTGTTTCAGTCTGATTTGCCTCTATAGTGAATTATAACATGAAAATGGAACAGTAACTGGTAATTATTTTGCTATTTCAAAAAAATTAGTAAAAAAAGGATTTGATCTAATTGTTTCTGTGAAGGTATTTTACAAAACGTTACTAAATGCACTTCAACAACAGGTTGTCCATTGAACTGAAAAAAACACTGACTTGAGTTCCATGTATAGCTTTCTAAACAAAGCTTTACTTTCTGCCTTTAAGCTTAAAATATTATGATATATATTATAATAAGTTGGCATCACAAGTTCAGATTAAAGATAAATGCTTATGCTGTTAGGATGAAACCTCACATCGCACACATTATTATTACCTAAGTAGAAATAATTTACTTTGAACATGGTCAAAAATTCACATACAAAGACACAGCACTAATCTGAAAGGTTCCCTTGAAAAATCGCAATGTGTCTTGCAAGAAAAAAAAAACATTGCAATGTGGTTTTCCTCAATATTGTTCAGCCCTAATGGGTATGATTATGAAGATTTTAGCTTGATTTTAGGTGTGCCGTGGGCTAAAATAAGTGTATAAACCACTGGTGTAATGTAGTCTTAACAAGTGCTTATGCTTCTTAAAAGATTCTTTTCATTATTGGAATTTTAACTGTTTTCTGAATCCTACAAAAATGTACTCAGATTCTTAAAATTTAATACCTAAACCCAGCAAATTTAATAAGCAAAACCCCTAATTTAGGGACCACCAGCCTAAACATCTTGGAAAAGGACAGCCTGCCAATGCATCTGTGCACTCTGTTATACAATACATGTGTGGCCAATTCTCCCCTTATTTTCCATTACAGCCGAAGTAAATAGCAAAGTTGAAAATTGAAGGTTATGATAAGTGGAAAATTTATTGAGGCACTGGTTGTTGATCTGATGATGCTAAGATCTTATTACCACCATCTAAGCATCAAACTTTAAAGCTGCAGGCGATCAAACCTTTTCACACGCGCACACTGACGGAGGCCTACTGAGAAATAAACACAACATTCTTCACCTTTTATGATGATGGAGGTAAAATCGTGGGGGGGCAGATCACAAGGGTGTGTGGGGATGTGGATGTGTAAAGCCTGAGAATGATGTATGAGTGTGTGTGTGTGTGTGTGTGTGTGTGTGTATTTGTTGTTTTTTGCCATAATGACAGGTCTGTGTAAGACACCACAGGGTTGTGTTTTATGATCACCTCGCTGCACACAATTTGTTTAATGTCTTGCCATCATCTCTGCTGGAAATCCCCTATGGCCCATTCATGTGAATATATAAATACTCATTTTCAAGGAGGAAAAAAACTCAGCCAAATGAGGAACAAACGCCTCTTGTTGACTTGTGTACGGGATTCAGTTTTCATTGAAACACAGCTGGAAAGAGCCCAACTGCTCGAGATCTAAGTAGCAGACAGTCTTACCCACAACCTCTAATAATCAGACAGTTGAGTTAAAAGGCTCAGATACTGTATCAATGTATGCACCAACACCTGTCAAAAAGTTATGTTCCTGCTCATAAAATAACACTCCAAAGCAGTTCTGGTGTTTGCGGTACACATTCTGGAGCAGGAACGAGATGTGACTCGTCAAATATTATTTTTGAAGATTTGTTAAACTAAGCTTGTTTATTTTGGGTCAAGGTAAGTTTGCAGTTCCAATTAAAAGGTTGTTGACATTATTTCAGCGTAATCAAATCAGTTAAACATCACCTTCTACAAATTTACCTCTGCAAGCTACAGTGTGTACAAGAACACCTAGATTTAATGAGACTGATGTAAGGGCTGAGGCACTAACAGTCCTTAATGGGAGATTAATGTAAAACTCATTCGGGTAATTTGGGTAAATAGATCTTTATTGGTCATTGCTGTGCATAAGTACAGTACAGCTGAACTGAATGTCTGCCCTTACTGGTCCAGATTGCATAAAAAGAGATGTGGATAAATTAATAAGTAAACGGTTAAAACTGACAGTAAAACTACAAAATAAGTAAAAAACCAACTTAACATTGCTTCTCAGATTTGTTCCCACAATTCAACATTTATCACAAATCACAATGCAAACATGAATCAACTCACATTGGTAAATAACCCTAAAGAAAGTTAACTACCACAAAATCACAACCAAGCACAGATTAATAATTAACCAAAACATTTCTTATGTTTCTGTAATGATTAATATACCAGTATGTGGCTAATACCTTTAATGCTAAAATATAATCATAACTGCAATTCATTTTTTTTAATTTACTTTTACAAAAAAAAAACAGAAAAAATAGTAGAGCTCATTATTTAACATTATTAAGATGTCCAATAACAAAGACAAAACAAGTTTCTCAAAGACTTATAATATATTCATGTTTTTCTTGTTTTTAAGACTGGTAAATAAATTTGTTAAGCATTAACTGTACATTGACTTAAATTAACCCAATTGAACACTCATTACAGATTCTGAGTTGGTTTATAATGCGAGTACAATCATCCTTGTAAAATCCCTTAATGAAGGCACTGAGTAAAGTGTTTTTTGTAGGCGAATGCTCCTGTTACTTGTTAGGAGCATGTAGTACTGCTGGCCACTTGCAACCAGAAGCATTCAGTGCAAAACTTACAAGTAGGGATGCAAATCAGCATCAGTTCAACGTCTGTATCAGCTGATATCTCCCCTTTTTATAAATACTGCCCACTGGCAAGTGAATGCTGGGTAACTGGGTATCAGTGTCAGAGGTTTATCAGGTTTGTCGTACCAACTTAATACTTACATCAGACATACCTAACTGCTGATTAAGAGAATATTTTTTCTAATTGGGTACGGAAAATCCCCTGTTAAACAAACTCTGATTTCTTAAAATAATCAAACATGAGACAAATATTGGCATTGTGTGAGAGTTAAGCGGTACTGGCTAAATTATTATTTTTAGCATGTGCATTTACCTTGAAACAGTCCATCAATCAATCCATGTATATTTGTGTAGCAGCAAATCAAAACAAATGTTATCTCAAGACAATTAACAAAAGAGCAGGTTATTCCATACTCTTCTAAGTTTGTCCAAATGGCCATTTAATCCAACAAACTCTAAGAGGTCCAGTAGGGCTGGACAAAAAAAACGTTTTTTGAGTCCTAGGATCTCCAAAGCTGTAGCTACTCCTCCTGAGGTCTGCATTGTAACTACAACAGATTACATACTAATAATCCATACAAAAACATGGCATTGCCATGTCTAATCTTTATGCTATATGAACAATACAGGAAGATGTAAGTTGGGTATTTAACATTTGAATAACATTATCCTAATTTTATCATGTTTAATCCCAAGTCTGTTTTTAGTTTTGGCCTGCATGACTAAGACAAATTGTTTATATTTGTAATAAGATTAGTCAACATTATGATAGGGTAATAATAACACTAATACTAGGAGACAGGTATTGGCTTAAGCAGTTTGCAAGTTGTTTCCCCCAAACCCAAACAAAATCTAATAAGCATCTTTTCAATGCGGGTTGATGATAGCTTGAGCTTCATCTAACGGCATCAAGAGGGTTTAAAGACATGGCCAGAATACATACCACAGGTCAGAGATTCAGATAATTAATACAAAAGCATTACGCATTTCCTTGATCATATATATACAGTTGTAATAAATCAGAGTTTTGCAGTGTGATTATGGTGAATGTTTATCATATGATGTACAAATTTAACAAATTGAAATTGATACCTAACCCAAATATCATGTGTTCAAAATAACCATAATCCTCTTAATAGAAAATGCCTGGGATTATTTTCAGTAATACTATACAAAAAATAACATATTATGTTTCCTACTGGTTTTTAACGTTTCATTATCATTCTCTTTTTTTAATTTACTGATACAGACACTGACACAACAAAGCTGAACAAATAACGGCAAAGCACAGACTGGTGCTAGAACAAATTGTATTTTAGAAATTAAAACAGTCCGTCATTGTTTTTTCTTCTGTTAATATGAAGCCCCATTACCCAGTGAGTGTTGTGTTTACACCAGCCAGGGGTTCATGTAAGTTGTATAGCCTTAAAGTGCAGCATAGATAAATAAGTATAAAATAAGACGTGAGGCTGACAAACAAGTCAAATGTGTGCGCATACACGTTGGTGGCCATTCATTCGAGCAAGAGCACATCACTCCAATAATCGACTCACTTACCTTGGCTTGATGTTTAGCTGTAACAACCCCACCAGACCACAGGATGCCAGTATTTCCTTCACTGTACAGGCAGCCGGCACAATGAGGAAATCATGTCAGTTGACTTTCAAGAAATAAAAAACACATAAAACACAACTTCAGTATCAGACAACGAAGTTTCAAACACTGCAACTCAAGCGTTATTTGTCTGCGGACGATAATTTTACTGTTAGCTTATTAGCATGTTAGGTATCTTACTGCCTTTTAAATGTTTGCCACGAAAGCTTTAAAAGTAAACTTACATGTTCACAACACTCATAGACAGGAAACTTGAATCTCCACGGAGCAGAAGCCAGCTGCAGTCATTCATTCGGCTGAGGTTCTGACAAGAAGACAAACTTTACGTGCCGCGGTGTCAACAAACTGAAATTCCCTCTCTCTTCAACTTCCGTGTATGGAAGAAGACGATTGGCTGGTATGATGTCACATGATCCCCTTTTGCTTGCATTGCCTGCTGGGAAATTGAGTCATTTTCTGTGATAGCGTTCGGGATTTCTTCTTATGAGAGTCTTTAGTTTAAGGAAAGCCACAGACTTGTAAAAATAAAGGACATACTGTGAAGTAGTTTAAACATTGGTCACTGATATATAAGTGTTTTTAGAGGTGCTAATGGTGCACAATTTAATCTATCATTGATCATTTATCATGTATATTCTTAATCTGAGGAGGTTTTATTCTTTTTATGTATTTTCTAAAAATAAGCATTCAAATATTTTACTGACAAAAGGACAAAAAAAATGAGCATTCAAGTGAACACAAAGTTACTCTGCCTAGAGGATAATTCTTTTTTTTTTTTATCATAATGATCCATGTGAACATTTTGAATAAAATGGTTCACTCTGAAAGATACATTTTAAACAATGTATACCCAAACTGTTTCAGGATAAAATATTGATTTTTCTCAGTGACTTCCTTAGGCTTACCATTTTGTTTTGCCCTTCAAATATTCATAACTTTTTAAATCATTTTCAAGTTTGACTTTTTAACTTGTCTTGATTTTTCTAACAGAAACCTGTCACCATCTAATTAGTGGTTCAAGGGTTAAAAGGACTAAGGAAATGCCTGGAACAAAGACAGTGCTGTAAAAACTAGAGGCGTGTTAGTAATGTGTGAGTTTTACAAATGTACACCTCTCTCTGCATATGCTTATGTCCTCATCAGTGTGTATATGTGTGTATGTCACACATTTTCAAGGGCAAGGGTCCAGAGGGTGAAGCAGAGTGCATACCTTGGCCAGGAATTCAGGGGTCCAGAGCGCGTCCCACTGGAACCCAAAGCAAACTTTGAGGGGTTCTCGGCCTGCGTGGCTCAAACTGACAAATCACCCAGAGGCTCGAGCCAGGCCCAGAGCGGCCCAGCGCACACTGCACCAGGAAACGTTTGTTTAAACATACGTAATGTCATATGTGTGAGTTTGTGCATGAGTGTGTGCTTGTGGGCACATGTGCCTGCATGAGAAAGAGATTAAACGCACATCAAGTACACACACACATCCACACACACATACATACGCAGTTGGTCTCCAGGTCTTAAATGCGTCTTGTGCATGTGCCTGAGTGTGGTCAGATGTGGTTGCTGTTAATGCGTGCCTTTCCCTTTGCCACTTGAATGCTGCTCAATATACACGTATGAACCATGGTATGTCTGTGTATGTGTACAGTTTGAATGTTAGAGCGAGGCAGTCTGTAAGATGTGTTTAAAGTGGTTTAGTGGCCCGACATTGGACATCAGAATTTCTGTGGTAGGAAAGTCTGGGTCTGTCTTTGTTCATGTATGTGTAAGTGGTGGTGGGTGTGTATACAGGTGTGATCACATAGCCTAAGAGTGTGTTTACATTTTTGCCTGTTTCCCCATATTTGATGTTTGTGGCCTGCTTCCTAAATAGAACATGTAAATTATCTGTACAATGATCCAGGTACAACATCTATTTTTCAAGTTTCCTTTTAAAAGCACAGTAGCCAAATAACTACTTTATATTTGAATTGTCTAAATCGATGGAGACTACCTCAGACATTTCTAGCTGTTCACAAAGCCATTATTAAGGGAACATTTTTGCCAGTGTTTGTTTGTTTGTTTGGTTGTCTATCCATCCAGCTGTAAGTAAGACAACTCAAATAGTTCTCAAGAGATTTTGGTGAATTTTTCAGGGATTGTTTGTCATAGCACAAGGAAGAAGTGATTAAATTCTGGAGATGATTGGAGTTTTTCAAAGGATTTGTTAAAGCCCCTGGGAACACAAATTAACAAAAACCTTCTTCATATGTATATATACATCAACTATCTAAAAATCTGACTGATCTTTCCATGGTTTTTAAACTATCAGCAGTTAAGTTTTTGAGGGTGTTCAGAAACTGGATTTAGAAAGAGTGGGCTTTAGCCAATCTTATATGTTGTAATAAGTAACTCTGCCAAAAGAAAAATAAACACCAAGGTCCTCTCACTCAAAGGCACCAAAATTACTTTACTCTCACCTAATCAGTCTTTTCATGTCAAAGCGATAGAGAGAAAATCATCCTGAGAAATCATCTTATCTGCAGAATAAGCTGTTGTAGATCAAAATGATTTATTACTTAGAGATGGTTTTACTCTCTCAAATTCTCAAGGATGCTTAAATACACATTAAAATTTGATATTCTATAAAAATTCTAAAAACTTTAAGTCATGTTCACAGAGGCTTTAACATTGCGAGATAGGGCAGTTTCCACACTTTTGACTCAAAGAGTTTCCAATGAATTCGATTTTTTTTCAGGGAATGTTTGTCATTTAAATGATTTGTTAAAATGGCACAATAGGGCAGTTTTCCAAGCTCAATGAAACTTGCAGAACAATGTTAGAAATGCTTTGGTGGAGGTTTGGGCTCTCAGAGCACCTCTAGTTTTGATTGATTCAACAGGATGTGTCTTGTCATGGTGTGTATCCTTTATGACAGATCCAAAATGTTTATAGTTGCCATGAAAACACTGGATACAGTGTCAAGAACTTCTACATAAGGGGTGCGGGTTTGGCGGAGTGGTAAGCAACCAGGCATAACCCATGTATATGCTTCTGCTGGCCCGGGTCCGGATCCAGCCTATGGCCAAGAGAAAAAAGGAAAGGAGTGCTACCTGGACTCAACAGAGAGTTTGTTTGAGGTGCTCTTTGGAATGGGATTCACAAATTTATTGAAGCACAAAGATAAGACTCCAAGGCACGCTCTTTATACTATTAAAGTGCCTTTATTTTAATGGTATAGTCATGTAGACCAAAAACAAACTTTGACGCATTTTGGCATCAAGCCTTTATCAGGAAGTCATGCAAAACCGTACAAATCCAGCCTGTGGCCAGTTTGCCTATCCACTGTCTCTCTCCCCTGTCAATAAAGGCACAGAAATGTCCAAAAATTTATCTAAAAAAAAAAAAGGAGAACTTCTACATAAATAAAGTGTTGAAGGAATAAGTCCTAAAGAATAAGTCAGAATGAGTCCTTGAGAAATAAGTTAGTATTTTAGCTCTTCTGGTACCCTTGTCCTAAAGTCAATGTGATTTTGGAATAGCTTTTAGGGTAAATACCTGAAAATGACACAAACATATGAGCTTTGACTTTTGCAACATAAAATGCATCTGATATAGACCCACTTGAATTTTAAAGTGTAATTGTTTTTTAAAGGATGAATGCAAACCAACTGCCAACAAGGACTACAAAAAATGGCTGAGGCCGTAATTATGGTCCCATTACTTTTTTTAAGCTTAAATGTAGTCAGTTAGAGTAATAAGCAATAATCAAGATATTATTTAACAACAACATAGCAGTTCAACTTTGAAGCAGCTATTACACTACAGACATATTTGTTTTAGAGTATTCACCCAATCAAATGATCTGATCAAGTTGATGCCCTTGGCTGTGGCTATAATGTATGTATTATCAATCATTAAAACAATCAGATGGAGACTTCCTCAAACATTTCCAGCGGTCAAAAACAGTTCCATGTGATGTTTACCCATCAGCATCCCCACCACTGACCATCCAGAGAGTCCAGCACTTTGAACCTTTTGATGCCTACCCAGGTTCATCATCAGCACCACCCCAGCTGCATGACCCATCCCATAGGTCAACCAGGGCTAGTTCTCTCCACTTGCATGGTGCTGTCGGTGTATGTGTGTTTGTACGTCAGTGAGTGTGTGTCTCAGCCTTGTAAAAACATCAGAATATGGGGTTTGGAACAAGGTCCCTGGCAAAACTCAACAAAAAAAGAGAAGGAAAGAAAAACCACGGCAAAAAACTAGAGAGAGAAGTTTGATGCCCAAAGTGGAAACCCACACACTGAAGTTTTTGTGTGTGTGTGTGTGTTTGTCCTTGAAGCTATGTGTGTGTCTTGCACATGGGCACATGGATGCTTGGAGAAATGTAGTGTAAACCATGTGTGTTTTTACTGTACTGCTACTCTGTGATTATTACACGGCCAAGAGACAGTTTGTCACGCAGCAGGGGTACAACTCATCCGTGTGTGTGTGTGTGTGTGTGTGTGTGTGTGTGTGTGTGTGTGTGGGTGGGTGTGTGTGTGTGTGTGTGGGTGCGTGAATGTGTGTACGTGAAAGTTCTCAGAGTGCAGGCTTGATCACGGCCAACAATTTTAAATTGCCAGCTGGAAAAATGTAACAGCAGGGGATTAGTTCAATATCAAGTGACTGTATTTTATGTTAGATTAGAAAAACAAAGTGGCATTTTCAATAACTCCAACGCAAAAAAAGTTCACTGTAAGAGTGTAGGATATGACAGTAGCTGATTGTGAAGCAGTAGAATGCATTGTCGATTTGCCAAAGGTGAAAGATCACCATTTATGGGGCTCATACTATCTGCTGAAGTTCAGAAAGCAAAAACAGTAGTTTCATGCATGCATGGCAGGACTCCACACCTCAATTACCCAATGGATTTAACTGTAAAATTGCAAATATTTAAATACTCCATGTACTGAACAACATGTAAGAATTCTGAAAAAACAGCCTTTAACTTGTATTCTAAGTTCAGTACTTGTGTCTTTAAAATATTTATGGATGTAAGTTTGGTTCTCTTTTCTTTAGAACATGTTCATTCCCACCTATTTTTCACAATGTTCATTCTTATTGGAGAGGGATTTTTAACTTCAGAGTAGCAGCTTTACGTTTTTGAGGGTACTCAGAAACTGGATTTTCTCCCTCGTACTGAAACCTCACTTTAAACACTGTTCTGTGCCCATTCTGTGGGTTTAAACCATTTAACATGACAGGTAAGGCTTACATTTTTGTTTATAATCACATAAGGAAAGAAAGTCCTCATGGTTCTTTGGTTTTTCACAATGTCTTTGCTGGAATTACCACCCACTGCTATGCATTGTGCACATTTTAAAGAGTGGTGTGCATAATGGCACTATGGTATGTGTGTTTTTCTATCGTGCAGTTGCCCTAAAAGCCATTTGATGGGATCCAAATGGCACCAAACCACAATCCTACAGTCTGTGGTTTAAATAACTAGGTTGGTGTCTAGCAAGACCAGTCCATCTATCATCTGTACTTCTTACCCCCCTCAGGGTTGCAGTGGGCTGGAGCCTATCCCAGGTATGCCCTGGACAAGTTGCCAGCCAATTGCAGGGCCACATAGAGAACCATTCACCATTCATCCACACCTCAGGGCTATTTGGTGATCAATCCATCACTATCAATCTACCTTGTGAACATGTCTATGGTCAGTGGGAAAAAGCTGTCGCTAAAATTAGGCCTATCCTGTCCCAGAACGATGCCAAAAAGCTAGTCCATGCTTTTGTTACCTCTAGACTGGACTATTGTAATTCTCTTCTTTCAGGCTGTCCCAGTAAGTCGCTTAAGACGCTTCAGCTGGTTCAAAATGCTGCAGCACGTGTACTGACTAGAACTAGGAGAAGAGACCAGATTACTCCTGTATTAGCCTCTCTGCATTGGCTTCCCATTAAATATAGAATAGAACTCAAGATTCTTCTTCTCACCTACAAAGCTCTCAGTGGACAGGCACCAATTTATCTCAAAGAGCTTGTAGTGCCGTACAACCCCTCTAGAACATTACGCTCCCAAAATGCTGGCCTGCTCGTGGTTCCATCAGTCTCTAGAAGTAGTATTAGTATGGGAGGTAGAGCCTTCAGTTATCAGGCTCCTCTTCTCTGGAACCATTTACCGACCACGGTTCGGGAGGCAGACACCCTCTCCACCTTTAAGGCTAGACTTAAAACATTCCTCTTTGATAAAGCTTTCAGTTAGGGACCAGCTCATAGTCCATAGTTTAGACACATAGTTAAGATGCAATAGGCTTAGACTGCCGGGGGGATCTGGCACACTGGGCTCTATCCCTCTCTCTCTCACACTCTCTCTCCATATATGCCTCTGCCCCTTTCTGTTTGCTCCTGTACTCATCTCTGGCTCTTGTCTTTTAGGTGGCCTGGGATCCTCGGTGGAGACTGCCTGCTACTGTGGAGTCACGAAGCCTCAATAACTACAATTACAGACATAACACATATTTGGCCATCTCATTCCAGTTCATAATCATTATAGCTGTTAATGTAGATTTTAGCATGATCTTTCTATCCATGGTTGATACATCTGTAGTAACTATCTCTAGCTCCACATGGACATGAGATCCCTCTTGACAATGAGGTGTCACATCTCAAGAGGTCTACCATTAATACATTTATACTTAACGGAGACAAATATGGTAGGGATGCACTTGTGGTCTGGGCACCCATGAGTTCGTCACTACCATAAATTCTTATTTTCAGTAAGACTTTCATTGATTATACTTCTATAAAATTATCACCACAACCATACAGACATGAGGACCCTCCTGAAAACAAGTTGTAGCATCTCAAGAGGCTAACCTCTAATAAATTTGTTTGCAGCAGAAACAAATTTGACGACGACAGGTCTATGATTGGTCCATTGATCTGTCACTAGCTTTAGTTCTTACTTTCGTCCACTTGTCTCTGCTCACCTCCTTTCCTTCGCCCACACACCCAACACAGCATCGTGTGGATTTGCTGTTCATCATGAGACTGGGGTCCACATTCAAGATTTCCTGCTGCTTAACCGAAGGTTTTTTCTTGCCACCATGATGGAAGGATTCATGATTGGCTATATGGATTCATGTTGGGTGTTGGATGTATATATTTGTATATGTATATGTATATGTGTATTTTATATATGTATATATGTATCTATGCATATATGTGTATCCATAATATGAAGAGCTTTGTGCTCTGTTGTAAAGTGTCTTGAGATAACACTTGTTATGAATTGGCGCTATACAAATAAAGATTGATTGATTGATTGATTGATTGATCATGCCTGTTGAGAACCCACCAATGCACAGGGAAGAACATGCAAACTCCGGACAGAAGGCCCTGACCTGAACCAGCAACCATCTTGGCGCAAGCACTAACTGTCGTGCCACTGTGCTGCCCATCTAGCAAGACCACATATCCTTGTTTCCTTAACTAGTTGTACTTTAGGTATCATTGAACTTAAAGCTCCTGTGAGAAACTCTTGAGTAATGTTGAAAGCTGTGCTCCGATAAACAAAAATGAGGTGACCTATCTCTTTGCTGATCTTGTCCTGTACACTTCTGAGGGACATTTTTGGACCAAAAAATGCATTATTTCTAATTTTAGATGCCCACATCTTATAAATCTTTGGCAGGGAAATTTTCAGTGAGCATGTGTTTTTATCTAACATCTAACCTATAGGTAAGAGAAAGTTGTGATGATTATAACAATAATCTGTAATTTTAAAAATATATCATCTAACATAAGCCATTCACATCCACACAGTGTTGAATTATTTCCACAGAACTTTCCCAGAACACCAAATATTCTCAGTATTAAGTGTTTCCTCTTTCCTTTGAGTGCAGGTAAGACCTCGTTCAGATTTTCAAGTGTAAGAAACAAAATGCTAATACAGTGCTTTTCTATTTATACTATTTTTATATGATTGCACATTTTTTGCTGATAAGTGGGATGATTATTGACCAGTGAAGGTAGTAGCAGCATGTCACTACCTGGAGCTTGCATGTACAGAGCCTGGGTCTGTTGAATGTTACATGCTGTTTTGCCCCTTATGGCCGCGTGGTATAGCAGAAGAAAGAACTCCAAACTGGAGCTTAAAAGGTGCTTCTTTTCCTCCTTGTATCCATAAACGACATAATGTCATTCTTTGTCCAAACCCATAATGACTGAATTTGTTGACATTTATTATCCGAAAATTATAAATGCAACTTTTGTCCCGTGCAATGGAAGAAATACCCAGCCATTAAGAGATTTTTAAATAGATTTTGGAGGGAAAGCAATTGCCTGTGATGGCTCATATTTTAAGTATTTGTGTTTCTGACCTTGTGGTTTGGCATGACAGAGATGGAGCCTGGTGGAGAGCTTGGGTATCAGGCTCTGGAGTTTATCCCGGGCTCACAGACAGCAGGAGCAACACAGCTGCTGACAAATTTGCCAGGTTTGATCCAGACCAATCCTATTACCTGTTCTGCTCCAGACCAAAGTCATTACCACCCTGATTCTGCCACCACGGCCCTGTTTGACCCAACGCTTGTCTGAATGCAATACACGAACAATGGTCATGATCATGTAAATTGAAAAGTAAAAGTTGGGGGAAGTACTGGAATCATCAGTATTATTTTACCTTTCATTTGTTTTGTTAATACTTAGTAGAATGTTTTTGCACTCACCAGGTGTACAAAACCTTCTACGTCAGGGATCATCAACCATGCTTACACAAGGATTTTTCTTGACAAGATTGTAAAATAAATTAAATAAATATTATTTAGGTCTAATTAACATATTACCAGTTGAATATTAAGAAAAAATGTTTCTACGTGAATATATCTTAGCATTAAAACGTAAGGTCAGTCCTTATCACCTCTGTACACTCCAAAATCTAACAACTTGGCCTTACTTAAATAAATTGGACACCAATTGCCTTAAAAAAGGTAAGTGAATATGATTAATAGTCACAGATTACATTTACTTTATATTTACTTGTTTTTTGTACTCGGAACCCTGTTGTATGTATCTAATTCTATTAAGTTCTATTAGTTATCCACCAGTATTAACTCACACATTCACACCCTTATATGCCCATTTACACCACTGACACAGCAGTGGGAGCAACTTGGGGTTAAGTGTCTTGCCCAAGAACTTATTGCCATTTGTTGCCCAGAGCTGGGCTCAAACTTACAACCTCCTGATTACCGACCAAGCGCACTATCCAACTGCGCCACCAACGCCTCTCATAAATAAAGTAAGCACAACAAAGGGTGGTTAGTACACATGAACCAATTCTTTATTTTTTTTTACCAAATCCAAGTCAAAAAGCCATCATATGGTACAGTCAAATCATTGTCAAAGGAATGGAGTCTATCAGCTTGTCGTGGACTCAGGACTGAGGCAAGACACGAAAAAAAGTTGGCGTTTCACGTCCGTTGTGGCTTAATGTCGCCGTGTTGCAGCTTAATGCAGATATGTAAAATAACTCAACCTGAGACTAAGAGAAATTCTGCATCCTCCAACACGAAATCAATCTGCTGAGTAGCCTCCTGCCTGGCTTTACTTCACATGTGCAATCCTGGACTCAGTGTTCAATCACCATGATCAAAAAGTTTCAAGTCCAGTTTACACACAGGAATTAAGTTGTATAATTTTTTTAAGCTAAATGGGTTCCTTACTCATACTGATTGAGTTGAATCAACAGGTTATTAAGATTTAAGTAAAGTGCACAAATTGAATTTAAGTAAGAAGTGTAGCTGCTAGCCACAAAAGGCTGATTAAGATATTTTGGCTACTAAATTCTGGGGGTGTCAGGCTTTCTGTCACTGGGATATAGGCTGGCTGATGGATCTCTGTAAAACAGATAAAACACAGTGTCATTACTGATTCACATGTTCCAATTGTTCTGGGGTTGTGTGAATACTCAACAAGTAGATTGCCTTAAAACCACAATTTCCCCCTTTCATTTTCAGAATTTGTTAATACTCTGGGGGGCACATGGGAAGCTGTGGAGGGCTTAGTGTGCCCCCCCAGGCAACCAATTGATGATCACTGCTCTATGCCTTTTTTTCAAACAGCACTTTGGTGCACACAAGTTTGCACACACTTTGAACTTCAATGCTTAAATCTTTTACCTTAACAGTATTTAGTTTTTTTGTGAAATCACTTGTCTTTAAAAAGTGTTTACAGATGTGTAAAAAGATGTTTGAGCCACCCATTATCTGAAGCATAAGTGACTCATTTTTTATAGTACTTCCCAGTTGGAAACTATTATCTTATTGTTTCAATCTGCTGAATTTTTGTGTGCAGTTTTCTCGATTTTATTTGGCCCAAAAACATAATCAGTCCTGTCAATATTCATATCTAGTCCAAAAAAAAGTAAGCAAAATGACACGTTATACCACAGTGAAACGGGGAGCTGGACTGAATTAATACTTCTCTTTGAGTAACAAAGAAATCAGCAGTATTCCATCTGTCTCGAAGACTGTGATCATGGATGTGCTGCTTGCAAATCTGTAACAACTGTGTGATGCTGTCATAACAATCTGGACCAACATCATTGAGGATTGTTTCCAGCACCTTGTTAAATCCATGCCACAAATAACCAAGGCAGTTCTAAAGTCAAATGGGGGTCCAAGCTTAGTATCAAGGCGCACCTAATGAGGTGACAAGTTAGTGCATGTAGCATAGGACTGTAAGTCCAGTTTGTTTATTTAATGTCAATGTTTGCAGCATTACCACATGACAACACAATATGAGACTGCTGTTTGCTTTAATGAACCTTTATTTAGCCAGGCTAGTTTCACTGAGATCAGAGATCTCTGTTTTTGTTGTTGTTTCTGCATAGTACATAGCATTGCACGTACATTAGGCGACACTGCAACAAAACCTGACATCATTCTGTAAAGGATATTACCATGTGGCCACAAGAACATTTTAGAAAAACCATTATCGGTTTACACAGTTTGTCACTGCATCTATATATGCAAGTTAAAACTCTACCATGCAAAGTGAAAAACATTCATCAGCAACATCCTGAATCACCTAATTAGTCAGTATGACAGCTGATGGATGTATGTTTTTTTCTTGTATGACTGAATTTATTCATTCTTAGATTACTGAAACATATAAGTCATCCATTTTTAACTGCCCATGGAAAAAATAAACATGTAAAAGTTTGTCTTGTTTCAGCTAAAAATGATTTTTTCTTATTAAAAAGTATACTATGTCCTCATTACTGTGTGTCTTTCTTTCTCTTCACTCAAACACCCTCCTTGCATGCTCACACTGGCTCCACTGGCTGATTGGCTTAGTATCTGAGTAGGTCCGCATTCATCCAGGTCATGGTTATCCAACGTCGATCCAAGTGGCAACTGGGCTGGTTAAGTTTCCTGAAGACTTTCCTGCTCCCAGAAACAAAGGGTCATAACACATGTGACCCAATCGGCCCAGGAAGTGCCCAGCAGTCAAACCTCCAAAGGGAATAGGTCAATGACGCTGCCAGTAAACTCTCAGGTGACCAGCTAGATCAAATACAAAAGTCGACAGAGGCTCTACATTTCTAGCTCTTCCCAATCAGCTCGTAGAACTGAAGAAGTCTTTTGGAGAAGAGGGGAAACATCTTCAAGAATATGACCCAGTCCAGTTGCCACTTGGAACACCATTAGATTGGTTTAGTGGCATCTTGTGTGACACCCTTGTGCTCAGTTGGTGAACCTCCTGGCTGCTGGGTTGTAAATGCTAGAGAAACTGTGCTATTTGGAACTGGAGAGCACCACAAGCTGTGCTGTTTATATTGAAAACATTAATCAAAATGAACGTGTGTACGGATGGGAAGGCAACGAGGCCTAGACTTAGGCTGGAGTCATTTAATTCCTGCCTGACACTGCATAAAATGAAGCATCAGACTGACTCATTTTCTTTGGGCTATTATCTCCTGTTAACAGCTTCTTATGACTAAAAAAAACATCAAATAGAAATTCTATATTATTAAGAATTTGACTTAAAATTCTCTTGAAGTTTTAATAGTAATAACTCTTGGTTCAAAGGAGTACTCCGACATATCTATTGTCTGTATTAAGCCACAGCGCTCTCTCCTATGCCCCATTGGGTCATCACGTTCATCAAAAATGACTCAGAGAAAACACACCTAAGTAGAAAATAAAAATGCAATACAGAGGCGCCTTAAAAGGAAATCATGTCTCAACTGCTTTATAATGTCTGGTGTGAGCAGTCACAGAAGATGAGTGTGAAATCCTGCCTAGAGGAGCCTGTCTTACCTTACATAACCCCCTTTTATTTCTCTCACACACCAGCTAATAGTTGGTTTGGTAGTTCCTATGGATGAGTTTTAAAAACTTTTCACCCACTCAGACTTGTATCCTCTCCCTCATGTTTCTGTCTCTTTCATGTCCAAGCACATGCGGTCACAGGGACACACTTTTTATGGCGATTCAAGGCATTTTTAGAGCATGCTTCTTTATTGCTCTGAGAGGAAGCTGGGGATTGGCTGAGAAAGGGAGAGAGGTCCTGTGACCAATGTGAACCAGCGCTGCATGAATAAGCTTGTACACACCGGCACGCACTCACACACACCCACACCCACACACAGACACACACTAGATATTCACTGTGAGCTGCCCTGACGCAAATATGAACATTGGTAGAAAAATACTGTGCCTTTAATATTAAAAAGGGTATTTTGGTACACAGTAATAACAGATTCTGTCTGTATGTGTATATGTGTGGCACAGTTCTTTGTGATATTAACAGGATGCTAAAATCAGGTAATCAACCCCTAAAAGGTGAACCAGCAGGGATAAGTCTCGCTGGCCTTTATCAGATAAATAACAATGAAATGTAAGAACCTAGTCAGCTGAAAGTCACCAGATAACATAGTATATAATTAAGTATATAATTAAACCGCTTCATCTTCTAAGAGTAAAAAAAATAAAATAAATAGCATTTGTATGGTGCTGACGGTGTGTGTTTCGTGCATTTGTCGTCACCAGAGTGATTTATCTGACATTAAGCCCTTTGACACATGCAAACCTGATATTATCAGGATAATGTCCAGGTAGCCCACCCTGGAAAGTCCCTGACATCGTCATTCAAGGTTTCTCCTCTCAGCAGGGAGGGGGAGAGAAGTGGTGGTAAGGGCATCAAAAATACATCAATTAAAGAGTTGAGAGCAGCACACAGAAGTTAATATGAGGAAGTGTCACTAGGTGCATGATGATAACACCAGAAAAAGGAAGCTGCAGTGTTTTACTCCCATATCCAACAAAAAAAAACAAAAGAAAAGCAAGGGTCCTTTATCAGAACATACAAGTTAATCTCATCTGTCCAATCCTGAGAAACCCAAACAGGCTAGCAAGTTTGACAAGTTTCCCCTAAAGGTGGTACGAAAGAGAGACACGCTCTTGTCTGGTCAGTCCAACGATCATGGTAAAGTGCAACAGCAGTGCAAGAAGGCTCTGAATTTGCAAGAGACCGGCTGTGATCATTTTTGAGCAAATGTCCTACAAAACTTTGATAATGTGCGGTGGAAACAACACTTCAAAATGTCCGGACCCACATTTGAGTTTGTGTTACTCGCCTTGCAGTCAAATAAACCTCTCCTGCAGCAGCAGGTGTTTTCATACATCCTGTCAAGTTTGGTTTCATGCCGGTCACACAGGATGATGCCATCAGCCCTCCCCAATCGACCTCAGTGAATTACCCTGATAATTTGCTGCTGCATTCACACTTTAGCTCATCTGAACTTTACATGGATAAAATACTAGGGGTGTGCAAAGAAAACGCCCAGGTAAAGTCCAGGTGAAAAATTCGGCTGTTTGCGTTTCACAGTTACGGCTGACACAGGTAAAATCAGGATAATTTCAGTTTTTTATTGAGAGTGTTTATGGAGTTTTAGTTTCCAGCACAGTTCATATGTGTCTGTAGCCCTCAGCCCATCCTCAGTCCCTGTCACTCATTCATCGTCCAAGTCTATCAAACTAATACTGGAACTGTACTTTTACAATAACACATTGTATCACGCGCAAACCTGTACGTGTATTTACACAATTACACGCACTGCACTGAAACAAAGACACACACACACCTGCTTTCTATTAGTCCAGTAGATTGCAGGGAAATCTAGGGGGAGTGTTAAACACACACACATCCATCTATCTGCCCCTATGTCCATGATAATTACACACTTCCTGCTCTCAAATCCTACACCGATAACTTCCACTCCAATCAGGGCTCTTTTAAAGTTTAAATGTGCATTTGTGTGAGTTTGTGTGAGAGGGCTGCTTTGCAGACCCACAGGTTTGCATCGGTTCATCAGTGAGGAAACAGATACACCGTAGATTTTTCAACTAGATTTTTCAACATTAGCTTTACTGTATACATACTCTAGCAGTTATCGAAATTAAAAGTAAGAACCTGTTTTAAGGTAAAATATTGGCTCTTTCCCCAAAATCAAACTCGAACGGTTCTCAAACATGCACGCAAATAACCAGAATTATTCAGTTATTTTGCCCCCCCACCTCCATGTAGCATCATACAGTTTTACAATGTGGCTGGAAATTGTGGTGTGGCTCAGATGGGTGTATCGTGGCTCTAGTTCCATCATTAAATCCTGAAAACACACTCCTATAACCACACCAATGGGGCCCATACCCTTGCATATGAATCTCCCAGTCTCATCTGTGATGGCTTTTTTCCACACCTCTGGTAAAACCCTGTCAAAAAAATGCAGTCATAAAGGGTCAAACACTTGACGAAGCCGACAGGTGAGCCTGCAAATTTGTTGTGGGGGACGAGAAAGTAAGCACATTACCAAAACACAGCCTGGTCTTTAATTTTGATTTTGCCATAAACAGTATAGAACCCAAAATACATCCACACAGTGCTCCTCAGCTGATTCGGTGTTGTTGTTGTCTGGCAGGAGTGGCTTTGTGCATCCTCCATTTTATTAAAATGCACCTCACTCTTTGTTACCTGAGGTCAAAAGTGCAGTCTATGTGGCTAACAGTCAAGTTGCACTGACAGCGCCCTCTGTTGGATCAAACAGGGCTGCTACACTTTAATATTTTACATTTGAATATTTATTTACACTTCGAGTACAGACTTTTATCCCCATGCTCCAACAGATATTGGAATATCGAGTATAAGGTGACAGTCCTCGCTCTTTACAGAAGATACAGGATTAATGGATACACAGGGGGTAAGGAGTTGATTTGCAGTCCTGTGTGTTCACACAAAAACTTCATCCCAACAACGCACAGCTCAGAGTCCTGATTGGCCATTGAGGAATAAAACAGCTAACCCAATCCCTGTGTGATGGGGTTTTATATTCAGGACATTTTGGGTTGGTGTTTAAAAGGAAAACAATTATCTATTCTTCATGTCTAGAGCAAAAACAAGAGAATATAGATTCAAAACCAGGTTGTTTTAAAAAAGAAACATTTCAAAAGGGTACGATGCAACAGCAAATTCTGAAAGTGATATGAAATCACACCAGTGTAAGACAACTGTTTAGATTCACGTATTTGAATCACAAGTTTTTTTGAAGTTAGTAATGTAAAACAAACAGGACCATGGCTGATACACGGGGGGCTGCAAAGGAGGGAAAAGTTAGGAAGATTGCAAGATCTTGACTTACAGGGGCCCCTAAAAATATTGTTATCAGTATTTGTTATATCACTTTATTAACTTTTTGCTAAACGTCTTGAAAGATCTATTTTCTATTCACATACAGAAAATTCCAAGCTTTCTTGTTTTAATCACAAATAAGTCATATTCAAGCTTCTTTTACATGGGTTCACTTCCGTACAATCACCCTGATATACAAAAAGAGGCCCTTTTGAATGTTTATTAGAGGATATAATTTTATTCACGCTTTTGCTGCATTTGGGTCTTTATAAAAACTTATAATAACGCAAGACAAATGTGTAATTTGCACAAATTTTGAATCTTTTTTACAGGCTTGAAAGACCAGAGATTCGTGAGGATTGGTTTAAGCAAAATATTTACTGTTACATTTTAAAATTCTTCAATGGTCCAAATGCCAGAAAGTTCTGAATAGTATATAGTGCAATTCATCATTTATCCTATTTGAGTTTTTTAGCCATTGTTTGAAGCTCTTAATTGTTTAAACAGGAAAAACTTGGCTGTAATAATTATAAAACTATATATGGTAATTTATTCATCAGTTTGCATTATGATGTTTGGTTTGAGAAACTATGCAGAGCTGGTTTTGGATGGGGCCCAATCTGCTATCATGTCATAGGGCCCTAAATTTCTTGCTGCCCCCCCTGCTGATACACCTTAAAGCCCCCACATTATAGCTATTTTAAAAAAATGCATAAGACCTACTTTAAATCTGTGTTATGTTAGACTAGGAGTTAGTTTGAGACAGTGTTTTCAGCCCTGTGGCTGCAGATTGAACATAAAAGCCCTATTATGTGACCAAACAGTTGTTCATCAGGCAAACTTCCCTCTTGTTCACTCATTTGCATTGATACTCATAAAAGCAGTTTGATGAAGTTTGTTGCCGTTATAATAAGCAAATATGCAAGGTGGTTTCTTGAGTGTCAGAGGTAACGTGGGGTTTTTGTGTCTTGCTCAAAGACTCCTAGCTCCTCCGACAGGAAGAGCTTGAGCCTGACCTGCTGAGCCCCTTGTAAAAAGAGCAGGAATGCAGGATTTCTACAGAGCATTTTTCCCTTTTCTCGGTTATCTAATGTGCAGATTTTACAACATTTCTCCAACATTAGAGTCAGATTCTGTGGTACTTTGATTATTATATGTTTGCGACTTAAAAAAACAATCTGGCCATGCTAATTAAAAATAAGGGATGCATCTTATAGTATAGTAGATAGTATTAAGTTTTTAAAACATCTTTAAAGAGCTTGAGGCTAAGATAGAGAGTCATTATCATTGACACCTATTCTATCGTTCCCTGTGTCTGTGAATACCATATCAGCTCATCCCCCAGTCTTCACATCAGGCCTGAATGTGTGCACTCATATCTGTGAGTGTGTGCGTATATTTTCTGAGCATGTGTCTGCGCATTGATTCAGACTGAGCCTCCCTCTGGGGTCCTCAGAGCTCTCCTCCAGCTCTGTTTCTCATTAGGCATCTGTCATGGTGCCAGAATCAATAAGCACAGATGGAAGAAAAAAATATTGCTCCTCTCCTCTTTGTGAATGGGCAGATCATTAGCAAATTCCAAAGTGTTTACCATCACCAACGAGGAAAGACCCTCCTGAACTTTACTGTACTTCTAGTCATTTGTACCACTTTTATTTCCTTTACGACCCACAGTTTTAAGACCCTCCTCTCAAGGATAAAGCATTGGACATGTGGAATCATATGCTCCAGTTTTGTTTGGATTTGCAGAGCCGTGTATTCTCTCAACACTCCCAGACACAGATGAAAATATTTAGCTGTGGGTTTCGTTCTGTCTCTGTCTCCCGCTGCATTTTGGGATGACACATCTGTTTCCATACATTGTTGCATGTTTTCTGGCAAAGACAAACAGCATAGTTTAAACAAAGAGGTGGGTGGTGTGTGTTCACTCTGCATGTGTGCGAGAGTGTATCTGTCTGTGTGCATGCACGCCACCAGGTCTACATTAAACAAAAAGGGAGACAGGATGACAGCGTCCAACCCTAGTTTGTCAACCTTAGTGTAAACGGCTGTACATCACGCTAACATCTTACACATGCTCGGCCTGATCACCGCAGTCACACGCAGCAGTATTGAAAACAAAAGGAACTGAAAGAGGGAGTGGGGATCGAGACAGATAAGGACAAACAGAAAGTAAAAAAAGAAATGTAAAGAGACAGAAAGTTCAAATATAAAGGTGCTTTTCCAACAAAAGTTACAGGAACATTGAGTTCCAGGAACTTTTCCTCAAGAACAAGAGCTGCATTTGCACCAAGCAGTCTGTGTACATTTACAGGTGTTTCCATTATTAAATAAGGAGAAAAGGTACCTAAATAACCAACCCTTGTTGTCACAGTTTTTGGCACCCATCTGATGTGGTACCAAGCCTACCAAACTGACCCTAAAGGATGGACCTAAAGCATAACAGTGTGTTTATTGGCCACAAAGTTGACACTTCCCATGCAACAGCATCCAAAACGTAATAACAACGCCACACCATGCTCAAATAAGCCGTGTATTAAGGCCCTGTTTACATGACTCCGTTTTCATCCGTATCCGAAAAGTTATGATTGTGTTTTAGCCTCCCGTTACATGAGACCAGTGCCCGGAGTGCTTGAATCCGCAAACTTTTGAAACCAGGGTTCAAGGCAGAGAGTTTTCAAAACGCATCACTACACGGCCTTATGTAAACAGGATTCATCATTTCAGGGGGAAACGCTGACGTCAACGCATGCGCAGTACTCTTTCACATGAAGGAGTGAAAGAGTACTCCTTCATGCGCACGCATACCAGGAACAACAACAGCTTCGGCCTTCTACTGAGTAACATGTGTGATGCTTAATAATAATAATAATAAAACATTTTATTTAAGGGCGCCTTTCACAACACTCAAGGTCACCTTACAAAAGTACAAATAAAAAGTGCATTAAGACAAGCGTAAAAACAGGCTTAAAAACAGGTGTAAAAACAAGCAATACAATACAACAGACAGTGCCAATGATCAGAGGGAGTAGGAGAGTCTGAACAGATGAGTTTAAGTCTTCTTTTACCGTGCTCGGTTTGTTATCCAGACAAAACTATCCAGACAGATTTGTTGTCCCGACAGATTTGTTGTCCAGACAAGAAACTCCTGCGTCTTTGTGCGTCCACTCGCCATTGTTGTTTGTGAAAAGTTTTTCTTCTTCGTACGTGTGTTGTAACAGCGCTGTTTCTCTGCAAACCTACATCGTCATCTACTGGACAGGCATGCACGCTACAGCGTTTTCAGTCGTTCTCGAGTCACTGTCTGAATGCAGAACGTTTTTGAAGATGCAAAGGAAAAACCTTTGCGTTTCAGGTGAGAGCGCCTCCGTGTAAACAGGGCCTTAGAGTGATTTGCTCCCTGGTGTTGCTGCAAAGAACGTCTGCACGAAACAATGCTCCATGAATAGTTCTCTTCTTCATGCCGTTTCACTGTGTTCACTTGCACTGACACATTTACGTAGTCGATGTGACACTCTCCTCCCGGCTCACCTCCCCACCCTCAAGTGTACAGCTGGCAGCGGAAACAGGAAAAAGATCAGGGTTTACCGCTCCAATCAGTACCAAAGTTAGTGGGCCAAAGGCTTAATTGTACAATTTCATTATGTGCTGCCAACTCTAATTGTTTCTGTCAGGAAACTGGTATCTCATACTTTGTAGTTTTTAGGTAAATCCTCTTGTTAGGCTCTAAATGAGCTGAGCGGGTACTTTAATGTATTGTTTGTTTATCTTTGAATATTAGCATGTATGTTAGAAAACTGTTGAATTTAGTTTTTGGGAAAAATGACAGCCCTAGAGTGTGATGGTGAGGCTGCTGAGAATACAAATGCTAGAGAAGCTAGCGGTGTTATAATTGCATCAAACTGGACTGTAATTTCTGTCTGACTAGTACCCTGCAAAGTATTCGCAATATAGTGTATCACTGTACTCTTTGCATGTTTACGACACACTGGGGAGACAAGCTGTAAAGAGTCACAGCTAGCAAAGCATGCATGTATAAAAGTCATGAGATAAGTAAATTGAAAATTTCATGGATTTTAGACTGTACAGAGCTCTTCTAGTCACCCAACTAACAGGCTTTTACAAGCTAGTCATATTTACCACATCACACACTAACTGTGAAAGCTGCTGTCTATTGCGATTAGCTTATCATATAAACATTGATGCACATTAACATGATACAAATTGGAGTTAAGCATCTTGACTGCTGTTATGGAGCTGAAGATTGAACCCCTATGCTGGCTTTCCAGTTCAAGGATGACAGACTCCTGTTGTAGACTCTTTAAACAGCTTTTCTCCCTCCTTTTGTAATAAATATGCAAATGCCAACAGCCATTAGCAAAGCTAGCAGCTCCTGCTTCTCCCTCATTTTGCCATTAAAGGATAAGTTCGGTTTGTAGGTCCTTTCTGGCCCCAGTAGCAGACGGGGCCAGAAATTGAAGCCCCTAAATTAGACATTATCTGCTGCGAAACTCGCTCATTTCAGCTACATTTTATAAATGAATGGCCAGTGTTATCACCATGTCAGCTCAACTTCGTTGTTATGGTCATCCGGGGCTTTACAAGGATGGGTGACTTTTGGTGACGTCATAGACATGCACTGCAAGAGCGCAGCTGAGTAGAGCCGCTGTTGGTGCTAGGCTACACGGCTACACGGCTATTTTTGTGCAACATGGCGGAATATTTATCCAATCTAGAAGTGTCTGACGACGACTTTGAGTATAATGGATGCCCGTATCGTTTTGAGCCAGAATATACCGACGAGGAGCTATTTGAAGGGAGGATGCAGAGGGAAAGAGCCAAACAGCTGGCCAGAGAACAAGCAACCACTGCATGTCCACGAATGGGGGCTAACTGGCGGTGTTGTTGTGGCCATTGCACGGCAATGGCAACAGAGGAGGAGTGAGTTTCGCAGCAGATAATGTCTAATTTAGGGGCTTCGATTTCTGGCCCGGTCTGCTACTATGGCAAAAGAAAAAAACGCTGTCGGATGGATCTAAATTGCTCGAAAACGACTCCAAGCTCCGCCAAAATTGTCTGGGTGAGTTTACGAGTGTTTTTAATCCCAAAAACAAGGTCCAGGTGTCAAAAAACCAAACTTATCCTTAAACATCCTTTCACAGGAATCAGCGATGTTCTCTTTCTTTCAATAAAACTTGTCAAGTATCGGGTAGATTAAAATGACATATAACCAGATAACACCTGTAGTTAAATCTAAAATGCTAACAGGCCAACTGTATTGTCCCTCAGATGATGATGTGGACCTGAACACAGCAGTATCAGTCCTCATTTTTGTACTAAGGCCTTTGACTCCCTCTTGCCACCAGCTTCTTGGCTAGTGGTTAGATATTTTAATAATCTTCTCAGGGCTTTTGGGTGTGGAAATGCAGAAAACAATTGAGATTTTTAGTTCTTTGAAGAAAAGTTCCTGAAACTAAAAGTTCTTGGCACTTACAGTCAAAAAGAACCTCCAAACCCCAAGAGAAAGGGGATTCAAGTGGGTAAATCATTGCCCTGGATTTTACTTTAGACCCTGTTTCCTGTTTAAAACACTTGCAGTTCCTCAAAGGATTCCTAGTTCCTTGATAAAGTTCCTACCATCAAAAAGCCCCTTAAGAGAAGAAGCAGAGAGCAGGATAAATGCTTCCAGTTTTGGCGGAAGAGGAGAGACTATGACACGGCTTGGCACCGCTCCGTTGCACTCGTCTGTAACGCAAAAGAAAGAATGGGTGGGTTTTCCACCTCCATAGAATAAATGATGCGAGGGGAAATGGGAGTAAACAACATCAGTCATTATAATTACTCTCATACGGCTACTCCCATCCACCATCAACCATCCTGCAACCCCCCCTCACTCTCTTCCTCCCTCCATTTTCCATCTGTCTTTACTCCTAATTTTTTCTCCCCCTTCTCTGTGACTCGATTACACCTCTTACTTTATTCTCTCTTACTCACTCTCCCTTTCAACCTGGTTCATTTACGCCTGTCTAAAACCATTTTTCAAAGCTGAGATTTCAAGCCCGATTGGGGTGGTCTAAATCTGCACTGCACACAAGAAATATGGAGTTGTGAAATTCGAAGAAAATACTACAAATCACAGCACATCAGCGTTACATTTAGATTGTTGTCTGAATGCGGCGACAACAGCCAATAGCAATAAGAATCTTGGCAAATATGTTGAGATCTTTGTCTCAGACTATGAGGAGATACAATCTTTGGCTCTGGGTTTGGATCACTCGCAGCAGAAGCCTTTGAATGCTGTTGAATGCATACTGAATCATGTCATCTGTTTCTAAGAATTGGATGTGGTTCCGTTTCTGTTTTGGACCTCAGAGCTGCTGTTTTTCTGCCTCTCTCTTTCCACTCCCTCTTCCTCTTTCAGAATTCCTGGAGAGCTGTAGTAAGTAGTGAGTAAGAGAATGCATCCAGTTAAAGCTTTTACAGACAACACCAATAATATTTAGAAGTAAAGGGGCTCTTGCCTTTAACAATACAAGATGTTATGCATTTACTTTTGGAATGCTATTATTAATGTTTTGCATCTACAAAATAAAATAAAAATATGGAATCTAACTCATTAAGCACAAGCAAAAGGCCACAAATCCCCCCTAAATGTGCTGTAGAGCAAATGGCATCTTATATGCAAATGCTGTTTGCGTGGTTTAAATAGACCATTATCAAGTCAGTTGCATTGTTGCATCTTCTATTTAACCTCCCAGCACCAACAGGGCAATTTACACATTAAATTATCAACAAAAACACACAGAGTGAAAGTCTTACTGCCCGTGAGAGTTGGTAACTTCATTACTGTTTACAATCTAGTTGAAGACAACAGCACTTGCAGACTGTGATGTGACAAATGTTACATCCAGAGCATGGTAAAACCATACACCTCACTCGATACCCTCTCACAACAAGGGAAACTCTGCGGGCTCTCATTAACATCATGTTTAATGTTTGTACAGTGGGCAGTAGAAGTTTCCAATTGAATAAGGACGGCATGAAACCTTTGTCTTTGGTTTTAGACCATCAAACCAACCTGTTTGAATGCACTGTGGATCACAGAATGAACAAACAAACAAACAAACAAACCCTCTAAGTCTGTCTCTTACTTTCAACGTAAAACACTTTGAGTGCATTCACATATTTGATGAAGTTTTTAGGCTCTTGTCATTGTCATTTAAATTTAGTTGGCTAAAGGACCTCACTGTTAAGTAACTCTGAATAAAAACAATTTGCTTGATCAGAGACAAATGTGATGAGGACAGATTTATGATTGGCCCATGGATCTGTCACTGGCTTCAATTCTTGCTTTAGTCCAGCTGTCTCTGCCCACCAGCCTTCCCTCACCCATACACCCAACGCAGCTTTGGAATGATGGCTGTTTAACATGAGACTGGATCTGCTTAAGATTTCCAACTGCTAAACAGAGGTTTTTTCTTGCCATTGTTACTGTAACCCCCCGACAGACGAACCTTCCTGTAGTTTGATTGGCCCAGTGTTGCACTCATGATGGACTCCTGTTGGGCTTTGGATATATGTGTACCTATGAAATGAAAAGTTTGTCTTCAGCCTGCTCTACTGTAGAGTGACTTGAGATAACGCTTGTTATGAATTGCTGCTATAAAAATAAAGATTGATTGATTGATTGATTGATTGATTGATCAAGCAACAAAACTGATATTTTTAAATCAGCACCTTACACAAAGTGCAAAAGAGACTTTGACTTAAACCAAAATGTAAACCATTTCTGAGACTGCATCTATGGAAATCAGATGTGTCGATAAATGTGGAGAATAACACAACTGAAATAAACATGCAAGTTTTATGTTTAAGATCATGTGAGTCACACATCTAAAATCGATCTCATGATAGTTTTATTCAATACAATCCAACTATACCAATCAAATTGGAGGTTAGAGGGCAGAGTAGATTCTTTAATTCATCTCAGACTTTAAAATTATGAGCAGTAGAGAAGAGAAGAATAAGGGGAAATGAAGACAAGACACTTGCTGGAGTCCTGAACAAACCAGCACAGATTTACACTTCGAATTTGGCCCCTGACAACTGTGCATTTCTCCAATCAGCCAAATACCGACCATATTCCCCACATGTCAGTCTCATAAAAGCTGTTTTCATTACCGCTGCTGTCTGCAGAACAGCACTTCAACACAGTTTATGTAAGACTGGCCACTGGGAATTTGGATTTGAAATTCTGGATTGGTTTTGTAGGAAGAGCGTCAGCCAACCAAGTCAAACTGGTCCCTGGGTGGGACAAAACACAAGAATCACCACACCCACAAAGAACCACCCACCTCGAGACTGCTGTCAGAACACAAATAATGACAACAGAACAGAGGAAAAACATACTTTTTTAGGTGCATGTAGTATTTTTTTGTGATTGAAAAGTTCTTTATATAACATATAAAGTGGAACATAGCATGCCACTATAGGTTCTGGCATATAAAGTCTATTGAGGCAAATGTTTGGCGAAGTACTTGCTTATAGTGGCATGTGACATTCCCAGACGGAAGTAGTGGCATATAAAGTGGTATATGTGGCATTCCTCCTGGAGAGTTATTGGCATATTTGGTGGCATATTGTTATCTATTAGGAATAAATAAATAAAATATTGTTAAATAAAGAGGCATGTAGCATAGCACTAAGAAATTATTGGCCTATAAAGTGGTAAGTGGCATACAACCAGGGAATTACTGGCACATTAACTGTCATATTGCTTCTTTCTTTGAAAGCACTGGCTGAGGAGAGGAATGTGGCAAGCCTCTAGGACAGAACTGGCATATAAAGTAGCATGTGGCTTGATACCTTAAAATTGCTTGCCAAGAAGGGGCATGTAGCAAACTCTTAAAAATTTTCTGGCATATAAAGTGGCATGTGGTTTGCTTCTTTGGAATTGCTGGTTGAGAAGGGGCTTATTGCAGCTCCCTGTGAAACAACAGGCTTGCAAAGTGGCATTTGGCTTGCTTCCTTGAAATTTTTAGCCTAGAAGGGGCATGTGGCAAACCTCTAGAATATTTCTAGCATGTAAAGGGGTATTTGGCAAACCTTTCAGGAAGCACTGGCATATAAAGTGGCATGTGGCTTCCTAATTGAAATTACTGGGCTAGAAAGGGCATGTGGCAAATCTCTAGAAAGCAACTGGCACATAGTAAAAAGCTTGCTATTCGTATATAAAGTTGCATTCGGCTTGTTTCTTGAAAAGCACGTGCGTGTAAAGAAAGATGTAGTATGCCGCTTGGAAAGAACTAGCATGTGGGAGTAAACTTTGGCATATGCCATAAATTTAATACAGTTGTCAGTTTTTTACAAGTTGATAACTTGATTGTATTTCTATGAACAACTGATTGTCCTGCTTTTGATTTTTAATAAAATACAAGGTCAACTGAAAAAGGTCAAATAGTAACCATCTTAAAAGAGAGTAGGACATACTGAAGTCAATAAATTAATCCTACTACAGTGTTTGTATCCCAGGAGGGGCAGTCATCTTTTACATAAACTGCCAAATCAAACAATAACTGCAGATTGATTTAACTGTTTATGTTAAAAAAAACTGTACAATCAAGTCTGGCCTCCTGCAGCTTTGACGTTTTGTCAGTCTGGCAGCAGACCTTGTTCACGTGTTGTTTGACAAGACATGCTGAAGCAAATGCCAGTCCAAAGTTGAATGTTTTTTTTAGTGTCTGTTCATGCTCAAGGGTAAAACCATATCTGTCTGGATCTATAATCACATCAACACACCATGCAATCTTTTCTGCAGATTTATTCTTAAACTTTGCTCTTACAAAGAATGTGTAAATCTGTCCCTGAATCTGGCAGCAGTGCTTGTGTGTGTTTGTGTGTGTCCCATGCAGTCATGTCAACAGAGCAATCATTCATGTAGACGAAAGTATACACCCAAAGGATTTAACTCTGGCGGCAGGTGATGATGGACAAGCCTTTCAGGGAGGGAGTCAGGAGGGGAGGATGGAGAGAAAAGAGGGACTGGAATGGAGGGACTAATGATTTTTGTCTTTATTGTTCCTCCCGAATTTGGTCAGTAAAGGTAACCATTTCTAAAGTTATTATTTATTGCTAACTTTTAAGCACTAATTTCAACTTATCACACCTTAAATTGCATGTTAAAACCTAACTGTGTTGTAAAACATACATTTTAAAAGCCTTTATTAACTATGTGAAGTAATTATCACCTGTGGCATGACTTAGGATTCAAATAAATGCAATGTGATGTATTTGAAGATCTTGACTTTAGATGTGTTATATAAATGAGTGTTGCATTGCCGCACTAGTGCATTCTGAAACTATTACTTAAAGACAGAAGACCAGTTCAAAGTTAACATTTTTTTGAAATACTCTTTTAAATACTGTTACACATTAAGACATATGCAGGGGTGCATGTCCAAAACCACTCATCAAAGTCCAATGTTCCCCTGTTAATGTGCACTTTTGAAGGTTCCAGTTTAGTGGCGTTTCTGTTTATTAACCCGGTATACTGTAGGTAAACAATCAAGTGAAGAGATTCTCTCAAAATATTTGTTATTTACTCAGCCTTAAGCTCAAGGTACTGCAGTTGCTGTTTTGATAGTAAAGAAACTGTTTTAATTTCAAAAAGAAGATAAGCCCTCAATGGGCAGAAGCAAAATTTGGAAAATGTACTGAGATTTTCTCGTGTTTCTAAGCTGAAATGAGTCATTTTCATGTTTTTAGTTTTTTTCAAAACAACATCTATGTTTACCAATTTACAGTCTGTATCTCTGGGGATGTATTGCCTATTTGGGATATGGATTTCTGTTTTCACTCAACTTTTAAATGCCCGTGTACTCACTTATTTTGCATGAAACAATGTAAAACTAAAAAAAACCCCTTAATTTCATTTGACAATTTATATTATAAATGACATGAACTGATAGATCTAATTCTAACTTAACCTATTTGATTAAAGAAATATTTTATTCTATCTTATAGGTGACCCTATACAATGGGTGGGTGGGTGGTGATGGGTAATTCATTGTGATGCTTACGTAAATGATGATGCATCAATGCAGTGACATCATATAGTTGTTAAATTTAAGAGCTGCTAGACTGCAGTATCAGTTTTCAGGATGAAAAAAATACAAGTATAGGAAGATGAGTAAACTGGAGACACAGACAACAGAGCACATCTGGGGGTAACATAAATAATTACCAACATTCAAAACATCTTTATACTTTGATGATTTGTAAAGTAAACTGTCAAAAACGCACCTTAGAATGTTAATTTGCAACTCTTTAATAGTACCCCTCATTTGCTCCATTGTTGCACAGTCTGGGCATAGACCCATGGCATCCTCTCTCGTCCCCTGTCTTAAACTGTCCCACCATCTCGCTCTCTTCCCCCCTTTTTTTCTGGAGACCGAACAGGAAGCACTCATACATTCACAGCCTGGGTATCGTTAGCTGCAATGAAGGACTCCTCTTAATATGAGAAGAGGTACGATTTACCTCTGAGGGAAAAGACAAGTGGGCACGGGCTAGAGGTGAGGGGGGCTAAAGAGTAAGACAGGTCAAAGAAGAGGTGGTGCTGTGACCTGGGGTACCCCATTTATAGAGGGAGGACTGTTTATGGAGACTCAAACAGCCATGGGATGGTCACAGATATTCAGTATTTTAGAACTTTTTATGCTTTTGTTCAGGCAGTGGTCAGGGCAACATGTTTTCTGGTTGTCTTTCTGTCTGTCTGTTGTCCAACTAAGTTCAAGACTCCTCTCTTCCATCTGTTCGTCTTTCTGTCTGCCTATCCAGGACCTTCCTCTGAACTCAATATTCTGATTTTGTAAGAAACTTTAAATTTCCACTCTGACTCAGCAATGACTTGGTAAAATTTCTGGAGATCGTAGGTCGAAGATTAAGGCCTCATTTACACAAATACGAGTATGGCCGAAAGTGGAGACTTTGCATTGCGTTTTTGCATTCCAGGAAAAACAACAACAGCTTCATCTGTCTACCAAGCAACATGTGTGCTGCTTACTTTGCTCAATTTGTTATCCAGACAAAAATATCCAGACAGATTTGCTGTCCAGACAAACAACTCCAGCGTCTTCATGCACCCACTCGCCATTGTTGTTTGTGAAAAGTTTGTCTTCACTGGAAAGCATACGTATGTTGTAACACTGCTGTTTTACTACAAACCTACATCACCATCTACTAGCCTGACATGCACGCTACAGCGTTTTCAGTCGTTTTTTTGCGGATCCGTGTGAACGTGGAGCGCTTTTGAAATCGCGAAGGAAAAACCTTTTCTTTTTGGTGACAATGTTGTCGTTGCGGGGACCTAAGGTTGCTGGATTCCATGTCCATTCCTTTCTTTTAAAGAATGGTCACTTTTCACTGAACACGCACCAACACAATTAAAGAAATGTGATTTTTGCCAATAACACCATGAAAACAACCCTAGCCTCTCTCTCTGACCCACCACTCTACTGACCAACAATTGAATTTCTCATTGAGGCACAAAAGTGCCTTGTGGTAGTTTAAGTGGGAAAACTTAATCCTGTTACTTTTCTGCCACACTACAGATTTGTACAGAACACCTGCAACTGGGCCCACAAGCCTTAAGCTCGTACTCATTTAGCAACAGACTAAAATTGTTAAGTCTAGTTCAGAAAGTTGAAAACATGACAGAAAACATCCTGCCACCCAGCTCTCCAAACACACCCTGTCATTTATAAGACGTCAGTCTTCCTCTGCGCCTTGTTCGGACAACACACGGCAGAGTAGTGAGCCTTTATTGGTTTTCAAAGATAATGACAGTCCTGCTGCCGGGCTCAAACCGCAGACCCAGGGTCAGAGAGTTCTAAACACAGCAAGAGGTTCAGGTTGAGTTAGCGGGACTGACTTCTATTTGTAGCAGAAGGATTTATTTGCTAGAGCTGGGACATATGTTTATTATATCAATCCATTTCCATGTAAGAAATAGGGTAAGACAGTGAAGTTCATTTTGAACAGTCAATTTTGCATTGAAGTAATGTTTTACATGTTCAAGTGTAATTAAAGCTATAATTTTGACCCCTTTGTCATTTAATACTAATAATTTAGTTTTCTGTCATTTTGACGGACAAGGTCGTCATTTTTCCCTCATGCCTTATTTCTATCCGTCATTTTTAATTTTCCTTTTCTGATTGCAATTAAACATAATCTAAATGACAGCATTCACACAGTTACACAGCTTCATCACCAATAACCTCTCAGTCTTACATTTACGCACACTACTGAGCGGGTACTCTTGCCTTTTACGCACTGATAGCGTCACACTCTCCACGCGCTGACAGCTCCTTAACTCGCTGTCAGTGCATGGAGAGTGTGATACAGTCAGCTCTGAGTGACAGAGTGATTATGGCTATGAAGGATTTTTTATTTTTTTTACACAGGCTAAATGACCTCCTTCACGATGTATTACGAGCGCAAAACAAAGAGGGTCTACTTTACCCTTGCGTCTGCATCAGTGTGATGGCACACTGCATTGTCCCTGTTTTTCCAGTCCATCATAATGACAGACAGCCTCCAAGTCTTTATGTTTTTCATCAAAAAATTCAGTCAGTGATGGAAAATATTCCATTTATGCGACCCCTGTTTCTTGCTACAATGACCGCACCCCTCCGTGCGTAATGCTGTGCCTTTTTTGCACCTGCTTGTCAAACGTGCTAAATTTAGACACAAAAACACAATCACTTGCGGGTTTGATAAATCACATTGCGGATGCTAAATGATGACATTTGCATCTCCTCCTCCCAGTATTTTGCACGTTCTGATCATCTGCATGTATTCTGCATATTCATGAAGGCAAACACGTTAAATGGACTGCGCGTGCTATTTTGCTCATTTGACAGACGCAATCCTGGGTGCACCCTGTTATTAGATCAGCTTTGCGCGCTATCAAGTTTGCACGTGTTTTTATACACACAAACCTTTAGTAGATCAGGCTCTCTGTGTATAAAATATTTTGAGTACCTTCATATACAGTTTTTATGTGCACAGTTTGAACATTACTTGGGGCTTTGTGTCCATTTTTTGACAGCAAAAAGAACATCAATGGGTGTGAAGGACTTTTTTTTGTTGCAATGGTATAAAACATACATTATTGTTAAATTTTTGGTAGAATCATATTGAAGTTTATGATTTTGCTATTGTAAAAAGCAGTTGGCATTGATTTACAGAACAACAAATAGAAAGTCAGCTTAAAAAGAGAGATACAATTTTTGGGTTCTATCATGTAGCCCTTCCATTTGATAAATGTCTAAGCTGCAGAAATGTGTGGTAGTTATAGCACTTGGTTGTAGTTTGATCTGCAGTGCTGTAGTTGAAAGTTGCGAGCACATTCTCGAATGCAAAGATTCCACTTATGAGTATGGAGCATGAGAATAAATAGTTGCCACCCATGCAGTTGACAAGGCTCTTTCCCACTCTCACCATCAGTGCAGCGAGCTCAAGGCCACATGCCCTTTTTCATTACTCCGAACAGGCCAGCTGTATTGTAACTACAACCAATTTCCGTGCAGTCTATAAAGCTGTCAATCAAAATCATACAGAACAGGGAATGGAGGTGGGGGCTACGCGGGGCGGAGCTGGGTGGGCTGTTGGGGAGGGCGGCAGGGCTCCAGACCAGATGTCAGAGTTTTTATACTTCAGGACACGGCTGGGAGAGGGAGGGGAGGGCAGGCCAGGGGAGGTCATGTTTACCTGCTGCTTTGCTTAATAGGGAACACCAGAAATATTTGGACTTGCATGGAGATGATGTTTGAGTGTCTGGCTTTAACCTTTTTAATTTATAGCTTGAATTCAATTAAAAGAGAAACCCCCACAAGACCTTCAAACTCATATAGGGCCATCATTGAGAATAATGATTATTTCTGTATCTTTATTATTATAGCTGAAAAGGCTGCTGAAGACAAGAAGGACAACGTGCTTCCAAAACTGCTTTTTTTCACATTTCCTTAGAAAGTATTATATAAAATATTCCCAATTATAAATACTTGAAACTGTCAAAAGATATCAGAATGCTATAATTCATTAGAAATACTTTTTAAGGGCACTCGTCTCTGGCTCTTGTCTTTTAGGTGGCCTGGGATCCTTGGTGGAGACTGCCTGCTGCTGTGGAGTCACGAAGCCTCAATAACTACAGTTACAGACATAACACATATTTGGCCATCTCATTCCAGTTCATAATCATTATAGCTGTTAATGTAGATATTAGCATGATCTCTCTATCCATGGTTGATACATCTATAGTAACTATCTTTAGCTCCACATGGACATGAGATCCCTCTTGAAAATGAGGTGTCACATCTCAAGAGGTCTACCATTAATACATTTATACTTAACGGAGACAAATATGGTAGGGATGCACTTGTGGTCTGGGCACCCATGAGTTCGTCACTACCATAAATTCTTATTTTCAGTAAGACTTTTATTGATTATACTTCTATAAAATTTCACCACAACCACACAGACATGAGGATCCTCCTCTAATAAATTTGTTTGCAGCAGAAACAAATTTGACGACGACAGGTCTATGATTGGTCCATTGATCTGTCACTAGCTTTAGTTCTTACTTTAATCCACTTGTCTCCACTTACCTCCCTTCCTTCGCCCACACACCCAACACAGCATCGTGTGGATTTGCTGTTCATCATGAGACTGGGGTCCACATTCAAGATTTCCTGCTGCATAACAGAAGGTTTTTTCTTGCCGCCATGATGGAGGGATTCATGATTGGCTATATGGATTCATGTTGGGTGTTGGATGTGTATATTTGTATATATATATGTATATGTGTATTTTATATATGTATATATGTATCTATGCATATATGTGTATCCATAATATGAAGAGCTTTGTGCTCTGTTGTAAAGTGTCTTGAGATAACACTTGTTATGAATTGGCGCTATACAAATAAAGATTGATTGATTGATTGATTGATTGGTAGCCTGGTGACTGTTAAAGCTCTTGAGAGAAGAAGGCATCCAAAAAGGTGACCTGAGGTTTAAACGCACTAGTGGCTCCTTACTGCATGTTATTCTCCATTCTCTCTTCCTCTATTCTACTTTTTCCAATGTTCAATCTAAGACCAAATAAGCAGAGAAAAGAGGCACAACTTTTGTAAATAGCAAACCAGCCGTGTATTGAACAGTAAGAGCATTGTCAATTATACATTTTTGTAAGTATGACACAACACCAGCATGTGTGTGTATTGGTAGCACTTACCTCCTGATAACTGTGTCTCTGATCACTGTCCATGCCAAGGAACTGTGGAGCACTTCCTGGTTCACTTTAAACTCTTAACTGGCCCCCAACACTAATACACCAAGTGTGTAAGTCTTAGAAATGTGACTTTCAGTGATTTCAGACAGGTAGGCCGAACTGACCCTTTGTCAAGCTCCGCCCTTTTCAGGAAGTGACCCTCTTTTAAGCCCTTCCCTCCTTAGTAACTGTTACTAGGTTAGACACAATCTGTCATTGTCGTCCTCTCTCCAATTTGAAACAATGGAAAATAAACAGCCTTTTATCTAACTTGAATGCATGTTTAACTAAGTTGATTCTTTCAAAAACTTGACCTAAGTGAAAGCAGAAAAGTAAAATTAGAGTAGGGTGTTAGAAGATAGGACACAAGCTTTCATCAGTTGATGTAAGTAGAACTATTACTGCTGTGTGACATTGGCTGTTAATATCAACAGAATGTTTTACTTCTTTCCACTATTCTCTCATCGAGCACCAAATATCGTCAGTATTAAAATGTTTTCTCTTACCTTTTTCAACCCAAATGAATTAAAATAGACTCTGCCTACACAGAACTTGTCTGACTGGGTGAAATATGTTGAATTTGACCATAAATTACTATTTTGAGAGGGAAAACCTAAGAAAAGAATACACTGAAATGACATTGAGCAAGAATGAGCTGTCTGTGAGCTTGGCTAACTGTAGATGAAGCTGGAGAAGAGACTACAAATACTTTCTGCCTGCTTTTGAATTTAAAGCACTGTTGTGTGTTTAAAAGGATGGCTGCTAAAAAACTTCTAACAATGGCTCCAAAATGGCTAAGGACCCCAAATGTAAGCATTTCAGATTGTGTTTTAATAACTGATAATCCACACACCATTGCCACAACCACATGTAGCATCATAAATTGGAAATTTTGCAACCGCCTCTACGTCAAACCACCATGCTGTAGTTTCGTAGTTGCTTAAGGTTTGTTCATCAAGACTATTACAAAGAACAGAACTTTTTTTTAACATTCCTGTTCACTACAGACATTATTATCAGCAATAATCAAAAACACAGTGAACAATCCTACAGGTCAGTGATCACCTGGCGACTTCCCATCCAGCCCTCAGAAAATGTGTGTGGGGGGGTTATGTTGTAGTGTTTACAGTATCTTCTTGTCTTTAAATCCTTATAACTACTGACGTAAGCCCTCAAAACAACTGGGATTGAAACATTTTATGTAAGGAATGACTTCATGTTTAATCTGTTTCACATAAATCCACCTGTAAGGCATTTTAAGCCAACTTCCAACAAGGAGAACAAGTAGATCAAAGTCAAACATGATGAAAACATGACAGCCCTTAGAAGCAGCCAAGATACTGCAACTGCCACAAGTAGCTGGTAGCAATATAAGAGATAAGGTCTGACCTCACAATGAAAGGCTAATTCACTAGCAAGGACCACACCGTCAATGGGGTGAATATGATAATTATATATTACGTGTAGCAGATAATGAGCACCATAGCAGATAAATGTAGCAGATTATGATTTTGGAAAACTTCTTGGGGGATCCACCTTAGCTCTCAGGCATGACAAACCCCTTTTAAGGCCCTAAGGAAAGGAGGAAAGATGAAATAAAAAAAGGGGTAGGAGGGAGGGGTGTGTTGTGTGAATGAAACAAAGGGAGGAAATGGTCAGAGGAAGAGGTGTGGTTGAGGTGTGGTCCTGCTCCCAAAACTCTGCTTTACAGCACCACGAAATACATGCAGTTTGGAAAAAGAACTAATATTATGATAATCAGACTAAAATATTAACATTTTTAATACAGCCCACAAAGTGTATGTCAAAAACTGTCCCTTTTACAAGTGTAGTTGATGACCCCGGCCATGGGCTTTAGTTGAGAGAAGCACTATGATGCTGACTTTATTTTGGCCTACAAAAAAAACACGTCATCCCTGCACACCTCTATAGCCTTTCCCTTGCACACTTGAATATTCCTTCAAAATATCAGGATCGACTCCCTCTTAAATCTGTCACAGTTGTTTTATCACATGCATTTGAACATGGAAAATTTCCGATGTTCACACATCCACTCACCCGACTTCATGCAGAGTTTACAAGGGCAGCTCAGTCTCCACAAACAAGTCAGTTTCAATAAGTTTCATTATCTGGGAAAAACACCAAAACTGTCCACACAAAATCCTTGTGAAGAAAAGGAACTCACACTGAGACAGGCACAATCTTTTTTAATTTTCCATTTATTAAAGTTATGAACAACGAGACAAATAAGTTATAATATTTTTATTTGTTAGAATTCTATCAGTGTTTGAACATTAATATTTAGAGAGCTAGTACAATTTTCTACTTTCATGGCTAGCCTTTGACAAACCCATAGAAACAGCTGTCTCTCTCCAAGGATGGGAACATAATACTGAAGGGGAGGTGTTGATGTTGTCTCACAAGACAGTTAGCAGTGAAAGTGTGCACCTTAAGTTTTTTTTTTTCTGTTATGGTATATCATTACATATAAACTCTTTAAAAATATACTTCTGTCAAATACCTTGACAACTACTATGTACACTACAAAAATAAATTTTCATATAAATAAATTATATGGCATACATTTATCTTTGTAACTGAAAACAGCATACATCCGCACCAACCGAGACCAAAATGGCAGTCTGGAAGAACCACTGATTTTTTTTTCCTTTTAAAATCCTCTAAGAGCTATGATGAGACCTGTAGTGTAAAATGTTATATACTCTTTTTTCCTATTTAACATTAGTAAGCACTTTATACAGATCAAACTCCATTAATGTAAAAACATTAAACTGTAATAGTGTTTCAACAGACATAAAAATCCCTGCATTTGTTATCCACTGGCATCACGATAATAATGAAAGAAAATAACAACATATTTTATATTACAAAAATATAAATATCGCAATTGAACGTTGAAACAAAAACAAACAAAAACACTTAAAAATGAATAAAATAGTTGCCAGCTATGAGTCTCTCCACTACTGCCAATGTGACATTGGGAGAAAGAAAAAAAACAAATGAACAAAACAACCTATTTCATGCAAGCAGCTGATATTACAGGGTGGATAGAGGAGGGGAACAGCAAAGACCTCTGGGAAGAGCTACACCTGTTAAAAAGCCTGTTTACATTTCTTTGCATTGATATTTACTCTGGGTAATCAGATACCAGGTTAGCTGCACTTCATTACCTTTGTTCACACCTAGCATAAATACATCTGCAATCTAAACTCACTGTCATCTGACCTGAACCCCACTAGGTTTATTTACACAACAGTATTTCACCATTTCATTCAGACACATACTTGTGACAGAAAAGAGGAGAAAAGCTGTTAAATGAGCCACAACTAGTATCTTAACTTGTGGCTTCTATCCTTTCTGTGTTATGTGTTGCTAAACTGCCTACATTACAAATAAATGGGGCAAATTAGCCATGGGCTAAAAGGCCTCTTCAACAGTTTTTCTCCCTAACCATAGACAAGCTTTTGAATTAAATGGTGATTTACTTATTAGCATATACACCTTGCAGAGTACTGGCTAGATGGATATGCAAACTTAATTTAATTCAATAAATGACTAACTTGGTCACTGTTAACTTCTTAGCTCTTGGCCCATTAGCTCCCACTCTGCAGTGTTGTCACTGGATACACTGCACATAGCCTGCTGATAAATCTTGCCACGAGCTGAGAGCCTCTGTACAGGTTTTGGCTGCATGTCATTATGCAAGGACATCTGCAATACCAAACCTATCTGGATGAAGCCATCCTAGAACACCTCCATAAGCAGTCTGTGCAATCAGATATTAAACTACATTGAGGTACGATCATAACTTTCATCAAATGTTACGACTATGTATCCTTTTACCCTGATTTAATGTCAATGCAAGGAGTAAACAGGGTGTTGGAGCTTAAAAACAGAAGAGGAAAACTGAGGTGTGAAGGCAGCGGGGGGATTCAGGGATTTGGAATTGGTGATTCCAGTAAATATGTTGCTGACTGAGACACACATGCAGGTATAAACTGGCCATTGCTTTTTAAGAGGGGGCTGTCAGAGTAAACTATGACCCCTGAGGCTCAGGTCTGTGCCATTTGGCACTTTAAGGAGGGGTGGGGGTGGGCCCAGTTAGTGTCAATGTGGATTTTTATTAGCTGAGGTCAGTGGGGATGGCTGAGGCCAGAATGGGGCCAGCTGTCTTGACTGTCACTTAAAGAGAGCTGCAGAGTGAGAGGATGGACTACCACAAACAGAAATGTTTATACACACATTTACATGGAGACACACACAGAGCATTGTCAGGCCATATAGGGCTTAGCCCTAAGCAGGCTGCGTGGGCTAGCTTATTGTTTGGACAGAAATAAAGAGCTACTTGAGGAGAGATATTTCTGTGAATTAAGTTTAAATGCAGTCAAGTGCCATGTTGAATCGGGTTACAGTATAAAGTCTGAGATTTAGCTTATCCACTAGACACAACCACGTACAGTACAGAGGTAGTGCCCCGTGTTGACCCTGTTCATGAATCAGTAATGTGAATGTCCCTGTGACGGCAGAGTGAGTTTCTGAGGTGGGTATACTGAGTGAGGGAGCCTGCTAGGGTAAACATTACATAACCTCTTACAGTAAAATACAACCAGAGAGCGGCCTAACAGACAGTGATACAAAGCTGGGAGCAGAAACAGGTTCTGATGCAGAGGCAAAACTAAAAAAACAAAAACAAAACAACGGCTTTAAAATTTCTTCATTTCTGCTCGTCTTAAATAGCACGCATAGCGTGTCAAGTTAAACAGTAATTGTTTCATAACTACCACAGGTTTGTGATAAAAATTAATAGTTTAACATGCGTACCTTTATACAATAGTAATCACACATACAGTACATAAACACACACACATACACACACATATACCATAGCCCTGTTGGATAATCAATCTCATCTATAAATGAGTGTAAAGTTCGTCTGTTCTCAGGTTGTATCTGATGTTTAAGACAAAAAACAAAGGGGCTGTTTCCCACCACACAACACTCCACACACACACAAACACACATATATGTAGACAGATCACTTCTTTTGTTTAAAGAGACATTTGCATAGAGTTAAACATGTATATTATTAAAAATATATTTTGAGCAGCAACAGTGAATGCTGACAGGTATGTTTGTCTAGATGAAGCTTCCTAATGGCACAGATCCACAGATGAGTGAACAGTAATCAGAGATCTATCTCTCCCTCTCATACTTGCACACACACTTATACACACACTTTCTCTCACACACCATATAAAATGGCAGCCCCAGTCTGTTAACATGAGGAGTCGTACATCTCCTACAATTATAGCTACTTTTTGTTCATATTTACATATGTATACATCTTTTAAATATAGATAGAAATATCTAAGACAATAGTCCACTGGGATACAGTAAGAATGAGCACCATGACGGCAACACTGGAGAGTTTTTCTCTGCCGGGATCGAGCCGGGTGGGGCTGTGCTGGGCTGGGCTGGGCTGTGCCAGGCCGGGTCTTTGGCCAGAGGACATGGATCGATTCTCCACAACTGGAAACAGAATGAAAGTGTATGTCAGTCACCTTTGACAGAGAGACTCTTGGTCAGAAAGGCTTAATTGTACCTCAGACACAACCTAATTCTATAAAAATTTGGAACGCAATTAAAAACATTACAAAACACATATTTCTTTGATGATAGCAGGAAAAATATTAGATGTTGGAATGAAGAAATTTCATTGTTTATTATTAAATATGTGTCAAATTTAAATGTGTTGCCAGTTGCATGTCTCAAAGAGTGTTTGGGAACTGAGAAGATCACCTTTCGGAAGTTAATGCTTAATATAGTGATTTAGCTGTTTTTTTCTTTTATTGAAGACTTGTTTCTCAGCTTTTAATGCTTTAATGGACTGGGGAGAAACAAAGACAGCATGGAAAACTGGGGCATAAGAGTTGGGGAGACATGCAGGAATGGGCACAGGCTGAAGTCATACTGACCACATTAAGTTTATCAACTTCTCTGTACACTGGGTGCTTAAACTTAACCACCCTTCATTCTTAGTGTCATCATTTGATACACTGATTTATCTTTTTTCAAATCAAAAACAATTATTCTATCTCATTCTGTTTCATTTATATTTGAGAGGCTGCACAGTAGACAATTTTGAGCCCCTTTGCCCCACTACCCCTCAATGATCGGGCTGTTTGACCTGATTCAAGACTTGCTGAAACCAATTCTTTGTCCAAATTATCTCAAAATGTGTTGTTCCCATACATATTGATGCTCCCAATCAGGTTGAACTACCCCATTTTAACCCTAAATATCAGACATGATTGCGACATGATTTATGATTCCAAGTCAGGCTGCCACCTTTAGCCACCAATGCCAAAGAGAGCAAGCAGACCTGTAGGCATCACACACCAGATGTTGTGTGTTTGGAGGATTATCATCAAAATGATTGGTTAAACCGTCCTTACATCAGGTCGCTGATAGCCGAGTGGTTTGCCAGCAAACCCCATTTACAGAACTTCACATCCAGCAAGGGGTTAGTGCAGGGCCTGGACCCTTTAGTGTATGTTTCCCTCCCTCTCCTATCCTCTTTCTAATTCAATCCACTGTCTACTCTGAGAAGCTGGGCTGATGTCAAGTTTGTCCGATCATTAAAGATTTTAAAGTTGATTGTGTTGCCAGCTTAACATACCGTCCTAACTTATTAGGAAACAGGGCTGTAGATCTACTGAGGTTGTTTAAAGCTCACCTCAGCTCGCCCGCCTGCTACTGTTGCTCTCAGCTGCCTCAAAGTCCAAATCCTGAAGCTCCATGGCCTCCACCTGTACCCCCCTGACCCCCGTGTGGGTGTCCAGCGGCACATGTGGGTCCTGGAAGACAGTCTCTGGCTCCTCCGGCCCCGATGGGCAGTAACTGTCCGTTGCAGTGTATCCTGGATAAGAGGACGAAGGGGGGCTCTGGGTGGACAAAGGGGGTGGGTGTACGGCTACAGTGACGGAAGCTGACGCTGTTACCGTGGTGATGGGCTGGCAGTATGGGGTGGGGTTTGGGTGGTGGTGCGGGAGGTGGTGACTGGGCTGTGGGTTGTGGGTAGAGCGGGCTCTGTGGCCTGCTGAGTGTTCTCTATGGCTGTGAGAGCCATGGTGGCCCCCAGTCTCAGTAGCAGTTTCAAAAGCGTCCATGCGCGGGCGGGCTGGGGGCGGGGCCTGCCAGTGCAGCTGGCTCTTGGGGTCCCTGCTGCTGTTACGCTGAGTAGTCCTGGACTGGGGCCCAGAGTCACAACCCTGAGAGGACACAGTCTATAAAACAAGACAATGAGATCTGTTATTTCAGAGACCACAAAAGTACAAAAAGAGAATCACAAGTGCAGCTCAAAGGAGTCTTGTTTCCTAAATAACTGCTTGTTCTGTTGATTTAAAACACAAAGGACAACATGGACCAGGGATAGGCAGTTTCAGAAATCACAGAGGCCCACTGATTCAAGAATCACTGCTATTGGAATAATTTTCACATATTTTTGGACATTTTAAATTTGGGCTGTCACAGTATACCAATATTGACAATATAAGCCTTTTTAAATGAATGATATTGATATTACACAAAAACTAATCATATGATAATTTACCGGAAATAACCAGTTCATAACAGGAGACATAACTGGTTCTTTACGTGCCAAAGATCAGAAGGTATACGAAGAAGAAGCTGCAGTGGCAGCATAAGCATTACTAATAATAACAGTGTCATTAGTAATACTGTTACTTTTCTCCTATCTCCATTTTTTTTTACATTTTCTTTTTACGAATATAAAACAGTGCTTTTGGTCACCTTCCAAGAGCACAAAATTCATCTGTATGTTATTATAATCAGGACAATACAATATTCTTTCATTCAGTAATAATAGAGCATTATTTCATTTCCTGAAAAGTAGCAAATTTGGAGACAGGAGATCTGTACCCGACAGTGACAATGATACAACAACAGAATTAATTAAATTGTAAAGACATAAAAAATTAAGATAGCTGCAGCATATAGATAATTATAACATACCCAAACAAAGACCAATTAATTAACTATATATCACTGCTGCAATTACTTTTGTTCGGTAATGTCCCATTTTATTTAAGAATGTACTGACTGATGATTTATTGGCTGAATGTTTCAATTTATCTTTATTCTAGTTTTATCAAAGAAGGTATTTTCTTACTGAAGTATAAGCTGGAGGTTCGGGCTGTCTGGCAGAACGCCTGTGCCCTGACCCTCCTCTCCTCTCTTCCTCTATCCTGACTGCTCTGCCCCTGCTGGCCTGGAGGTGGTACTGCTGCTCCTCAGCTCGAGTCTGTCCTCTATGTGAGGAGGGCAGGTTGTAGTTCTGCAGCTCCTGGCTAATTCCAGACACGGTGGTGTTGGAGCTGTATTCAGAGTCCGAAGAGTCTGAGGCTGCTCCAGAGGTGGTGGCAGTCCCTGTGGTGTGGTGAGGACGGACAGAGAAGCGGACCACGGGAGCAGGGGCCTCTGGGGATGGGGTTGGTAACCGGCTTCGACCATCCACTGGCGAAACCTGGAAGGTAACAAGAGAGAGGGTGAGAAGGATGAAGGAACTTACTTTCACTGAGGCTAGGGTTGTCAGGATACCACAATTACAAATGTTGATAGCTATTTTGAAAAACAATGATAAATATAGAAGTCCCAAACAGAAAAACTGACAGGACAAGACATTCAATGTGCAAGAGTTTGCCTGCATTTTTTATGCAATCATTCATCTCCAATGCATCCTTATAATCTAATAGACAGATTTACAAAAGCTTTGTGACTTTCTTTACTGTTGTTTGCTAAAAATAATGGAGAATGTGTCCCAAGAAAATAATGCCACTTTTTCAATTGTTGTCTACTTTTTTGAAGAATTTTGTAAATCTCACCTCTGGATAGGGCCCAAAGTAAGACAGTAATACTGGAAGAAGGACCAGTCCATTCAGTACTCCAAGAACTGTAAGGATGGCCAACACTGCAAAGAAATACCTGCAAACACCACACAAAACACACAAGAGTAGTTAGATGGAATAAATTTTGGTGTCAAGAGTAAGGGCTTGTGTTCATTAACAGTGCTTTATGCTCTAGCAGTGCTCATATTCTTTACAAAACCAATTTCCCTCTATGTATTCTAAGCTACTAGTCCTGAGTGAAAAGAAACGCCCCTGGTATCAGCTGTTTAATTTATTTACAGCACTCAGTGTAAAGACAGCAGCTTTTTCAACGGCACATTTCTCCCCACTGACACAACAGAATCAAAGGATTCTGATACCAGCTTTGTCAACACCATAACGGAGGAGAAACTGTTTGACACCTAACATGAGTCATTATTAAATCACCTGACAAGCACCCAACCAATTAGCTAGCAATTTGAGCTACAAGAGTTCCAGTTTACTTCTGCTTTAGCAGGAGTTTGTAGGCTCTCAGAAAAGCGAAGGGGTGCACTCTCATCGGCCATTCAATGTCGTGCTCAAAGCACATTTCCCCCCTTAAGTCCAGCTTGTTTGTCCAGTGTGAGTGCTCTGTGTGCAGTCACTTCCCTGGCCTCCTGGCATGCTCAGTTCACCAAAGTCTGATCTACTGGTAACATTCATTAGCTTTACATTTTTAATTCTAACAAATATTATAACTGTTTTTGAAATGTATACCACTTAATATGTAGTTATCACAACAGCTTATCTGCATGTTGATGAGGATTATTGTTGATGCGTAAAAATGCAGCAATCCAAAACAAAAAAGAAAGAGAGGGAGATGAACAACTCCAACAGAATCAGCTGCAGAAAACTATTAATATTTCGACTTTATATGTTCATATTTAGTAAAAGAAATAAATCCTTTCAAGTAAACTAACAAATCTGTGGACGACTTCCTCTTTTATTTATCTGCATAAAACTGCTCAGGAGAGGCACTACCTTAAAAGTCCTCCATGTAAGAATCTAAAATTATTGCTGAGTATTTAAGGGCTGTGATTAATCAATGAATCAAAATTTGCCACAAAAATTGTTATTTTTTATCCATAATTCTGTGTTGCTCTCTGTTGTGCTGGCTTTGAGTGTGTGTCTTGTAGTTTATGAGTAAGCTTAAGTGCAGTTCATACTTTAGCAAAGCATGGCTATTGGTCCTGTTGCAAGTGTGCTAGGGCTGCTCAATTATGGCAAAAATCATAATCACAACTATTTTAATAGATATTGAGATTCAGTTATAAAAATTTGGTTACTCACTGATTTTTAAAGCATGCACCACCTGCTTTCATTGAATGTATATGCTGCTGACATATACAGAACCGGTAATACATAGAAATTTATTTATAAATACACAAATACCTCAAAGTAATGCTGAAAATAATAAAGGAAAAAGAAAGAAAGTGGCATGTAATCTTTTTATTTGGATCACTATATTTAATAATAGTGGAAGGCAGTAGTTGCAGGTGAGATAAAATTTGATTGATTGCCCAGCTCTAGAGTGTGCCCTGAGTGATACTCACTCATTGTTTCTAATTTTTATACATGAAAAATAAATCTTTAGTAATGATGAAGAACCTAAACACCAAAATCAATCTTTGTATTGCTGCTGCAATTAACATCTTAACAAATATACATATGAGTTTTCTGACTCATCTGTGATTGTGCTTGCTGGCACAAAAATAGCTCTATCCATGCACAAAGTCCCTTAATCAAACAAATGCAAAAAGTAGGGATCAAAACATAGCATTAAATACATTTAAATCTGATATAACAAAGTTATTGCTCAAATAACCAGATGTGACAAATAAGAACACCTCAAAAAGAGAAAATACATTTAGGACTATGAAAACTAAACAAGCAAAAGAAAACACAGTGGCGGAGACCACCACAGACAGACAGGAAGACAAACAAAGCAGACATAAAAACAAAGAAAATACCTGCTCAAACCACAGAGGTTTAGGCATGGAGAGACATGTGCAAGATCAACCATGACACATGCCCGAAATAATACTTCCACAAAGACGGCTGGCCACTCCCCGAACACACACAAACATACACACGCACATGTGTGAGCCCCCCACAGACAGACAGGCATGCACTGTGGGTTTTCAAGGAGCAAAACAGAAATGTACCTTGTGTGATTCTTAAGTCCTGCCAAAGAGAGTTAGTCTTTAAGAAGCCGCAGAGAGAGAAAGAAAAGGGGGGAAGCATAATTAGCTGGAGCTGGTTAATTCAAAGGCACGGGAGGAAAGGAAAAAAAAGAAAGGGGAAGGGGGGAGGGGGGTTATTGGGGGCGAGGGTACTCTCTCTTGGGTGTGTGGTGTATAAGCAAACATGAAGAAAACAAAGCAGTGAGGAATGTGAAGGAAGGGGGGATGAGAAGGGGTAAAAAAAAAGGGGAGGCGGGTGAGGGGAACTTTAAGGGATAGGGAGGGGGGCACAAGAGGACAGGGGCCTCTCTCTACTCTGTGCTTCTAAAGAGGGACAGAGGGAGAGGCAAACAAATGAAGTGAAGGGTATAAAATTTAAACAATTTAGTATAGGAAGAAGAGAAGGGGTCCCTCCGAGCACCACCCCTCCTCACTCTCCCTCTCTTATTTTATTTCTTTCTCTTGTTCCCTGCCTCTCTCCTCTCTCCCTTCTTTCCAGTTAAGCCCCTGTGAAATTCCCGGCCACTCCACAATCCCCTCCGTCTAATTAAATCTCAGATGTATCAGGTAAGACCCCCCAATCTCCACTCTAAATCCCCCTCACTCTCTCTCAGCAATCTAGCTCTCTTCATTAGGCGAACCTTTCCTTCTTGCTTGGTCCTCTAAAGGAAGCTCCCAGGTTAATGGACACTCACTGATGAACAAGGGACCTCCTTCGCTGCCTCTATCGTACTTTTTGTCAAATTGACTTTCTGATTAGGTTACAAAGGACCAAATGTAATGCCAGTTCCACCTACTTAATGGTCAGATGCATCAACACAAGGGGCATCACCTGTGGGTCCTCTAACAAAGGAATCAAATCCTTCTAGTCGTCAACCATATAATGCTGTACTACTTCCCCAACAAGAAATGTGAATAGGTTTTATTTATCACAGAAAAAGAGCATTGACTGGCTGGTTTGCAGAATGGATTGTGGCTAAAGCTAAAGTTAGCAGTGCTGGCACCACTAGCTTTTGGTCCTACTTTGAGTTATTATGCGTATTTGTAACCTGATACAGCCTCAGTAAAACTAAATCTCATTTTTTAAAATGAAAATATTGCTGCGCTCCTGTGTTCCTACAGGACACTACAGATGCTAGAAAGTTAATGCAATGTCCTTTGTTTACATCCAGGTTAGAGGACATTTGCATGATAGCAGCCATACAGTTTGGACAGAGCATTTCACTGGGATTTTAGGCCTGTTTTAATCAAAAGTATAAAGAGTTTGATTGATTATTTTGAGATAAAACCTTTAGCTGTCTATCCACACTCATCACATTTAATCGTATTTTGTCTCTCTGCTAACTAACATTTCACACAGAAACTCAAGACCAAGAGCCAGCTGACAGCCATGCTGTGGTAACCTTGCAAGTATATATACTGAAATGGAAAACAAAGTGCCTTGCTCCAAAACCAAGTAGAGGTGAAAGAAGTTGAGTGCAGCTAACAAATCCGGCAGGTGATTTGAACATGGCTCTGTCAATCAAATTCATTATAGGCCATTAAGATGTTGTAGTAGGCGGGTGCTACGCAGTGGTGTAAAAAATGAAAACCAACTTTTTGGAAGTGGAGAAAAACGATCTTTTCTATCAATAAATGTTCTCAGTGTTGCTATTTGTTTTTCAGTTAATAAAGAAATGCAGTCTAGATCTGACAAAACTGCATATGAAGCTGTTAGCATCTATGCTAATCTCTGTAAAAGAAGTCGCTTCTTGCTTGTAGCTTCTACCTCTTCTGCTTTAATGGGTACTGATTGGGCAGTGCCTTTTCAGACCTAGCTCAGTAGTTTGGGCTTAGAGCTTTGCAAGAGAAAACAAAGAAACCCCCCAGAAAAGTAACATTCGACTATATTCACATCAATGTACACATATTTGAAAGTATATATACGCAGAGCAACATTTATCTGTATAAGGTCCATGCAGCCTGATAATCCTGGCCAACCAGCCTATTAATTACCCAGTCTCTAGCTGTATCAAGTTTCTGACTTTTCCTTTAACTGAAGTCCAAAATATTCATAATAAAAAAACAATAAATTCAAGCTAATGGTACTCAGTGCAGTGACCCCATAGGAAACCCCTAACATGCTCTTCTTCAGCTTAATCCACACACAAACACTTTAAATCTACACTGAAAAGCCTTTAAAGCCATACTACATGTCCATCATCTTCTTTTATTGGATTATCAAAATTACTTCTGTAACTGTAACTGACACAACTGTGTCATCACTGAGGTCCAAGCACACCAGGTGGGGTAAACGCCACGTCACTTTTGGACACACATCTACACACACAAGCACGCGTGGAGCCCACATACCAGGTCGAGTGCCCCGCCGGGCTGTTTAGAGTGAAAACATTCACAGGGCTGACGGGGAAAGTCAGGGAAACATTTCTTTCGGCGCAAGCAGAAAAATACGAGCAGGGCCTGTTGTTATTGCGCTGTCTTGGGCCGCAGCTTTGTTTGCTCAGACAACAGCAGAACCTTTAAATGGAGGCCCGAGACTGAGCCAGAAACCAGAGCACACCACTGGAGGTGAGGAGAGAAGGTCTTTAGGCCTCCCTGTGTTTGTGTGAGTGTGTGCTCTCAGAGTGTGTAGCTGTGTGTTCTCTCACTGGAAGGCACGCCATCATTGACCCCCATGATTACAGGGTCAGGGTGCAGGGTGGTGTATGTGCTTGTGTGTGTGAAGGGGGACAATGTGTGATAGTGTGGGTGTGCATGCATCAGCGCAGAGCTTTGCACATGACATAGTGTGTGTGCTCTCAGATCACATGGACTCTCTTTTCTTAAAGGAGCAGGTCAACTAAATCATACTGCTACCTCAGCTTTTTTAAATAATTCACTGAGCTCATGGAAACTTCTCATAATGCTGAGGGCTTCAGGATGCACTGAATCATTAAGTTTCCTCCTTTTTACAGCAGTGTTAATTTTGGCAGCTGTTTAAAATTTAGTCTTTGCTTCAAACTTTAGACAAAACTTCATGCCAGTTTAATATATTTTTGTAATTTTACTCACAACAGTCTTAAGTCTTATTTTGTTGATAAGAACCAAAAAAATTAGCTCGGCCTTAGTGAATAAAGGGTTATCAAATCCACCCATCCATTATCTATACGGCTTATCCCTTTCAGGGTCACGCGGGCTGGGGCATATCCTGGCTGGCATTCGGCGAGTGGGAAGAAACACCCTGAACTGGTTGCCAGCCAATAACAGGGCCACATAGAGAGACAGACAACAATTCACACTCACGTCTATGAACAATTTATGGTCACCAGCTGACATAACGAGCATATTTTTGGTGGTCTGTGGGAGGAAAAGACAGTGCCCGGAGAAATCCCACACAGGCACACAGGAAGAACAAGAAAGCTCCACACAAAAAGACCCTAGTCAACACTGGAAATTGAACTAGCAATCTACTTGCTTTGTGGCACACATATCAAGCTGCCCAGTGGTAACATTGTCAGCAATAAAACTGTATCAACTCCCATCCCTAATACTAAAGCCCGACTCTAGGATTTTGGCATGATTATAGCCCAACCTGACAGTCGTAGGGTTTCAGGGCCTGCAAGCTGTGAAAAAAGGTAAATCTAATCTTGTGTTTTGTGTCACCGTCAGTGACATTCAAAATCCCATCTGGGACACCTTACAACTCCTGGACAGGAGGTCTAGCATGTTTTACTAAAGTCTTGATGATTGTTCTGTCTACCACATTGATCATGGGCCGATCAGATGATGGATTAGGTGGGTGCTACTGCAGTGGAGAAAAGTCCGTAATTTGGGACAGTCTGTAGAACAAACCCTGTTCAAGCACATACACTTCTTTGGCTCTGGCACAGATGGCAGAGGTTTGGGCTTTGGGTGGCATGCTTTGATCATGTACAAGCACAAAATGAGTGTGATGCACCGGCTTCTATCACAGTAATTTTTGACAAAGGCATTGTGTTTAAGGGCTGTATCTAACCAAAACTACTTAAGATAATGTTGCTAAATGTCTGGGTGTGAGTGCACCCTTGGTAAAGTGTTCATGCAACAGGTATACTCTTATTGGTATTGATACCCTTATGGCTACTTCTACTCTTAATTGCTAATATCAGGTAGTAGGTTGAAATATTAGACAAAAATAAATTTTAACAAGACTTGTATCTATTTTGTGTTGCAGGGAAAAAAAGACATTTTTGTCCTCTGATCAACTACAAAACCCAAATTCCTCTGTTCGATAGTCACTTTTGGCAGTACCACACTAACTGCCATGATAACTGCTTCTAACTAATGGAACTTCAAACAAAGTGTAGATGTGTTCATCTCTGGCATGGCTACTATTCCCAACTTCTTATTCTGATACTTATAAAAGTACACACATTCAAAAGAAGCCGCCGGCGCAGAGCTCCCACAGTGCGTCGCCTTTAATTTCCACTTCCCCTGTCTTTCCACAACTTTTGCCCTCTTGCCCCGCCACCCCGTTACTCCTTCCCAGGCTTATAAATGTCTAGTGAGGGCAGTTAAACTAACTGAAGGAGAAGACTTTCCTGCTCCTTCTCCTCCTCACTCTTTTTCACTTTGTACCCTCTGTTTCCTCTTCTCGTCCTCTTTGTTCTCCTGACCTTCAACTTTCCATCCTTCCTCCTGTTCCCCCTAAAAATGTCCGGCATGAGGGACACTAAAGCAGAGAAGAAGATGAAAGAAAGGACATGATGGAGCAGAGAAAAAGGGCCTTGTTTACGCAGAGAAATGTACAAATCCTGTAGGAGAAGGGATGAGGTTTACAGAGAGGGAATACGAGAGGGAGATGTGGGTGGAAGACGAGAGAGAGCTTTCATGCATGGCTGGAGTCTCAGGTGGATTCCTGTGTGACATACAGGTTGAGGCATGGTCTCAATGGTCCACTGACGCCACAGAAACCAAAGCTTAACCCCTGTAAGTGCAGTCCTGTAAGCATTAAACTACATGGATGTGGTTTGATTTTTAGTTCTCACCTGACGATAAAGTCGAACTCTGAGCCAGCTAGCATGAGGACGCCCAATAAGGTAGAAAAGGCTCCATCAAGCACTGGAGCAAACATGTGCTCCAACGCCAGCACTGCCCGCTTGTGACGATCCCCTATGGCTGTCAGGAACGCCTACAACACACACAAATGCATCGCTTATGTCTTTTTCTCAAAAGGCTCAGTTACTCCAAACTCTTTCAATAAACATCAACAGTTGTCATTTTATCAGGGATGTAAAAATATGCAATTAATTTGTACATGTGTGCTTACCAAAGCAACATGGACAGTAAACTCCACTCCAATGCCCACAGAAGCGATGAGGATGACCACAGGCACAGCACTCAGCTTGATTCCCATTAACCCCATGAAGCCAAATAGCTCCACAGTCATGAGGGAAAGCACCAAAACCTGAAAGAGGAAGAGTTTCTATTAAAACTATAACTTCGCAATGAATCCATGAGATCAGTTAATGGGTTTACCTACTGTAGGACCAAATTTTAAGATGAATTCACACTAAATAATGCCAGATTTAGGATTGGGCTAGGCACAAAATATTAAAAATGGTAGTATATTATCCTCCAGACCTATGTGATACAAATAACAAAAACCAGATGACAATAATTGAAATTCTATTTATAAGAAATACAGCTCTTTTATCAGACTTTTATTTTTCAACATGCCACTTTATTACCTTGGGCAGTAGGGTGGGCAATGCAACGTGCACTTTATATCTCTGTGCATTATTGGGAAATGTGCAATATAACGAGGACCTGAGCTCCCAGGCAGCTAGCACTCTGTACTTTAGCATGATGGCACTTTATAATTCAGTGTGTATAATTCCCATGGTCCCCCAACTCCTAGCCCATTTTCTTTTGGACTGTATGACATTTTTTTTGTCTGTATGACTGTATGTCTTTAATATGTTCTGTATGTTTTTATTCCAATTAGGCATGTCTGTTTCTTGTTTCTATGTGTTGACACCAACCTGCTAATGGGACTGGGGATGGAAATTAGCCACTCAGCGATAATCCCATGCATTTACATGTCAATGTTTATTAATGCACACTGTCCCATTAAAAAAATAATCTAAAATAAATCTTCTTACATCAATAAGAGCAATGTCAAGGAAAGTTGGTTGAAGAAGACAATGGTTACAGGAAAAATGAAGAACATGACAAGGGTGGGATAATATCAGAAAGTGGTCATAAGGAGTAAAGATATAAAGCTGGTATGGAGGTGAAATTCACATCAAATTTCAGTGAATGAATACATTAACACTGACCCTTTACTTTTTCAGGGAGAGTTTACACCAATCAGGCATAACAGACCCTACATTGACTTCTTGAGCACCTTGAGAAACAGTAGCTCATCTGCTGGATTGGACCACACGGGCCAGTCTTTGTTCCCCATGTACAATTAGTCTTGGCTGCCCATGATCCTGTCACCAGTTCACCACTGTTCCTTCCTTGGACCATTTTGATAGATTCTGACCACTGCAGACTGGGAACACCCCACAGTAGCGGCAGTTTTGGAGAGGCGTGCATTCATTCTAGTATTATAATGAACATTTTGCAGTTGACAGATCTTTACACACATGATTGTGCTGTTGTATTTATAGCCACCTTGAAATTCGAACATATTCATGATGGAGCTTAAAAATGCTACATGAAGATGACGTGTGTCAATACCGCTCTCTGCCCGTTGTGTTCAGTAGTATGCATCAATGAGAATGAAATATGTGTGTCTTTTTGTGTGTGTTCAGGTTTCAGCACAGAGTGGGACAGGAGCTTGGAGTAAATGCCATTATCAGCTGACAGGTGTCAGGTTACATGGGGGCCCAAATCCTTTGAAGAAGGCTGAGGTGGGGAGCTGTGTGAATGTGTGTGTGTGTTCATATATGTAAAGAGAATGGGTCCAAGAAAGGGTATGTAAATGTGCTGTGTTTCTTTATCACTCATTACTTGAACTCAAGAACATCTAGGGTGGTTTCATCAGAACTGGAAGGTCAAATTGATAAAAAAAAAAAGTGGATCCCATTTTAGGAAATTTTAGATATTTGTGGACAAAAGTGTTGTGCATTTACTGCAGCAGAAGCTAGAGTACGTTTTGGGGTATCAAATTGTATTATTTTCTTAGCGCTCCTGTGCAGATATTTCCACTTTTGTCAACCTGACCCTGTTTAATAAAGGCTATAATGAATATATTTCAGCAGTCCATCTAAGAAACAGCCCATAGAAAGTGTTTGTGGAGGGCAGAACCTTTCAAGAGCAAATCTAGCAGGTGATTGGCCGATCATTCAATCAGTCACACTCATTACGGGCCAATCAGATAGCATAGTAGGCGGGCATAGCTGCAGTCGTGTCATGTGCAAAACAGGATCCACTTTGTAGAACAAACTCTCGACAAAACATGATGGAAGTTCAGTGAAAATATGCTCTTTGTCTAAGAAGGCTTTCAGTGTTGTTGTTTCTCATTTAATAAAGAAATGCTGTCCTAACTGACAAAACTGCTACTGAAGCTGTTAGCATCTATGCTAATCTCTGCAAGTTGCTTCCTGCTCCAACCTTTTCCTGCTCTAATGGACGCTGATTGGGCTGTGCTGCTTTGAGCCTAACAGAGTTTTCATTCACTGGGGCTTGACAAAATGGATCTGCCTGATTACAGACAGTGAATCAGGTGGATCCAGCTGCTGCCAAGGTTAAATTGATAGACGATAAAATATGATACTATGCATTTCAAAAGGGAAACCCACCTGACAGTGAGTTTTTTTTCTGTGGTAAATCAAGAATAACCATGTCATGGTATTGGGATGTCTGGAATATCCTGCATTAGGAATATGCATTAAAAAAAAGAGATGCTTTTTGATGCTATTGCTCATAACTCGGCTCCTCGACTAGTTAAAAAAATCAAAAAGAAGTCAGTGGGAAGAGGTACATTTATCACTGAGAACACAGGATACAAGGTTTAAAAGGGGCTTCTGTCTGTCCACGTGGTTCGGATGGATTTCAGTGCAAATAGCTGAGAGGGTTTGAGAATGGCTTAAGGTTGAAGGTTTGAAATTTTGGGCCTGGCGGTGGTCTAGTCTTGAACAAAACGAATGGTTAAATTTGACGCCTCCCCATAACTTGCCTTTTGATCTTGCTATTAAAGCCTGAAGGATGAACACAAGGTCCCCTCCCCCTCTGTTTAAGGGCTCTGGTGGCCTGGCCACTGCCTGTCGTAAAACACAAACCCACCAGAGAGAAAAACCAGAGCACTTAGTGTATGCCTTTCTCTCTGAATTATGTACCTGTGTGTTTACATTTTCACACAGTACGTGCGCAGGTGTAAACTTGGCATGTGTCTGTGTGCCGTCCTGTTTGTGTGACTGTGTCCTTGGAGATGGCTCTTCTCAGAGGAATGGCAGAGGAGCAGTGAGGAAGATGGAAATAAAATCAAACTTTTTATAGGTTTAGAGTGGGAGCAAGTTGCCCGGGCAACTTTGTGTCCTCTCCCCATTTATTTCAGCTTGGTGTCTGGGAGTGTTGGACTAGACTAAACAGACCGGGCCTGACAAAAAAGCAAAAGATAAACATTGGGGACTGGGGCTACAATAACACACAGCAGCCCCCCTCTCCTTTCTGAATCTCTTTACTCTGAGATACTTTGTGGACCACACATAAAAACAGGAATTAAAGGGAATGGATAAAAAAAAGTGTTTTGTGTTCTAAGCATTAACACAACTATCCTGATGTGACTAAGATTCAAAATAACTGCACTGAATTATATAAATAGTTTATTTCTGCGCTATTTAGCTCTTAAATTCAACAGTTTTGCTCACTGGAGCCTGGCTTATACCTTTGTGTCAAAGCTACACTTCGTTGGTGTGTTTGTGTTGCTCTGCAATATCCCGCCAAAATGCTGCTTGGCACAGCAGTTTGTATTCCAACACTGTCGTTCTCTGCATGTTTGTGTACAAGAAACCATGGTGACAGAAACAGAGCATATAAAGTGCTAGTATATCACTGATAAATAATGATCAGCAGTTAATTATAATCACAGCAAAAAGAAGGAGACCTCACTGGATTTTGAACTTCAGTCGCTCAGATAGAAGAAAATACAATTCTGCAGCCATTTTATCACAATATACTACATACAATTATGCCTTAGATGTACTCCGAGAGTGGTAGTCCTTCCATTTCTGAGTTATGGTGCATGCCAGGTTATGTGCGTAGCCCTCCTCTACGTCAGTTTAGGGCTATGTAAACCTACAGAATAGGCTATGGCTTAGCTATGATGCAAGAAGTATAAATTAGGCTTTAGCTGGACTTCAGAAGGACAATACTCTGTCTCTTCTTACCCCTACACATTTAGAAAATAAGTCACCACTGCTACTTGAGTGACTTAGGACACTTTCAAATTCTCAGACTGCTCAGTGTACAAGTTAGATATAGTATAAACTTTGGTGTTTACTTATAACCATTCACTACAGCTACTCTATCCTTAGAAAGTTATTTTTCAGGGTAAGCTATCAGAGCTTTCAGTCTAGAATATCCAAATATTCTCTCAAAGTAATTTTCTTAAATTTAATTTTTTAAAGATTTATAGTTCGATGCTTTTGATGGTTTAGGTTCAACCGTTGACAGGCATATGTAAAATTGCAGACTGTATTCATAAGTGTCTTATTTTGCCCATGCACCCCTGAATATTTCTAGAAGAATACGTGCTTAACTTTATTTACAGGAAAAGCACTTCAGAGATGTTTTCAACCCTTAAGTCATGGTTTTAGACTAAATTGATGGAGCAGTGCAGCATTAATTAAACATTTAATCTAGAAGTCCGTCCAGAAATACAAAACAATTAAATAAACAAAAATCATTCAATTGAGCTCAATTGTCATGATTCAAGATATCACTTAGGAGACACTGTGCAAATGTATCATGCATACAGAAACCAGGTATAAAGCCCTTGAACTTTTTATCACCCTGTGCATGGACCTTTTGTCTTTGCTTTCTGTCTAATACTCACAATAATGCCAGCGGTCCAGGGGTTGAGCAGGAAGAGGGCACAGACGAGGAAGGTGCAGGCAAGCACAACACTGATGGACAGCAGGAGCCAGTGGCGCAGACTAACATACTGTTCCCAGAAGAGGAAAGGGTAGCCGTTGGGGTAGGAGGGCAATCCTTGTCGGCTGTAGTTGCTGCAGATTGCCCGCACACTCTCGATGGCCTCCACAAATTGTGGCGTCTCCCGAAGCCCGTTGAGGTAGAAGGGGAACTGTGCGTATTCGATGGGCTCAGCTGCCGGGACTGGAAAGAGGGACAGTGAGGAAAGGAAATTAGTTGGGATAAAAAGGGTCCCAACCTGATTAAATTAAAGCATAAAGATTTGAAAAAATAAAACTCTGCTAATATCTGCAGTCTTCAAACTGTTAATGAGTTACATTGCAGTAAGGTAGGGCTGTTTCTCTATTATGAGGTTACAAAATTATAAATGATGACAAATGAGGATTGACAAGAGAAGTATATGTGATGATTGCAAAATGGATTTATTAATTTTTTAAAATGTAAACCCAAGTTTAGTATACTTAAATAAGGGGAAAGGGGGAAAGCTTTACAAGATCTGGCCTAAATTTTATATCTGAACCTGAATATTTACCATTTACTTTTAGTATTATCCATAAACACATTTATTTCCTTGATTTTTTTGTATTTCTCTTCATTGAGAACCAACTGAACTCAACTACTGGGCCCTAACATTGGATCATGCCAAGCATTTCCATGACCTGCATCAATGTTGGGGTGGCAGAAAAAGGGGAAACACTTTGGACATTTATATACTTACTAAAATTACTTGCTTACAAACTCCAAAAGTTGAGATAGGCCAGGCCAAGGAGGTGAATGTTAACCAGAAAAAGGAGCTAGCACTGGTGATCCAGGGTGTATGGGTGCACATTATTTGATCGCTAATTGGGTCTTTCAGGGACCATGCCATCTCTTTGGGTAAAAATGGTGAATCTGAAGCGTTTATGACATTAATAATGATAATGTTGTTTTTACATACTGTATATGGTATATTTGTTATTTTAAGAAATAGTTTGGCATCTTGCTTGGTCAGTCTTCTTCGTTCTTGTCTTATCATTATATATCACCCTCCTCTTCCATCTCTTAGCCTTAGTCATTGCATTTAACAAAACCCTGACATTGTTAGCTGGAAGCAGGTGTTTGAACTAGTGCAGTGACGACGTACACACTTCCAAAAGTGAAATGTAGCCCACTGCCATACTAAGAAAATGCTTCAGCTAAAAGGCATTGCTCTCCATGATGAGATTAACCACACTTTAAGGTTGGCTTTGAAACAACATTTAAAGAAGAAAAGTTGCAAATTGGGAGGCAAGGCGGCACAGCAAGTATAGTAAGAGGGTTGGTCTGGGTCTTTCTGTGTGGAGCTTGCATGGGTTCTCTGTGGGCACTCCAGCTTCCTCCCACAGACCTAAAACATGCTCATTTCATGAGGTTAACTGGTGGCTCTTAATTGCCCTCAAGTATGAAGGTGAGTGTGAATGGCTGTCTGTTTCTCTATGTGGCCCTGTGATTGGCTGGTGACCTGTCCAGAATGTACTCTGCCTCTGGCCCAATGTCAGCTGGGATTGGCTCCAGCACCCCCGCAACCCCAAAAGGGATAAGGAGTATAAGCAATGGAGGAATGGATGGAAGTTGCAAATTGTTGCTTTAAGCTGTAATTTCTGTAGACAGATTGTGGCAATATTAATATTTTATATGAGCAAAACTGATGCATAACTGAATATTTTGTTCTCTGAGGTCAGCCTGGAAGATGACCAAATTTCAATTCAGAGAATCTGATGTAAAAAGGAACAACATGAAGTTAATCAGACACATCACAAGAGCTTCAATGGCATCTGCAGATGTTATTAGTCTGTTCCCATTAACTGACATTAACTTCTGATCATTTGTGTACCTGCAGAAACAATTTAAGCCTCTTCAGCCAAACCACCAATATCAAGGCACCAACTCCCTAATCCAACTTTGTTCCAAGACTGATTACATCTGTGGCCATGTGTGTCTGTGTGTGTGTGTGTGTGTGTGTGTGGTAGGTTGTGGGCGGAGCAGTGTGAAACAGAGCTCCATTGACTCCAGCCCAGCCAGCCTGTGGCCCAGCCTGTCTAATGAGGGCCTATCAGTTCCAGACACAGTGGAGTGTCAGAGCTAACGTTGATTCACGGTAATTACAATGTCAGAATCACCGCCATTACCACAACCTAAACTTAGCAGCTCCCACATAAAGCATAATATAGATTCATAAACACGAATACCTGCCTGTCACTCTGCTATGAAGTCACATCTACTGCTGACAAAACAGTGTTTTCATTCAGCTTTTAGCTCGCTGTGTAATTACTGACACACTGCTACATGGGGCAGATATAAAGATTTCTCTACAATACCAGATCCAATTTTCTAACCATGTCTCAGCTTAGGAAAAACAAATATTATGTATCTTTTGTGTCAAGTCAAAGAATGCATTATGGCTGTTCAATGTGGACCAAGTTTATATTGTGATATATATATATATTTTTTTAAAAAAGGTTGTCACAAGTTTATTTACACCCTTCAAGGTAAATATTTTTGACAGCATTCCTTGGTTTGTTTGTCTGCAGGTGAGATAACTCAAAAAGTTCTCGACATATTTAGATGAAATTTTCAGGGAAAGTTGGTCATGGTACAAGGTAATGAGATTTAGCTGATAATTTGGAAACAGATACAGTTCAGCAATTAAAAAAAAATGTTAGGGCACTATTTGCATTTTTGAGAATAACTCAGCTAAGAATGTCAGAAAAGCCACTTCTGTACTTGTAGTTAACTTTGATGTCATCCTCCTAAAAACATACACCTGTTTAAAGACCTAGCAACAAAAATGAAACTCCTAGACACTTGATAATGGATTATATTTTGTTTACAATAATCAAAAAAATGCAGAAAAACTCCTATACACCGTTTAAATTGTAAAAAACCATCACATTTTAGTCCTTTCAATCAAAAATATTAATCCAATGTTAAGGTCTGTGTTGAAAAGAGAAGGATAAAAGCTAATAAGCGAAGCTATTCAAGCTACACATTGCTACGCCACATATGCACATAGTGTTTTGTGATGCATTTGAGGTCCAGTTGATCACACTGTGATGCATTTAGGTTGGCACAGTAAGATGAGTAATTGACGAAGGTCAGTACTCTATGTGTTTAAACGTAATTTAAAGAGATGGAGATTTAGATTTTGGCTGAAACAATCTGAAATAATTACATCAGTTACATTTAGTAACTGAATTAACACTGTTAAATGTTTTGCCTTTTATTCATTAATCTACTCTAAACTTTGTCAATAACTGTTGATTCAGATAAAAAAAAAAAGAACTGATAAATGATTCATTTATTTGTGTAATTCAGTTGTCCTTATCATTGGATGAGAGTTACATGAGAACCTTTTTCTGCTGCTTTGTTGAATAAACACTTGGTATAAAAAAACATGAAACGTGATTGGTGTCATAATCGTCTAATCTCACAAACAGATGATCAGTTAAAAAAAGGCCTGATCAGAGTGATCCTACTTAAAAGAGATTACCTTGTGGTCAATAAGCATGTTGCAGTGATAAACAATTCACTGAGCATTTGACTTGGCATGTATATTTCTTAAGTCAAAACAAACTTCTATGTCCTACCTTCGTCTTTTTTGAAAGAATATATCTACTGATATATCCTAAAAACTCAACATATTTTCCAGCCCTAGTATGTGTGCGTATATTCCATGCTGCCTGCAGGGTCAGACAGGAGCACTTGCTAACACCGTTTGGCCCGTTATAATCTCAACTATAAATTTCCATTAGGACACAAGCTGGCGCTCAGCCAACACAGATCTGCTCCAGGGGGCTGCCTCACAGCCAAGCACTTCACGCTGCTTATCCAATCATATCCCCCCCACCATAAATAACTTCCTGCTTGTTATCCAATTGTGCTTCCCACCCAAACCCAAGTCTCTTCTCGTTATCCAATCATTTTCCTCCCCTGTGGAGTGCTTCCTGACTTGTACCAAATCACAGGCTGGAATCAAACAACAACATGACTGTACCTTTTTATGTGAGTTACAGTCTGTGTGTGTGGTAGGGAAATGAGAACAGGGTGTGTGTAGTGTTTGGGGTCACTGGGTTTTAATAATGTGTGTGTGTCTGTGTAATGCTGAGGGCCCCATGGTAGCCAGGATTATAGCATTCACCACAGGCACCATTAGGAGAACCACAGCGAGCTGCGTCTTGGTCCTCAGCCTTGCAACCTGAGCTCAAACACACACTAACATGCACACGGCGCTTTGGTGCAGAAAAGTCTACCACCTCACTTAAAGCTGAGAGGCAGACGAGGAGCAATAACTCAGACCACAAGAGGTAAACACTGCTCACATGTAGCAGCTGCCCCACCGAGCCGAGACCAATGAGCCACACAAAAAATCTGGGTTGAAATTTCAGCACCAAAGTTTCATATTGTAAACCCCATTAGCTCATACTGGTATCAGGTACGAGCTCCAATGAACTCTCCATTTACTTTATTTTCTTGGAACAAACAGTCTTGAGGGAAAATTATCCTGCCACACTTGAGGACATCTTAGTAAATTTAGCAGATTTTCTGGACATATTGCATGCTGACTTACTGCTGAGGCGTGTCTCGGGCATGGAGTCGGTTCGGTCATGGAGCCACTCTGGAGGGTGTGGGCGGATGTTGGCCTGCGAAGCGGCGTAGGCCACAGGATCATTGCTGACCCAGGCGGTTAGGTAGATGTAGAAAGCTCCAGGGTTGATGATGCCGTCTGCATCCACGAGCCTCTGCCGAGTCAACTACAAAATGAAGGAGAGAGATGAATTAATGTGGAACCATAATGCAAACAAAAATGTCCTGACTGTCTTTTATTCTTTCATTGAGTATTATCTTTTATATTATTAAAGAGAGAGAGGGAGAGAGAGAGAGAAAATTCTCCTTAACTCTGTCTATACATGCATGCTGTTCTCTTCCTGTGTATGTTAGATTACACTATTGGAACAAATCATTTGACTTAAAGAGACACTGATTTTGTTAATCAACTGACAAACCACTATACAAAGCTTTGCTGCTTGAGTTTTTGTGCCAAGAATAGCTTCAGTAAATGTGTGATATATGTTACCCCTGATGAATCACACAAAATACACCCCTCTATTTCTCCTCTTTGCAAGTGAGAGAGGGAAATATTTTCATTGTTTCTTGCATTGCAAACTAATTTCCTTTTTCTGTCAAAAAGATCCTGTTGTCTTTCTCCTGGGACATCCCTCTAAAGTACAGCTGGGCAAATAATTGAGTTTTAACCTCTACTGCAAGTACTGCCTTCCACAAATATAAGGGATACATATTGGATTTTTGCTGATATCAGATATGACAATATTTCTGAGCTCATTATCGTCAATACCAATGTTTCTGGTAAAGAGCACAAGCTTTTTACTTTACGCAAATAGACTTGTTTCTTTCAATGTGACAGACTATTTGTGTGAGGAACAGTTGTAAAACAAAAAAACAACCCTTGTCTCTTAAAAAAATGAAACCCTTGATTTTTAAACTCCATGGCATATATTAAAGGCTGGCATGTTGGCTGTAAATGTCTGCAAAAATTTCAATATCAGCTGATACCAATATTTGACTTTCTAGGCTGATATGTTTTTTTCATTATCATTATTAGTATTATTTCGAGGTATTTGAATTTCTACATGTATGTATGTATTACCCTTTCTTTTATATCCAAAATGAAAGTGTCAAAACTAGGGGTGTAAAAAAATAATCTTTCAACTGAAGCATCGTGATGCAGACGTAGATGAAGATGCATCGATGCAGACGCAGTAGATATTTTTTTAATCTTGCAGAGGCTGCTGCTAGACTGTAGTATCAATTTTGTTTCTGAGGAAGAAAAAAAAGGAAGATGAGACCTATGAAATTTATTTATTCTGGTTTACAATGAAAGATATTTTTGCTACAGTTGACCTCAAAAGCCATTTCTAATTGATAAAAAGAGATCATATTAATCTGACTGCTTGTATTTTTTTATTTAAAAGGTAGCCTGATGCAGTAGTTTGGATAATCAAGGAGACTACTTACTACTTTTCAGCTTGATCATGATTCAAAATTGAATCTAACTTCAAAATCGTAATCGAATTGAATTGTGAACTTGTGAAGATGCACAGCTCTACTCAGAACCACATATGTCGTATAATGGCATGTGGTGCATGTTTAAAAATGAGTGAGTAATTGTGTTTAATAAATGTGGTCCCATTGTGAACCCACTGATGTCTATTAATAATTGTGATTATGAATTTTGCCATAATTGAGGAGCTCTACCAGAGATCACATAACACTTGAAAAATCATATAAAGGGCTGATTATGGACTTTTGAATGGACTAAGGATGGCTGTTTTCAACCTCAGGTGCTCCCTCTTATTTTTTGTTCCTAGTTTGAAGTACTTTGTACAAATTTAATACAAGAATCTTCAAAAAAAAGAACAATTAAGTAAAAAAACTCACAACTCCTGCACATTCAATCATGATGTGGCTGTTTATGTATACACTGCACTTCACAAATGTTTTGTGGAAATGCGATGCGCTTAAGTAAAATGTTCAACAGGTGAGCCGACCACAGAAATGTTTATTCATACACATGCATGAGTTCAGGAGAGTGAAGCAGCTTTCAAAATAAAGACTCAAGTATTGGTCCCTCTCTCTTTCCGACCAAAGAAACATCAACACGTAAAAACAGTGGTCTTCTTTCTGAAATTTCCCGTATCCCTCATCACAGCTTCCCAGAATTATCATGCCACATTAAAACATGGAAAATGTTGAATCAGCTTCTCTCTTTACATACAGCAGATACTGCCGGGCCAACCTCAGGCCCGAGCCTGACCGCTTTGAATATATTTAAGAAGAAAAAAAAGCCTGCAGCACCTCTCTGTCGGGAAACATCTGCTGAAGACTGTGGGCCAAGCCTCTTTAATGCTAATGGCGGGAAGTATTCAGTATTAATTATTGTTGTATGAAACAAGCTCTTATCTGCCAAATTGGTGACAGCACTGTTGCTCAACGTTAAGACTTTATGTGTTTGTCTAATTTTTTTGACAGTTGAGAAACATGGCTTTTTGCAGCACTGATGTTTTTTGGCGTACGTCTCGCCTGACATCAATCAAGGTCTGTTGGTAGATCAATCCACAACTTTTGATTCGTGTTCAATCAACTGGCTGGAATGAAATAAGATCTGGTGATGACATCTGTGTCTACAAAAGCCTTAAGCAGCTATTATTTTGGCTCTTTTTTCCTACCACAATGAGAACCCTTTTGTTGCTTAGTTCTTGGCCTATTTATCTATCTCAGTACGATGATGCTTATATTCAGGGTTGGAAATTAACTCTACCTGCCACTTTATTCTAACAAGCAGCAAAATATAATGACATTAAATGATAATCAAGGCTTATAGTATTCACATTATAGGCTATACTAAAGGAGGAAATGTTCCAGCTACTACAGCACATACAGGTGTTTTCTCTGTCTCCATCATAAACATCTAAAAATAATATTTGTAGTTGAATTATTTTTTTTTTTTTTTTAAGGCAGGTTACAGTATCTACTGCAGCTTTGTCCTGAAAGTCTGATTAAAATACAGCTGAACATTAGCAAAGACACAAGATCATAAATCAATAAAAGTGCAGGAACTCACACACAAGAGTTAACAAAGTCCAACAAGTGTCTGCTAAACAGTCTGTTCATTTTGTGATCATGCATAATTCCAAATTAACTTCAGCAAAGCTATAATAAGCAATCATTTTTGATAACGCTGAAGGGAGAAAGTATTTGTTTCTGGCTGCTCCACATCGCCACCACATCCTTCTCATGGACTTAAAACAAGTAAAATCTTTGTTTAAACACATCTTAAGCAGGTAAATTCACTGCATACCAGACGCAAATCCATATTGCGCTACACTCAATGGACAATGAGACAAGGCAGTCTGTCATTGTAAACATTTGACACTCACTCTTACAAGAGGAGGAGGTGGTGCCAAAAGGTTGTGCGGAAATGAGGGACTCAATCAGATTTCTTCACAAGTTAATGTTTTGTTATTTTCCCTCCTGTCCGCACGGTGACAAAAAGTTTTTCATTTTAATATGTCTTTTGAAAACACGGCATCATTTTATGAAAAAGTGTCTGTCCAAATGAAAATGCTGTAGTACATATGCCAGACCTGTAAGTGGCACTGTAACGCTGCCGTAGACAAACACCAAAACCAGAGAAGAGATGGAGCAGGCACATAAAACATATGCGATGTAAACAAACAAAACAAGATATGGCGTGTGCTGTTCTCCATGTCCACTTGTTGTTCACAGTGGTAGTAATGAAGCAAAAGATTTTCTGTAAAAATTAGGTCAAAAACAAATGTAGGCGGCACAGTGGCGCAACAGGTAATGCGCGTGCCTCACAGCAAAGTTTACTGGTTTGAACCCCATGTCGGTCAGGGACTTGCTGTGTGGAATTTGCATGTTCTTGCTGTGCATGTGTGGGTTTTCTTTGGGTACACTGACTTCCTCCCAAAGACCAAAAAATATGCTTGCTTGGTTGATTGGTGACTCTAAATTGGCCATAAGTGTGGCTAAGTGTGTGAATTGTTGTCTGTCTCTCTATATGGCCTTGCAATTGGCTGGTGACTGGTCCAGGTTGTACTCTGCCTCTTGTGTCAGCTGGAATAGCCCCCTGTGACCTCGGAGGAGAGTTTTGCATGTCATCAGCATTGTTGCATGCTACCAGCAGCATTTAACAGTGCGTTTATATTACATTTGTACAAGGGACAGTAATCGGCCCCCCATATGCTATAAGGAGCAGATTAAAAAAATGAAAGAATATAACATTTTGCTTCTATACATATAAAAGTAGTCTAATATTTTCATATTTTCTGGGATGAAATGTATTTCTAAACCTTTAAAGTGAGATCAGTCCCTACCCCCCAGACTGCTGCAAACCTGTATTTTTGGGCGAAAGGGACAATCTTTTTTGGGGGGGGTTGCATTGATAGTTAAAGGGATTAAATGAAAAAAAAAATGTTTTGTGGGTTGCCTTCATAATTATAGGGATTTAATGACAATAACTACCCTCAACACCACAACAAATATTTTTTCTAGTATTTTCTTAACTTGATGTTCTGGAGGCCTGCGGGGAGCTGTGGACGGCAGCTTGTTGATGATGACGGGTTTTTGAGTTTATGCATTTGCATGTGGATGAAGATGTTTTTGAAAACTTTACCTTGCAGAAGGGAATATGTTCTAAAATGGAGAAAAATCTGTTTTAAGAAATACCTGCTAACATGTGGACAAGGCCTCAGCAGTTAAAAAAATAGCTGCTTAAAATATGAATAAGTTCCTCAGGCTAAACAACTGAAATCCATTTCCACTTATGTTATTGTAAGCTGTCAACTTTTCTTTTAATGCTTTATTTTGACAACTGAGGCAGCAGGTCATCAGACAGATGAGAGTGACTGTTTGTCTCTCCAACGTTAAAGCAGAGGAGTGCTAGCCTAGCATAGCTACCTCCTGAGAGGTAAAACCATTACTGTGCACCGCCCTGCCATTTTCCTTTCAAGGAACCATAAATCCCTCCTTCATGGAGGCTGGGAGAGTTCTGGGGGTGAAGCTGGACTCATGGGGTTAGGTGGATGCAGAAAGGGTGAGTTTTTTTCTTTTTTCATGAAGGGGGGGTGAGGAAAAAATTGCTTGAGTTAGCGTAACAATAAAAAAATTGGCTGGAGTCCCTGAGCGCGTCTGTGTGCAGTTAACCTGGTTGTTAACACTGAAGGAAATGCCACCCAGCAAATGGAGTAGAGCTATAAAAATAACACAACATCTGTACAAATGTTGCTCACACTTGCTTCTCCTGACCCCTATGGGTACCCAGAATGCCTGGCGCCAAAGAGTGACCCTGCCCTGAGAAGAAAAGAGCCCTTGATAGCATTAGCATGACTCTCTTTAACACGCCACCTCCTTTTCTGCGCATGGACCTCCTTCTGTAGTCACCCTCCACAGCTTTATCTTCCTTTTTCCGTATTTCCAAACTCACCCCATACAACAAAACACACACAACAAACACACACAGCCTCCTTATGCCTCCCTGGCAAGGCCATAAGGAACGAATGGTCGCCCAGCGCCGAAAGAAATGTTAACAGCAGCGGATCAAAGACAGAACACCTCTGCACAGATCCATGGAGTGGCATATCAAAATAAAACATCTAGCTCTGCAATTTGCCAGGGTAGGAAAAAGATCTGGTCCTCATTTTAAGGCACAAAAAAAACAGCTACTGCTGGGAGTGCACGCACAACAGACAAAAGCAGAACACACACTCAAAACATACAAATGCACACACGGAGCTGCCTCAAAGAAACCACGTGTTTGAGCTCCTCTCATTGAAAGAGAACACAGCAGTGGAGCTCAGAGGGAGGGAAAGGGAGGGAGGAGACGGAGGGAGAGAGAGAGAGAGAGAGTGAGTAAGCTGCAGAGACAGAGGGGACAAGAAAGAGAGCCGGATTCCAGAGGATCTGGATTGAATTTAACAGCGGGATACGCAACAACTGTATGTCTTCAAGCTGTCACGGGAAGCCCAGGCAGCTCCGCTGGCGGCCCCCACGCCTCACGGCAAATACACTTCCCTCACAGGCACAGGAAATGATGTCACAAGGCCGCACACCAGGCTTACCTCTGCTTCCTGCTGGCATGGGGAAAAGGATAGGAAGAGGTATGCTGTTGCAGTGGAGGTCAGTGGATAGGGGAAACAGAAAAAAACAGACAGCAAAAGGAGGAGCGCATAAACCTTGTATTGTAGACATGACTCACACCCACATTGTAAATAAAAATAAACAAAAGCTACAGCAGAGCTACACGTCAAAGCAAATCATCCTTGAAGAAAATATTTCGCTGTTGTTTGAAATGAGCAGAAATTGTTGCCAAGGGTTTTATATTTTTACTCCTCCAGTTCCTTATCTTCTGTTTTTACCATCCCCTGCCAAAAAATGCTACGATGCATTACGTGTGTTGTTTTTTTAGAGGTGGTACTAAAAACAACATGCAAGGCCCATAAAACATTTCCTCTGCTCCAATATTTCCCCTCATTTTCCCCTGTTTCTCAGTTTATTATCAGCTGTTTTGCATTTCTCTGCAGGAAAAGAAGATCTGGATTTGAACTTTCACTATTTTGCTTTCTGGACCAGTGTTTTAGAGCTTAGCTTGGTCTCTGAGCGTCAAAACACCAAACCAGTTTCACTACAGACACTGAGCTCCATTCAACAGCTGGTCTTGGGTTTACATCCCATCACATAAAAAAATACCGATGATACACCTGGAATAACAATCATAGAAAAATCTGTTGTGTGTGGCGCTCCGAGTTTAAAGATGATGTTAAGTTATGACAGAACTCCTGTGATATGATGGAGGTCTTATCCGTCAAAAACAGGACTATTTGATCATGTTGATACTCACATGTTATACTATGGCACCACTTTATGGTCCCCAAAAATTTTAACATGCGCCATGAGTAATCTACAGCTCAGTTTAAAATGCTGTAATCCCTCTTTCTCTGGGTAACTTGGTGTTGAGAAATTATCTGCAGTTTATTATCATAAACAAAACAAAAGTGTATAGCTACAAGAACACATCACTCTAATTTTTAGCCGAGTAAAGTGATAAAACTCGGCTAAAAATGTAATTGAACAAAGAAGATAAAGTCAAGCACAAACTGAATTTCCAAATATGTTTAATTCTATTTTAAGAATTAGCCAAGAGCTGACAGAAAACTGACAGCAGGCTGCAGTTTGGACGCCCCTGGTATAAAATAACTGGATACTGCCTAATCTAAATCCTACCTCTATTGTATATGCACTGTCTTCCAGATTTAATTTTTTTAGTAGCTCAACCTAACTCTGTCCCATGCTCTGCAAAATATTTTTTTGTTGCTTTTTATGTTGTTAGAAGGGGCTTTGGGAGCAGAAGAACATGACACCTTATATTAAACCCTCCGTTCAGGGAGAAATTACCCTCTTTTGTGACTTCCTCATGTTTCTGATGTCATAGCTATACAGCCTCCACCTACTGTATATGTGTGTTTCTGAGTTCAGCTTAAATCAAATCCTGGCTTGATAGACACTCAAGACATGATAAAAACAGTCAAACACATCAGGACATGGGACCTTTAAGACAAAACTGCTGGCTTACAACTTACAGCTGCTATAGTCCAAAAAGGGGCCCTTTTCCTGCATGCTATTTTCCTCTCTTTTACTTTTACTCTATCAGATAAAGGCAAATTAAGTCTACAAAATACAATGACTGTCCTGAATATATGTCAACATGTTCACCAAAGTGAAATAATAACCTTAGAGTGGGCCTCAACAACAGCTGGACACCACCTTTCAAAGTGAAATGTAAAATAAAACAGCACTTATCAGTATGTCCCCATACTTTGATCCTCTGTACTGTTCACTGCCTGCTTGCAGGCTCTTGAATTGTTACTTTAAAGTACATTTGCAGCATGTCCTCTTAAAATCAGCAAGTTCAGTTTAGGTCCCTGGGGTCTAGTTTTCAGGTCTGAAATCTGGAATTCCTGACAGACCAGGGGAAAATACATTCCTGACAATAATATGGACTGTTTACGAATATATCGGCATGGAAAAAAAAAAACTTTTCAGATGAATTCTGTAGATATACATACCAGACAGGTGCTGTGACAAATCCCTTTTTATGCCATATTTAAATGATAGTGCTGGGAAAATAACAGGATTTTCCACAACTAATTCAAATACAGTCAAGAGCAAGTTTTAAGATGAAATTCTAAACAACTTTTTTTCCTGAGTTGAGTAAATGTCATGCTATTTCCTAAGGGCTCTGGGGTACAAAACCACAGATTTGACAAGATAGGAGACCTCAAAGGGTCAGGTTTATTACATCACTGGGATACCAATAAGTTTATAATCCATCACCATAGACCATTATTAATAAAAATATCCATCAGTGGTGAATTAAAAGTTAATTCTTTGTGTCAAGGAGCTCTGTCATCCAAGTAATAATAGGCATTAAGTCTTCAAATTATTTATATTATAAGTATCCAGCATCACTGATAATGGGCCCAACTAAATAGCTTTAACTGTCAGAGCCTCGCATTCATGCACATTTCATCGACAGCTTAAGTACCGAGAGGGACAAATGGTTTAAATGAAGACTTAATAGGTTTTTCAGAAGTTGTGAGCGGCCCCAGTGAGAGCTTTAAATTCCTGGGCTCGGTAAAGTCATCACAGAGAGAAGATGAGGAAGTAGACATGGAGGGAGAGAGAAATACTGATCGGGAAAGAAAAACTTTTCAAGGTAAGCCCGGTTCTTCCAGTCCGAATAAAAAAAGCCAGTCTGCAGTCACATGCACTGCATCAGTTCACATCTTAAATTTGAAGCGGGACTGGGTGTTATGCTTGAACATACCTGGTTGAAGTTGAGTGGCCTCTCCCTGCGTCCTGTCTGCACCAAAAGCTTATACGCCAGGACGCCATCGTCAGAGCCATTCCTGTAGCTGGTGCTGGTGATGCGGCCGGCCTCCCAGTCTTTGTCAAATGCCTGCTGGAGACCTGCAGGAAACCACAACAAGACGCGTCGGTTAGGTTTTAAAAGCTTTCATGCCCTGTTATCTTCATTCCTCCTCTGCAACAAACCAAAAAGTTCAAGTTTACAAGTAAACACAACAAACAACAACTCAGCACGGCAACATAACAAAGCACCGTTACCAAGGTCTAACCTATAATGAGCCTGATTTGTTTAATATGATAGCTTTTTTTGATTCTCGACCACCAAACAAGGCTTCAGAACCTTCAAAAAAAATCCACTGGTTTTGACTCAAAGCGGTCATTAGGGGAAATATCAGCTACATGTGTCTCCGCTTTCTTTGCTTCTCTTTAATCCATATGTGAATCGCTCCCCCTCTCCTGGCTCTCCCCCACGGCCCATGCTGTGGTCCGTCTGTGGGAGATGTTGTTTTGGGTCTCGCTCCTCGGCCTGTCTGGCTCCAATTTGTCCCACCATTGCAAAGAGCAATATCAGACACAGTTTTCTCTCTTCTTCTCTCTTTCTGTCGCTCTCCCACACACTCTCTGTGTGGCTCCCAGCTGACTTATACTCACACACGGACTCTAACAACATGTTTTAACATTGTGAGTGATGCAGTGTTCGTCAATGACAATGACTCCATCAGCAGCTATAACGAACACATATGAAATGGAGGAACGAATTATTTTATGCTTTCATAGTAGAAGACGACAGTGAGAAGAGTTGGAAACAGGAAGGAAATGGAAAATAACATACAGGAACATGCTAAGGGTCAGAGTTGAACCCAGGCCGCCAGCTCCAAGGACTATAGCCTCTTTATAGGGGGCAACACAGCTGAAATGATCCTTTTCTAAGACTAAGGGCAAATTCTGTTCGTGCTGGTCGAAATATTTAATGCATACAGAATTGACAAAGAAACATTAAAAGCACTTGTTCATTTTTTTATAAACTGTTGCTGTTTTTCAGTTAATTCACTCACTTCTCTATTTGCTTGTAATTTTTTTCAATTTCTTAGTGATTTGCCTCATGATTTACCACTGTAGATTGTAAAAATACGAGGGTTTGATATGAACATGGCATGTATTAGGCTATAATTTTACATTTTCCCTGACATTTCCTCTGCCAGCTTGTTAAGGCTGTTGAAACAAACGCGAGTCTGTTTGCCAGTTTAGTGTGGTTTGTTTTTGCTGCCATGAAAAATGTTTATTTCAGCTGTTTTATTTAGCCTTTATTAAAACAGGAAAAGAAACTCATTGAGATTAAAAATCTTCTTTCAAAGAGTGTCTTGGCCAAGATAAGGCGACAACACAGGTAGCAAAGTTACCACGAGCAACAAATAGCCAAACATACAAATATATAGCTTATAGTTGGAACCACCATGTTGTTGTTTTATGACAACTTGACATTAGCTTGTCATTGCTGTATTTGTTTGAGAAGATTATAATGATGAACAAAATGTGTAAGTTTCATAAACTGCTGGTTAACACAGACTTTATCATTAGTAGTAGTAGAAAAACACAGAAAAATCCCACAGGCTTTAAGTTGAGGGGACAAACACAATGCCAACATCCAGGCCTACAAACTTATTTCATCCCTGTACAACTCTCAATAACACAAAAGTTTTATTTAAGTTTTTGTCATTGAAGACCACATCATATCTCTTAAAATCATAAAAGAGTATTTTACTGACAGCAACCACCCCTGGGTTATTTCTGCTTTTTACAAAATATTTTGAGGTCCAAAAATCAAAGTGAGCCCCTCTTAGGGCTTGTTATGTGTTCCTCTTTGGTTTCTCAGGGATTACACTGAAAAACTTCATGGGTGAATACAAGTTGAATGAGTTTACAGTGTGGCAGTGACATCCTGTGAAACTATCACTCCTTAAAAAGTTTAACAAATTGTTCCATTTTTTGAGGCCAAGTTGAAAAAACCTGGACCTCTTCTTTATCCTCTTCCATCAACGCCACTTAAGTAGGACATGAGTGATTTTAATCAGACTACCGTCACCGTACTTCTTACAACCCAACATATTCATAAGTGCTGCCAAACATCTTGATATTTGCAGACTGATGTCAAAACACAGGAGAAAATATGATCTCAAAGCTATTTCATGAGAAGGAAATTAAATCCATGCCTAACCTATCTTGAAATGTGATCTTAAAGGAGGTATTAGCATCAAAATTGTCCTTGACAGTATTGGGGCAACATCTAAATGACCTTACACTGACTCTGAATTATCTTCTAACTCTGTTGGATTAGGAGCTTTTCTGTCTGGTTCACCTTGCAGCCATTCCCTGAAGTAGTCCAACCACATGCGAGGCAGCTGTCCGTTGTCCTCCTTCAGCACATAGCGGATGGTGTGAAACCTCTGGTGGAGCTGGTGCAGCAGAGGCTGGCTCTGGGCGTAGTCCGCACGCTGGGTCACCACGTACATGTTGTAGAAGGAGAAGAACTTGAACTGGGCGCCGATGAAGTCGTACTCGCTGGTTTCTCTGGGTACGATGTCCGTCAGCTCCAGGCCGTCCCTCACTTGGGTGGTCCCGTACAAACTGACTCCCAGCAGGCAGAGGAAGAGCACGATCACAACCACCTGGAGGGCAGAGAGTGGACGACATCAATCAATTCACTGCGCACTATAGCAGCAGGATATGAGATAAATATGTCACGTGCAATAATACGGTTTGATGTTGTAGTAAGGATATAAAATGCCATAAGACAAAATTTAAGAGGGCAAATTAGCGTTATTTAAATCTTTATTATTCATCAGCTGTTCTTCATGTTTTACATCATTTGCAAAATGTCCATACTGACCCATAAATAAACTTTTTTTGGACAACTACATTTGATGCTTGTGGGGTCTCAGTCTGAAGGAAAGAAATTCAACACGGGTCTTTAGTCAGCTAAATGTTACACAACAATGCCAAAGACATGGCACTCTTTTAAAAATAATAATACATTTTATTTATAAGCACCTTTCAAGAAACTCAAGGGTACTTTACAAATATAACAGTTATCAAAACAACACAATAATGAAGAACAGTGATATCTAGTTACAGCACTAGAACTGGGTTTTAAAAATCGATTAATCTATTTGAGTCAATTTTCCATTGAATGGCCCAATATCGATTCATAAAATCCTTAAATCGATCTTTTAATACGTCTTTTCTCAGTGTGTAATGCAGCCTGCAGTTTAATGCCGAGTAGTCTCGCGTGACCAGCCATTCATTTCCCATAATGCCATGTCACTTCTCACGTGACCAGACCGGAGATCTCGCGAGATCCGTCACTAGGCGAGGAGCGCTGTTAAACAAAACATCATGGCGGGAGCACTGAAGGCACCGCCAACAAACTTGAAGGCAGATGTCTGGATGCATTTTGGATTTAAAAAACACGAAGGCAGCAATGAACTGGACAAGAGTAAAACTGTATGCAGGATATGCAGCGTGCAGGTGACATATTGCGGAAACATAACAAATCTCCTAAATCATTTAACGAGACACCACCTGGAAACGCAGTCTGCAAAGACGTCGGACCTGAAGCAAACAATGCTGAGAAGGCATTTGTATGTAAGTTACCAGAAAACTCTCCACGAGCCCAGAAAATAACCAAAGCTGTCGCAGCATTCATGTGCAAGGACTTATGACCATACAGCGTTGTTTGTAGCCACCTTATTTACACTGCCTGCCAAGTGGTTTGATTTGATTTAAATTATTACATTTTTGTTTTGGTCAGGTTACGTTTAATAAAAAGTACATGATTATTGTAACTGCTTTGGGCTCAATTCTTAATGTAAACATTAATATTTTTAATAATGCACAAATTTAGAGTTAGTTCTCTGAGAATCTCTTCCATATTAAAGTAAAATTGGTACTCTGGCTGAAATATCCTTAACTGAATCAAAATCAATCAAAACAAATTGAGTCGCGAATCGAATCGAATCGAATCGATTTGGGGAATGTGAATCGATACCCAGCTCTATACAACACATCATACTGATTGAATTAGCAGAACAGAATTATGGCGAATAGGCAACTCTGAAGAGGTGACTTATCAGTCTGGGCTTGAAAGTATGTCAAGAGTCAATGTTCTGGATGGCTTGTGGCTCAACATTAACAAATATTATGGCATGTTGCTGCTGTTTCCACCCTTGTTTAAAATCTTAGAGCAACAGAAATCTCCCACACTGCTGTCAAGGTTGACGTGCAACAGAAGCTATGTTTGTGTTCTGTCCACCAAGACGATCACGATGTCTGCATTTGTTGTCATTCCTGCTGACTGTCTCTACTACCAGTGTGACATAATTATTTTGCAAAAGAAATAAATGCATGTATTTACTTTGGTGTGTATTTCCCAGCCCTACTGAGAGTAGAGACAAAAGCCAAATCACATTTAAAACCACAGTGAGCAACATGTTTTAGATTTACAACAACAGACTTTTAGAAGACCTCTGACAAACCAAGAAAAACACAAGCAGTCTGATGATCTAGCTTTTCTGTCTCTTTCCCCATCAGACTTGTGATGTAGTGAAGCAGCAACGCAGGCCAAAAACAAGAAAATACAAAGCAGGTTGTAATAAAGCAGAGTGTTCCTGTTAGTCATCAGGAGAGTTTTGGATTAAGGCATCAAAGAAGAACATGAAGCAATCTATTATTGAAGAAATACTTGACAGTGCGATGAAAAGAAAAGACTTTCTAATAATATCAAGAACAGGCCACGAGGTGATTTTAGATCTGGGAGGTTTTCTGGAAGTCAGGCCACCCACTACTCTGAGGTCAGACTGTGTGTGACTCAGATAGGAAAGAACCGCAACCTCCACCTCACATTTCCTAAAACCATTCGCTTTAGTGACTAATCCTCCTTTTCAAATTATCACCACGGTGAGTCAGTTCAGACTGACTCCTCACCTCACAAACCTGCTTCACCACGTCTGTCACTTTCACATTATTCCACCAACAGAAACACACAAGAGTCACTTTCTGACATGCACAACACAAAACCATGTCAGACCTCTCATAGAATTTCCAAAAGAAGTTGGAGCGAGCTGATGTTTTTACACAGCAGGTAATGTAAAGAAATATTATCCACATGTGAGGAGGTATGGGTTATGGCATTAGTGAGGTGCCCAAGGTGAAACTGAAGGGATTCTTGTGGACATAAGCCCCATTCAGGCATGCAGAAAAAATCCTTAATTTGCCGGGTGGGCTGCATGTGTGAAATCAAACAGCAGGGTTTTACAGAGATTCCCCCCCACCCCCACCCCTGCAAACTGCATAAAAATCTCCCTGCTGTGAGGAACAGGTGTGAACTAAACCCTTTTTACACATGCAACCCTGAAATTATCAGGATAGGCAGCACACGACTTTAAATTTATGCAACAGAAGTCAGTGCTCATAATATGAGAGCAGGCAAACAATTCATATCACAGTTTTAAAGCCTAACTTTAGTCTCACGTGTTAAAAAGTGTATCGCATGGATTAAAGAGTTTGCAACAATAACTTCAGAGAAAGAAAGCATCAGAGTTTCATCTGGAGAGGCCTGAGGAAATTGTCCAGGTAAAGTTTGAGTGAAAAACTAGGCTGTTTGTGTTCACACACATGGCTCGCAAAGTAATGTCTGGATCATTTCAGGGTTGTTTTTTTTTTTTTTTTGCAAGTGTGAATGGGGAACTAGAAAGTCAAGGAATTTTCTGGAAAGGTAACCCTGAAATAATTGAGGAAATTTAAGGGTTATGCACATGAAAAGGACTTCTTATTGTTTATGCCCCAAAAACAGAACAAGATCTATAAATCTAAAACCCTGAAAATGACAACTCATCACCACTTCAGACTCAAAACAAGAGCAAACTACACAAAGATGGAAAACTTAGTAGGAGAGCTGGAGCTTGAAGTTGACTAACACAATCAAGATTGACTGATGAAGAACATAGTCCTGATGTGGGCACAATTCTCTTAACGGCTGGCCAACTTAAAGTAGACCACAGTTGCCCCCCCCCGGCCAAAGTTTGGACACATCTGATCTGTAAACATTAGAACTTTTACAACATCGTGTCCCACACAACCCTTGCCTCCAGTGTAAGGCAAATGTCTTGAATCAAACATCATTTAAAACAATTAGACAATTTGATTTTTCACTTCAACTACAACTCATCAATTAAAAGAAAGTGTTCAGGTGGACAACTTTGAAAACTTCAGGGGTGAACTTTCATTAAAACTGATTGAAATTCTCAGGAATGCAGATATGAAAAGGTCTAAGGAAAGTACTCTCACTAACCTTGGTCGTAGACTGCAGAAGAAACGGAGCATAGTGTCTCTCAGCGAAAGATGCCAGTGTCCAGCGAGAGCATGGAGGCTCAAGGCAGCGAAGGCCCAGTGAGCCGTCGCCAAACTGTGACAAAAGGTCCCGTGTGGAGCTGTTATTCTCCGGCATCTGTCCTGTAGATGAGGCAGCATCACCTGGAGGAGCTGAGCTGACACTCTGAGTGGCAGGAGAAGGTACAGGATGATGATGGGAGAACGTGTCGGAGCCTCTTGATGCCCCATTGCTCCTGCTCCCACTGTTGTTGTTGTTGAGGTTGCCATGGTTGCTGCTGCTGCTCCTGCTGCCACTGGCATTGCTGCTGTAATAGTCGTTGTTCTGGTTGCTCCTGGTGGGAGCTGGGTTGATAGGCTGCACGGAGATCTGAGATCTTGGCTCAGCTGTGGTGTAGAAGGCCTGAGTGCGAGGGTCGTACTCTGTCCTGAGCTGCACTGTGGATTGCATGGTGATTTGGGTCTGCTGGGCAAAGCCGTGGCTGCTGTACGAGGGAGGGGGGCTGCTGTAGCTGGGAGGAGGTGTCTGATAGGAAGGGGGAGGAGTGCGGTAGGATGGGGGAGGGCTGTAGTGACTTGCGTCAACCCCATCCAGGTAGGCATGAGGCTCGATCTGGATGACACGATTGGCACACGGGCTGTAAAGACAAATATATACATAAAAATGATAAATAAAAATATCTAAATCTATACAGAGATTACATTTTTCTTTTTTTTAAATTCTACTTAAATTAAATCCTGCTTAAAAGACAGCCAAGACATGATATAAATGGACGAACACAATAGAACCTTCAAGAAACAAGGTGGAAATTTGGGTTTGGTGCACTTTGGTGCTCAAAAGAAGTTGCTGAGTGACTAATTTTTTTGGACTATACACACAGAAGTGCTGTCAAAATGTCACTATTCTCTTTCAGTCCAAAAGTAACCTACTGATATCAGCTGGGGTCAAAAACAAAGAGAACAGAGGTCACCAGTTACCACTATCACTAGGTAGTAGCCCAAAAGTTGTTGTCTTGTTGCGCTGTTTGCTGCGAAAATAAAAAAGTGAAAATAATAACATCCATTTTGCTACTATTTATCCATGTTGACATTTTGGTCCCTGGAGAGTAATGTGTCCTTACATTTTCAAAAAGACCTGTTTTACCTTCTGAATCAACAAAAAAACAACTTGCCAGTCAGAACTGGCAACCTATCTGACAGACTTTTCCTCCTGCTGAGACCTAAAAGCATCACACTGTCAGCACGAAAGGGTTAATAGTCTTTGCTTGTCAGCTACTACAGCTTACTTTTACATGCTAGTCAGGAATGATATGAAGGCTCTCAATTGTACAGCAAACTTTTGTATTTCAGTTATATTATTTATTTGTCTGCAAATGAGACATAACCTGAATCAGCTAGTTTTCTGCATCAGGCAAAGCTGCTAAACACAAAACCACAATAACCATTATTGACACACTCAAAATTAAGTTATAATTTCTTGTGATTTATATCTGCTATTGGATTGTTGCTTTTTATTCAGTTTCTTGATAGGTTAGTCTCTTTGTTTCTCTTTAACTCCTCCTTTAACAGTCCTCCTCTCTGTCTTGACTTCTATTTATATAAACAGTGTGGGAACTGATGCTGTAAAAATGTACACATTTCTTTTCTTATTTGCAATTTGTATTTTTTTTAAGTAATTAATTATTTTTATTTTTGTCTGATTTGTCAATTTTGCCCTTTGTCTTTGTTTCCCCCCTTCCCTTGATATCCCTCTGTCGTGTTTTAAGTGTTTTAAGTATTTTAAGTATTTGTAAAATGTTAAAAACAAATAAAAAGATAATCGAAAAAAAAAGCACACATTTCTCACAGGTCAAACATGGGATGCTGTTAAAGTTGCTTGGTGCTGAAACCAGGTAAAATGGGGTAGAGCAGGAACCATTGCTCTGTACTCTGACACCTTTCTATCAGAACCAGCTTAAGCGTCTTCAGCAGTTTGAGCAACAGTAGCTTGTTCATTGGATCAGACCACATGGGCCAGCCTTCACTCTACCTGTGCATCAGTGAGCCATGGCTGTCCATGACCCTGTCTCTGGTTCACCTGTGTTCCTTCCTTGGACCATTTTAAATAGAAACTGACCACTACAGACCAGAAACACCCAACAAGAGCTGCAGTTTTGGAGATGCTCTGACCCGGTAGTCTAGCCATCACAATCTGGCCCTCACCAAACTCGCTGAAACCCATTTTTCCTGCTTCTAACATCAACTTTGAGGACAGTGTTTACTTGCTGCCTGATATATACCACCCACTAACATGTGCCATGATGAAGAGATCGCCAGTGTTATTCACTGTCAGTGGTCATAATGTTATGCCTGATATTAATTTTTACCAACTGAATAAAACAAATAAAGTGACAGTCAAATAAAAAGATCACATAAAAGCACAAGACTGTCTTTGTAGTAAAATCTTACACAACTCTCTGCATTAAAAATAAATGTATGCCAATGGTATGCTACATTAAATCAATCAGATTTTTCTTTATCCATTTAATGTTGTTATGAATTCCTTCCATCTCTCTGCCAACACTATGAAATATCAAGCTGAGGCCCAGCAAGGGAATTTAATAGTGTGTGTGCACATCTGTATGATAGCCGTGCCAGCATACATGCCCAGACCAGCACACAGACTGGTAAAGTTTAATAAAGACTCTGACAGATAAACAGAAGAAAAAAAAACAAACAGTGAAACATCCGAGCAGCCAGTCAGACAGAAAAGGTAATCACTAATTAGGTTTTACTGAGGGGGGTTTTCACCAGAGACGTCCTGAGTACACTTTAAAGTCATTCATCGTTAGATCAGAGAACATGAAAGGCAGTTAATGAATAATATCATCAATCAGAAAAAGAACCTTGTTGTGTAATGTCTGTCTGTGGATGCACACCTGTAGAAGCAGCAGAAAATGTCGAAACGTCGGTCTTCTCGTCTGTAGAGGTCCATGCTGAGGATGGCAGGGAAGATGAGCAGCACCATTGCAAAGTTGAACACCACCACAACTGCAGCCTGTGACAACAAACAAAGAAAACATTAAGTTATACTGGGGAAAAGGTGTCTGTGGATGAACGTTTATGTGCAACATTCTGAATAAAAATGCAGAAAAATCAAGTAAATCTAGATATATTTAAATAATGGCTTCCCCAAAAAAATTACAGTCAACTCTTTCTGGGTTTGTTGATATTAGCTCTGTGTTCACACCGTTTGTTTCTGTCCATGTTCTTATTAATTTATTAGTTTTGAAGTAACAGCACTCTCTTGAACTGTAAGCTGTAGCTGTACGACCAAAGAGACAAGACTTTTCAATTTTTTGTGTGTTGTAACACCGCTGTTTCTCGACAAACCTACATCGCCATCTACTGGACTGGCATGCACGCTACAGGGTTTTCAGTCATTCTTGTGTCTCCATGTGGACGTAGATCGTTTCTGAAACCGCAAAGGAAAAACCTTTCCGTTTCTGGTGAAAACGTTGTGGTGTAAATGTGGCCTAATATGCTTTTTTAACATGTATCACTGAAGTTCGGATAAGATGTTATGATATATATGTAATTTTCATTATATCAAAACAAGTATTGACATTGTTTAATTTTTACATAAATACTCAATTTTACTTTGGCTTCCTGCTTAGGTTTAAAATGTTGAGAATTTGACAACTTTAATCCACTTCTCCCAAATTTGAAAATGACTCCTGAGATGTTGCCCTGCTTTGGAGGATTGTGTTCCTTTAATACAATCACCGGTTAAGTCTTAAATTCATCCTGAAATAACATGATAAGAAAAGTTGGCTGCAAGTGAAAATGACCTTTCAACTCTCTTAATTTCCTTGAAGATAAAAAGGGTGCCAAGAAAAAGCACCGGATTCTTGTGTGTTTTCATGTGTGCGCAGCTGAGGCCAGAGCAGTGTTGTGGTTAAGTATTTGAAGGTGGTGCACTGGAGCAGAGGGGTGGGGAGCTGGGGTTAGCTTGGGGCCCTGCCCAGAGTACAATCTGGATCTTGCGTAGTTGCCAGACCACTACACACACTCTCACACACACACATACATTTATACACACAATCTGGTGTGTGTGCCAGACCACCCACGGAGCCAGAGGCCCGCGGGGATCGAGGTGATGAGCAGGCGCTGCGGCTGCAACAGACAACACACACACACACACACCCTCGCACAAAAAATGCACACACATATCTCCTGGCAGTGTAAAAAAAAACCTTACAACCTCCTACTTAAAACCACACCTTAACACCAACCAGACACTCACACATCCTCGCCCTCCCTCATTCCTCAGCTCACCACTCACTCCGTCAACAAGAGAGAAAGAAAAAAAAAAAACACAAAAATGAAAGAGGAGAACAATTAATTCTCAATTGGCTCACTTACGTCCAGACATTACACTCACACACACGGAGCGACCGCTGTTTGACCCCAGAGCGGGAAGATTTATCATCACATCTGTCCTCGAGCATGCATGTGTGTGTTCCTGCGCTGTTATCTAGACTAAATTCCTTTTTTTTTTTTTTGGAGCGCACTGATGGAAGGAAGTAAACGGGAGACATTGACGGAGAAAAGAGAGGAGAGGTCATCAACAGGAAATGCACTCTCCTTCACTAACACACATCTCTGCATGCATGAGTAGTGCTGATTGTGACGGCTGGCTGTGTGTGTGTTTATGTGTGTGTGTTCCATAATAGAAGATGGGTATCAGCATGAATGTCTGCCTCGCTGCAGGTCTGCCCTCCACCAAAACCGCAAGTATAAAGTATGCATGCTATGTGCAAGTGTGTGTGTGTCTTGCTCATTTGTGTGCCACTGTGTCTGCGTGTGCGCATAAAATGTGGCTGCGACCCATGGGGTATATGGATCATGTTTGACAGACTCGCTGTAGTAAAGCCATCCATCCACACATACTAATATTGTACTCACTGCGGCAACATCTTTCCTCACAAAGTGTGTGTGTGAGAGAGAGGGAGCCAAAGTAAGAGTGAGGAAGAGAGAGGACGATTCAACCACAGTGATGTATGAAGGTCTAACAGTAACCCCAGTCACTTACCTCACTGTGTCTAATGGTAAAGCTGGGAAAATAATAAGTGTTCTCAGAAAAAGTTACAGATGCATAAATTCTGTAGGGCTAAATTAGTGCAGACACACCAGTTGTAAAAGACCAGATCTCGTCCAAAATGTCTGCAGCCTTTGCATCACTGTAGTGTCTTTTAAAGCAGCATCATAATCCCCGATGACACTACAAAAAAAAAAAAAAACTGAAATGATCCTGACTTTACCGTGGGCCATATGTATTACAGACAAATTCTATACCTGGACTTTACTTGGGTTATTTTTCTTGCACCCCCCTGGTATATTTTCATATAAAGTCTGAGTGAGTTGAAGTGTGAATGCAGCAGCAAACAATCAGGGACAAGCTGATGGTATTATCCTGTACAACCGGCACAAAAAACGGAAAGGGAAACTTGACAGGATTGATAAAAACAACTGCTGTTGTGGGAGAACTTCATTTGATTTTAAGGGGAGAAACACAAACTCAAATGTGTGTCTGGACATTTGACACATTTAAAAAGTTCTGTAGATAATCTACTTCAAAACAATCCCTACCAGGTCTCTCTTGCATCCATCGAGCCATTTTCTGCTACTGTTGGATATGGATCTAAAACACTGCAGCTTTCTTTCTCCAGTGTAATGCACATAGTGACGCTGCTTCGTATTCACTTCTGTGTGTTTAAGTGCTCCCCTTAACTTTGTTGTTGATGCTGTTGATACACTTTTTAACATGTATCATTAAGGTAAGTAAATAAATTGGGATCATAGTAAAGGTTTGCTGCTTCATTTGTGTTATCACTAGCACTGACTTCTGCTGTGTGTTTTTCGACATCATGTCCTGCCTACCACAAACACCCCCTGCCCCCCTCCACTGCTTCTCTCTATCCAGCTGAGACAAGCAAGTGTGAACAAGCATATCAAGGAATTACCCGGGTGGATGGCCTCGACATTATCTCAATCATGTCTGGGTTGCATGTGTGAAAAGGGCTTCAGCGTTGGAGCAACTAACTGCATGTGTAATCATGTAAATAGTCCAGTAAGCCACTAGCAAAAGCTGAAACCAACACAAGTTTAGCAGCGTCTGCGGCAGCACAACTCTTGTGTACACTGTCGAAAGCAAACAGAAAAGATAACATCACATAGAGTAGAAATTGTCATAGAGTGTGATGTTCAGGCATAAATGCCCTAATTCCTGTCCACATGGGGACACCCTAAACAGAGTTTCTTACAATCTTCACCCTGTCAGGTCAGGTCAGGTTTGGGAGCACATGCTGGGTCCGCACTTTGCCATACATCATTCCTGAGGACTCGTCTGCACCACCAGCAACATTAACCCTACTTCATTCGTAATGTGGGATGACATTTAAATGTGCAAGGGTGCAAACATGGTTGGATCGGGACTTGAACCAGCCACCCCTCAACCCAAGCCCTTATGGACTGAGCTACACTGCAGCCAGGAGTCTACAAAAACATGCCCCATGTCCTAAAACGCTGTTTGCTTGTGAACAGAAGGCCAAACACACAAAAAAGCTGCTTTTTCAAAAATACCTGCCTACTTGTGGGCATGGCCTGAGATTAAAGGTTCAGGAGATGTTCATAAACTTTCTATACAATGGAACAGTCTGTACAATGTGTTATTTTTTGACCTCAGAGTTGAAGTATTCAGTAAATCAGTACAACCTCTTAGAGGTCTTAGAAGAAATCTGGTTGTATTACATCCTTTTTTTTAAATGTATGTTTTCTTTCTAGTAATTAAGATGGCTACTAATCTTCATGCTGAATACAGAAGGTTTCATCTGATAACATCCTTTCTGAACAGTGAGCATCACTGTTGTGACTGAGTGCTTATGTGATGAACAATTCTTTGCTTATTGGAGGCATTTTGCCCGACTGACAGACGTCTCTGTCTGTCCCAGTTTTCACTGTTCTGATGACGTCTATAATTACTGACAGATGTTAGAGAAGTCAGAGCTCCCCTCTAGATCCCCAAACTTTACACACACACAAAAAAACACACAGACACACACGCGATTCAAACATAAGCACACACAATTCAGACAAACAGACGCAAACAGCTCAACCACTGCTTTTTAAACCTCCCACACAGATACTACAACCCTCCACACTAACACACACACGAGTGAGACAGACACACACAGAGGGTTTCAGTTACATAGAGCTCGGCCACAATCTGGACAGACGACGGGCCCACCACTAAACAGCTTGAAAGAGGGAGGGAGAGGGGTTGGACTGATTTAACAAAACACACACTCCTACTCGCACACACACATGCGCATGAGAACACACTTCAGTTTGATGAATGAAATCAATAAAACAACTGTCTGGAGAAATCTGGAGCCAATGAGGACTGGAACAGGACTATTAGCGAGCAAGAGGCCCCACACGACTGAAATCTCTCTCTCTCTCTCTCTCTAACACACACGTACACAAGAAACACACACACCAAAAATGCTGAGACGTACCTGTAGAGAAAAGGCCCTGAGCGCTGGGATGGGGATGAGGGCTGCCATGAAGAATGCTGTGACATTGCTGATGGAAGTGAGAGCCACGCTCGCCCCTGTTCTCTTCAGACACTCTCCCGTTCGGTCCTGATACAAAGAGAGAGAAAGAGAAGATTGAAGTTAAGTAACTTTAGCTGTCACTGCAGATTTGAAAAGCCATTCACAGATCAACGTATAGTAGCTGACATCAACCAGCGTTGAGAATTCATCAAACAGTACAGCGAAAATGCATCCCCAGGGTCAGTTTGCTGTGCTCAATTCAGGACGACAAACTTAAAGTGAAGAGAAATTGTGCTGGTGAAGTAGGACATTTCCCGACAACCCCCCAACTCATGGTAGATGGATTTGAATGTTCACCAATGTAGATGTCACACATGGGTAGCACACTCAACTTAGGGGAACTTAGCTTGGTGCTGGTGATCATTGACCCAATGTTCACCATCTACGCTGGTGAACTTTCAAACCTAACGTGCAGTTGCAGCTAGTCTCAGAATTACACAACTAAGCCCACATGACAAAAGATGGCTGTCCCCAAAAGGGCACCTCAAGTTGTCCCGAGGAGGAAGCAGCTGGAGCTGACAGAGCTGATTTAACTGCTGGCGTTGGAGAGTAGATAATGAGGTCATAGGTCAAAAGTCAAAGTCACTGAACCTCACTGTCATTGTTAGCTTGTTGACTCAGTATGCTAGGATCACTTCAAGGGAATTTTCTGCAAACGTTGCATAAATGTTGACAAGTGTTAACCGGGAAAAGTAAAAGTCAAAAGAAATGTAAAGATTGCTTTGAAGAATATTAACCAAATTTTTTGTCCAGTTTGACCTCGAGATGAACTGAAATCATTTTTTTATACTGTTTTTATTGACTTTTTTGAACAAACACTGAACTGTAATCATTTTGGAGATATGTGGTCAACGTCACAATGACCTAAAAGGATGTCATAAAACATGCACCTACACCACTAAGGAAAAACAGAACACTTCATCATTTTCTTTATCTCTAATTCCCTTATCTAAGTTATCATTTAAGTCCCATTGAAATCATATTATTGGGCATTGAAGTTTTGTATTTTTAGCTACATTTTTGCTTTGGCGTCAACAAAACTATCTGAACAAATATTGAATTGAACTGAGCTGAGAGAAAAGGAGAGCGAGATGAAAGAAAAAGCAATGAAACTGAACTCTTTTGATCAGTTCTTAGCCAGAGGCAAACATGTAATACTTGAGATGATGTACAATTATCTTAATACCTATATGAGTGACAGTGATTGCGAGGTTTCTTTAAACCCTGGAGTGCTTTATGATAACCCACCTGGGCCCGTCTACCTTCAGTGCAAACATTTAAGGTCGATACAGAAAGAAACAAAGAACATAATAACACACTGCCCTTTAAAATAAATGAATCTTGAGTCAAATTGTAACCACAGAGAGGAGATAAGCCTGCACATATTGCTGGAAGGTTCGGCGGCACTCGTGTGAAGATTTGAGGACGTGCAGGACCACACAGCGAGGCGTGTTTGCAGGCGTGTTCATCTTTGTGTGTGTCAGACAGGAGAGATCAGGTTCAGCTCTGTTTAGTTTTCATCTCAGCCACACAAAGGAAGCCGGGAGATGAGGGAGGCATAGAGACGAGGGGAGGGAGGCAAAGGGGAAAACAACAACAAGCAAATACATGCCTGTGTTTTCCCCATCTGGAGGTGAAAAGTTATCCCGCTCCGGAGAAATACGCACACAAAGACACACACAAGGTCGCAGAAATGTGGTTTCTTTTCAAACTTTGTTTTCAAGCTGTTATTAACATATTTCTAAGATACTTTTGGGAGGAAAAAAACCCCAAATCTTTAGTTTTTAACCAAATTTGACTTGATTTGAACAAAGAATACCTCTAAACAAAGACAAAACACTTACTTAATATGTAAAAAAAAAACAGCAACAGTTGTTCATATTTATTGCGGAGTACTGTGTAGACAAGCAGCTGAGTGTGTGGCACAGCAGTTGTTTGATGCTAAATCGCAGGCACAGACAGGCTTTTACACATTCCTCTAAGGAACAGATAAGGCAGCAGGGGAGGCAGGAACAGGGTGAGCGGGGATACTTTCCTCACCTCGAATGGGATCCTCTTGTTCTGTCCGGTCTCACTGAAGGCATGAGCGAGGAGGAAGACATCATCCACTCCAACGCCTAAAGCCAGGAAGGGTAGCACCTGTTGCACACACACAGACACACGTGAGCAAGTCTAGTCCAACACTTCATTTGTATCCCACTCACAGTGTTTTGTGCTTTTTATAGATATTTGCAGCTGTTTTTTTCCAGTTTGAAATCTGATTTTGAGGGTCTGCTGAAATGAGCTATTGCCAAGTCTTTATTTCCAAAAGGGAAATTGAAAAAATTGGAAAATTGCCACATCAATAAATAAAATCGATTTATTCCTACAACAGCATCTTTCATAACATGTTTAAAAAAACTGTTCATCCATCCATTATCCAAAATCACTTATCCCTTATGTTGCAGGGCAACGTAGAGAGCAAGACAACCATTCACAACTGTAGCAGCAGCCTTTTTACTGTCAGACATGCGCACTACCTGCTAAAACCTACATTAAAATAAAAATAATAATAATAATAATAATAAAAACAAAAGAAATGCACAAAACAAAATTATCACATTTTCAGCGCTTCATCCTATGGCATATGCAAATTAATGCAGCATTATAAATGTAACTTTATGGCTCCAAAAGTTTATTTAGACAATTTTAAGCATAAATCAGATTGGAATCTACATTTTCCATCATGATCACCACAAAAATAATTAGGTCTTCTAAAATGACCAAAAACACTGCACTTTTCAGGTGATTTAAGGCATTTTGCTGTTTCTTACCACTAATATTAAGTACTTTTCTGTTGCTCAGTGCATTCAATAAATCACTTATCTTTACTTTTGTCTCCCTTGAACATACAAATAAGTTTTAAAAAATAACTTAAAGACATAACATTGAAACTCTTATCTGGAACTGGAGCTAATACCGCTACAAATGTCCCTGTACAATCAAAAAAGAAAACATGAATTAAACATTTTACAGACAGAAATGTGACCCTGATCAGGTAAACAAACTGGTGTTTACTATTTTTGGTCTTAATGTCTTTAACAGTTTTGGTTATTAGAAGAATGTACTATATGTTGTATACCTGTGTGGTGGCAGCATTGAAGGAGATGCCCAGCAAAGAGCAGAGACCCAGACCAGCTGCCACAGAAAGCGTCACCAGCAGGACACCTGCCAGCCCTACAGCCCCCTGAGACTTGGCACAGTCCCACCGCAGCATGGTCAGACACGCATAGGCCAGCTGAGAGCGAATAACAAGTAACACAACCAACAATCAATCAACATACCAGGATAGTAATACTGTCCTTTAATACATTATTTATTATCATGTCATTTTTATTATTATTTTTATTATTTCTTTTTTTTTTATCAGTCAAAGCAGTCCAAACATGCATTTCTCAATCATGATAAATGATTCAGGTGTCTCGTACCATCAGCAGGTATCCACTGGCCACACGGATGACACTGATGTCAGAGAAAGACTTGAGGATGTCCTCCAGAGTGGTGGTTGTGAAAGTCAAAACCTTCTGGGAAGAGTTTGCTGACACACTCTGCAACACAGCCTGCGATGAGATAAACACAAACAGGGGATTTATTGATAAGCAACACTAAGAATAATGGAGAGAAATGAAAAATGCCTCATATCAGAGAGTGGAGTTTAAGTTCCAGGGTACTCAGAATCTTTTGTTATTGTGATACAGTTTTGAACATGAAAAGCCATGGTTATCTGTTTACGCAGACTGGCAACTCAACCAAGAGGTTGTCACTTTTTTTTGAGGAATCTTACATGCATACTTCAATGTCAATTTTATTTCCTTCAAATACATTATGGTTGTTGAAGGGTCTAGAAATGTTATATGAAATGATTTCTTTTACTTGGATGTTTCTCTCACTCTGTGAGGTTTCTGAGCAGCTGTGAGGCACAGAGTCACTTCTGTTTTTTCCAAAGTTTTCAGACAATGAGATTTATGTACAGCAGCACCACCCAGTCGACATCAATGGTGTTACAGACACTATTCAATTAGGTGAATGAGGATAAAAAGCCAAAGATAGAAAAAAGTCAATTGCAAGGTCACAATACCAGTGGACGGGTTTAAGTTTAACATGCATAATGATATGAATGTAGACAAACTCAGTGCATGACAAAGGGGGGCTAACATTGCTGGTGTCTACAGTGGATCATAGAAGACATCAGAAGGCATGGTAGCTTATTACACTGTAACACCTGTCTCACACCTGTAGAAGTGTCTGACACTGTCAATGGTGCAGAAAAGCGGAGAACAGCTTTAAAAAGGATAAATTCTCCTGCTTGAATGAGCCGGAATAAGTTTTGGGAAGTAATAAGTTTTTGAACCAGACCATGTTGTTGAGTCCTGTGATGATCTGCTGTAGAGACACAGATTGATGTTAATCTGTTGCTATGTTCACAGTATGCTGTGCCTGTGCACAGAAAGTGACTGTGGAATCCAAAACATTATTATTAAGCAGTACTTTGTTATTAGCCTGGTTTCCTGGTAGCAGCTATTATTACTGTTACTGCCCAAACCACCACGGCATAAATACTACACAGAAGTGTGATGAATTAACTCTTCACTCGTTGGTTGCTGGGTATACTGTGTCTTCACTGCGAACAAACCTCTCTAGGGATGGACTGGACGCAAGCTGAGATGAACTATATGAGGCACACTTGGCAACGCTGTTTGTACCAAAACAGGGATCGATTGCTGCGTTCATATATATATTTCAACCAACTGTGCCAAACAGGGATTGCCCAAAGTCGTCCCTAAACAACTGAGATAACACCCACAGAAATCTAGATTTCATCAGAGCGCGTTTAAATTCTACTGTACTTTAGCATCTTACCAATAACTTTCTAAGTCAAATGTTTTATGAATACTGCTCTCTCTATGTTTCTAAATGTCTTAATTTTTAAACTTTATGCCTTTCAATCGCCCTTTTTATTATAATAGCATGCATAATTTCAGAAATGCTTAATTCTTAGTGGCATCTGCATGCCATTCTTTTGCATTATCCATTGACTTGATCCTGACTCAAATAAATATTCATTGTGTGTTTTAACTGTTAAGACAAACATTGTGTCTCAGTTGACGTCAAAAGTGTTCTTCCAGTCTGCTTATTATGGCTGGTTTTCAACAAATTTGTTACAACTGAGCTCGGTTGATATGATGATAACATATAATTACGCACATTTTATTTTATAATTGTGATTACAAAACAAAAAACTAATTAACCAAAATTGAGAGTGCATACTAGACCAAATATCAGTTGGTCTGTGTCTTGTTTCATACAAGCCATTTGTTTACAACATGATTCTCCTGAGACCAGCACAAATCCAAAAGATTTTCTTTTTAACCACTAAATTATCACCAACTATCAAAGTAGCATTAGCTTTATCATATTGCTTTGAACGTGTTAAAGCATGGTAATGACCTCAGGCCCCCCAAAACTATAAAAATACCAAAGCTAGGTGAGAAAACATTACTTGTTTTCCAACTTGTTTTTCTTTAGATTGAGATGTTTCAAACTTATATATCCTAATCTTGTCACATTGATGCAACCCTACGTACAAAAGAACAACAGACAAGACAAAATTCACAGCCCTTACTATCAAGCTCAGCCCCTGTTAGCAGGAGGTACTTTGGGAGATCTGCAGACAGCGTCCTTAGCCTTCCTTCCTCACTCTCTCTCTCTCACCATTACAGGCAGACAGATGGCTTCAACATTGTAGTGCAGTTACCGCTCAGTGGGGAGCAATGCTGGCTGACACACATTAGGAAGCACGCACTAGATTACACACACTCTCGCACCCACGTGTGAACTCGCACATGTGTCAGCCACATACCGACATGCACACACAGACTGTAGTCTTCAAGCAGACGAGCCTCATGGTGCATAACACACAGAGAGTAAACTTTGAGGGATCTCATTTACTTATTTACACACTGAACGAACGATCACACCTCTTTGCTGTCAGTGACCTGTGTACTTCAAGATACACTGACTCAATGGATCTGCAACTCAAAGTGCTTTTACACCGCAGGTCACACCTTACACTCCTGAGTAAGTCAATCAGTGTTAGTGCTTTAAAATGTGAATGCCTGAGCTGGCTGCAAACTTGGACCTTCTTACTGATGGTACAGCAAACTACCAGACAGAGCCACCAACACCCTGCTTTGTCAGTTTTAAATGTGAGTCATGTCTCATAAATATCTGTCTAATACTCTAAAAAGGTTCACAATGGAGAAATATCAACACAATGATGATATAAATCAAGCTGTTTTCAACAACAATCTCCCATCTGTTCAGTGCTCAGGCCATGAACTTATACTATTATGTTGTGTAATAGTCACACAATATCCTCTGTTTTTCTAATTCAGGATTTCTTGAATGTTTGAAAATCATTGTCCATCCTTTATTCCCCACCCACACATGCTCACACACAAGCTCACACCATATTGAACAGAGGTTGGGGGCCCCCCAAAACAAAGGCCAGATGATGTCACACATGAGCCACCAATGGGGCCACAGCTGGGAAAGAGATTGTGTGTGAACTTTCTTTGAGTGTCTGCGTTTGTGCATGAGTTAAAGAGAGAGAGAGAGACATCCAGCAATCCCTTAATGTATTCCAGACTCGCTCACCCCGTCGCTCCTCTTTACTGAGCAGCGAGAGGGCGGCTTTAGCCCTTTACCACACACCAACAGAGGTCTGCGGATCTATCAGGGGCCCTGGCTTTGGATGGGGCCTTTCCATGTTCACCTGTATCCGGATGGTGATTTACAATGTGGTTGTAGAGGATTTAGGGTAGATTTCTTTTCCCCTTTGCTCCTTCCTTGCTCTCATTTTGGTCTCTCTCTCTCTGTCTTTTGCTCATTTCTTTGCGTCTTACCTCAGAGTATCTCCTCTGCCATTCTTCCAGTATTGCCGCCGCCTTTTCCTCATTCCAGTTGATGTGGGAAACGTCTTCGTAGCCTCGAAAGTGCTCAAACATCTGCTTGGGGGTCATCAGCTGGAACATGGTCTGTAAGGCCTGGGCACTGTAGAGGAGGGGAAGGACGGAAGATTGCAGGGGGCAAATGGGAGGAGAAGGATGAAAAAAAGTAAGGTTTAACTATTATCTGACATGATGTTTACATTTAAATCGAAAAATAAGCTTTCATTTGCTGGAGCTTGACCCATTGGAACAGCTTGATCATTTAAAAGGTTTTGAGCACAGTAGTTGTGTTTTGGTCAAAATTACTACATCTTGTCTGCATACTGAGAAAGAGGAACATGAGTGAGCAGTATCAATCAACCAATCAATCAGCCTTTAAGCACTGCCTCACCATGGTCCTTACTTTGAATTTTGGCACTACTAAAAACACAACCTGAAGACCTCAGGGCTCACATAGACTCATGTGATGAAAGTAAATCAGATAAATAAGCTGGACCTAGACCATTAAGAGATTTGTAAACTAAGAAAAGAACATTGAAATCTATTCTAAAATTAACAGGTAGCTAAAACAGAGACCTTAAAATTGGTGTGATGTAGGCTCTCTTTCTGATCTTTGTCGTCCTTGCAGCTCCAGTTTTAAAGGAGCTGAAGCTGTAAGGACAGAACAAGCCTCACAATGTATCAGCTCAAAAGTAAAAAGAAATAATTCCTTAATTCATGGACCAGGAAGTCTCCAAAAAGAGAGAGTGAGAATTCAAGGAAGAGAGAATTAAGATGAATAAATAAGAACTACATAGCCTGCAGCATGTTGGAAAAAATGCATCATAAACAACAGTGTGTTGAGTGTAAAGCACACCTGTTGCATAAGCATAATATTGTTCCATCTGATGTGACTGCAGAGCCAAGAATACAGACGCCCACAGGCATGAAACCTGCCTCATTTGCCACACACATGCCACACTCAACAAACATCCACTTGTTAAGGCATTTATAATATTTACACCGGGTTGTTTTCACTTTGAGTAATCGGAGGGTTATTTCCTGATTGGCTGATTAAGAAGCAGAGGCGCCTCTAAACTTGTGGTTTCTGAAACAATCAGTCCAAGACTAAAAAAATCTATTTTTGAGATGAGTATACAGCAAAAGAAAAAAAGGACCAGTGGTGTGGGACTCAAGGAATAATTCTATTATTGAAACTATTAGTTCTAATTCCTTTTTTTAATAAACAGCATTTATTTGGGCACAAGACTTCGAAGCACTTTAACCTTTAGGAGGTTTTTCCATTTTCATTAATCTGGTGCTCAAACTGCAGTTTACTTTATGCCTATATTAAGATATTTCCTGAATAAGCATGCTGTTGACTGGATCCATTTTTCTCATGTAAAGCATGTTTTTTTTTTCATTTTTCTCTGAGGCATTTGCTTTGGAACATTCTATACATTAAATGTATGTTTTTGTATGTATTTTGCTTTAACAGTTTCAGATGTTGCTTATTAATCACATTTGTCAACAACTGGATTGATTGTCCACTTAAATAATCTTACTAAATATCCTAAACTTATATTGATATATAAACAATTTCCAAATAATTAAAACATTTTATGGTGGCATCAAAATAAGGGTTTAACCTCAGAAAAAGTGTGCCTTTTTGAATAATTATCTCATATACTGTCTGTTATATCAGCAGAAGGCACTCATATAGTAGGGCTGCTGGATTATGTCAAAAATCAGACTTCTGATTATTTTAATAGATGTTGAGATCACGATTATGAAACATGATTACTCAGTGATTTTAAAACACACACCACATGCTTTCATTGAAGATAATAGCAATACGTAAAAATGTAACTGTAAAAATAAAACGACTTCAAAACATTTCAAAGAATTACAAGGCTCAACATGTGATGTGGCACAGTAATCTTCTAATGTCAGTAACACAGTTTTCAGAACTGTGGAAGGCAGTAATTGTGATTAAGATTTAAACTCAACTAATTTCCCAGCTCTATCATGTAGCATAACACTTCATTCTCCGATCACTGAATGTCTACATTAAAAAATAATACAGCACCATGAACTATGAAAGCTTAAGTTGTTTTTCTTGTTCTCACTCAAACTGACGCTCAAAATGCCATGTCACGTTAATTATAGTATAATAGAAACTTGGAATTACTTTAAAAAACATAAGAATGTATCTATATCAGCGACAATGTGTTTAAAATACCAGGATATCGGATATTGGCAAAAATGCAGTACCACGCACCCCTAGACAAAAGTCAGGATTATTATTTCATTGTGTTTAAAGTAGATACATTTTATTTTAGAAAATAAGCTCTCTATGAACTGGCAGTTGATGATGGTCACTATGAATTGATTTAATTTTGGCAGCAGTAAGTTGTGCTCCCTTCAATACAAATATTTATCTAAAACCAGATGCCTTTCATTTCCAGTGATGATAAAAATGCTGTGACTTGGTTATCCATCCAGTGCCCCTTTATAGAGAAGTGCATTGATAAACCAATGAATGCTACATTCAAAATTTAGGAACATCCATATCTTAACTCCTCTTTTCCAAATAAAGACAGAAGTCTCATGGCACGATAGCTTTTTATTTCAGGAAATATACAGGTCAGGTTTTATAGTGGCAAAGGAAGGAGCCAGAAATCATAAAATAAGTTTCCGGTCCTAATCTTCAAGATTCCTGATCGTGTTCTGACAGACTTTAAGAGAGCTGTGGTGTCTAATGAAACGAGGAATGCACCGTCCTGTTACTCACCCACCAAGAAGGTCATAAAAAAATGCAACAAATAAGTCATTAAGAAATTACTCTGGAACACTCTGAGGCTTCAAAAATTGCAGTTGAGTCAGTGCTGGTGTCAGGTCGTCAAATTTTACGGAGCAAAAGAGTCCACGTTAGCTAGTCGTTCTCTTTATGAATGTGATCTCTGTAATATGGTGATAATCACCGTAATGGTGGCAGTTAGTAAACAAGATGTAGAAAGTGAGTGCCAGCAGTAACAGCCCAGTGGACAGAGCGACTAAATCACACACAAATACACACACACACATACACACACAGGGGCAGGCAGGCACGCACAGACACCCTAATGACCCAACCTTGCCAGGAAAAAACACAACCACAAAACAAACAACGCAGCCCACTGTACTCTGTTACCAGCATGTGTGTTAATGCGTCAGTGTGTGTTTTTCTTTGTGTGCACATGCATATGCATGCACTATCTACAATTATGTTTGAGTAAGTGGACGATTAGCAGAATGCTGCATAGTTTGCTTGTAAATGACGCTTTCTGTTGCTTAAAAAATGTGATCTTTTTGTCCTTCTGTGTACGATTAAAAACACAGGGATGTAGGATATAATATTTTTGGCTGACATCAAGAATGCAAAACTTCAAAACTCTTTTCAACCAGGGCAGATATTAACAGTGCTGACACCAACATGAGTTTTAAAGCCTCTTACAGTCTGTTTCTGATCCAGACATCATACAAGACAACCAATATCTGATTTTGCAATATTAATTGACTGATCAAATATTATATCAGGGTCATTAATTCTCGATTATAAGGCACTGAACAGTCAAGTCTTTTTCAGCCATTTTATTTAAATGAAGATTGATCCGTTTTCTAATAGAAGCACTTAAGCAATAAAACAGACTAGAATAGACTGCTTCTCTTCTTATGATAGTAAATGTGGCTTTGTTAAATTAGTACATAATATCTCCTGGGCTTGCAGGCTTCTAAACTGTATCATATCAAAATCTTATCATGGCAGGCTTTTAGATATCTGCACCATAACATGTTATTGGTGTCAAAAAAATCGGTATTGTATTATATCTTTACTGCACTGCATCGTTATGAAACTGGTGATTTACACCCTTAATATTCAGTAATGAAAAACTTACATTAACTTTCTTGTAGAATATTCACACACATGGAATATGTACTTTGATGGTAAGATCAAGCTTTATCAGAGCCACAAACAGCACTGTAACAACCTGCTGACAGACTGATTTAAAGGGAATGAGAGATTACTCTGATTGTTTTGATCCATGTTACGGCCAAAACGCACCCATGTATAATCAAGGCACATAATCAATCATCTTTGCACCCTGCACTGGGCTGTGTGCCACACACTTTGGACTACAGACTTCATGCCGTCAAAATAGGGGCTAAAGATTCTCATCTCAGGCTGTTTTTCATACATTTTTTTTGCAGCTGCCGGCTGTAAATATTATTCTGCTCTCCAGAAGTTTAGGGTTATCAATCAGTTGACTTGTTAACAATAAGCCTCCAAAAATAGGGGTTCACTTGTGATCACGGTGAGAGTCATTATAAAACATACTGGTGATGAGGAAGTCAAAAAAGCAGTCAGTACAGAATGAAATGGCACAGGAGAAGCCCACACACCACCACCACAACTCCCATTTCATCAGGCAGATCCTCCACCTGAGCAAAACATATTTCTGCAGGAAACATTGAACCAGATTATCTATGTGTGTATGCTAAATTTGAGATAGTTAATTGATGATTTCAGTCATGCTAACATGTTTAAATGTATTTTAAAAGTTGAGTCCTCAGGATTTAGAATGATTCAACGTCTCTTAATGCAAGTAAATATATTGAGTGTGCTCTGTTGTATAAAATAAAATGTCTTCTTTTTGAAACAATCCTAAGTGCTAAGTGCTTGGAATAACATGAACAAATCTTCTTCCCGAACAAAAGATTAAAGCAGCCGTCACCAAGACTTAAACATCAGTCCCTAAACCATACTTCAAAGTTTGAGAAATGATAAGAAAGCACTTGAGAGCACAAACCTCCACCAATGTAGCTCACATATTGCTGTTACATCTATAAGCAATAATTCCATGATAATGTTACCATCATAATATGATTCAGTGATTCTGAAAACACACACCAGCACTCAAAATCATGTTGACATCATTATTAGCTCGACAGTTATTGAGCAAAAATGATGGTTTGCTAATACTAATTGGATCACCACTAAAATCTAATCATTTTTAAGTTGGGCCATTTACCAACATCTCCTGAAAATTTCAGCAAAATCCCTCCAGTAGTTTTTGCGTAATCATGCTAACAAACCAACCAACAAACAAACAAGCAAGCAAATAAACAGACAAACATGCCCCGGCAAAACCATAACCTCCTTGGTGGAGGTAATAAAACAGTTGCCATAGCTCTGTGGGTTCTGCTCAAACTCTGTTGAATTAAAGTTTCTCTTTTAAAAGAAAACATTATAATTTGAATTTTGACCATAAGTGCAGCTGATATATTAGTTATAATTACCTGCTGAAATTTGTATATCTTACAATACTGATAATTCACTTTTTTGGCAATCATCTGCTCATACAAACATCATTCCATTAATACCTTCCATCTTTCATAAAGCAGTTTGTTGTGCATATAAAGGGGACTTTTGTAGAGGGCATATGGATGATTGCACACATATCATATCTCCTTTTGTACACCACATAATCTACAAGCTTTGTCCTGCTGCTTGTGCAGGAATTAAGGCCATGTACCCCAAATCGCTGTATATTTGCTCAAACTAGCCAGGCAATAGATCATTCTGCGCACATGTGTGAGTGTGTATGAATAGGTAGTGTCCAGGCAGAGCAGCCAGAGCTGAGCAGGAACAGCTGGAGCTCTAAGATTTCACTGGAATCTGCTAATGACTGCAAGATTTACAGCATAGAGCGCACACGCACGCATGCTCGCACCGTTCCGGAGAGCGTAAAAGAACAAAAAACACACACTCTTTCCAGAATAAGCCCTGCAGTGATCACAGCAGTGTTTATGAGGGTGTGTATGTGTAAGTGTGGATATGTTACCTGAGCAGGGGTCCGCTGCCATTCTTGGTGGTCCCTCCTACGATCAGTTCCTCCTGCCAGTGCATGTACTTCCTGGACAGACCGTGGCAGCCTCCTCTCAGGGCCCGTGCCACGTCAAATGGCTGGTGCAATAAAAGCAACAGGCGAGAAAATAACTGTCAGCAGCTCGGCTCAAACTAAAGGCTCGATGTTTAACCATAACAAATAAAACTTGCAAAGAGAAATTCAATGCCAAAACCTTGAGCTTACATGCGTGCCTCTGAGGATTGTCACGATAACAAATGTTTATACTTTGATGTGATCCAAGTAAAAATCAAAAACATCAATATCTGAGTCTCTTTCACTTACATCAACTCCTGGTGACAAATTTGGCATCAAATCTGGAGTCTTTTCTAAAGAATCTAAATTTTTCAATCGTACAGATCATTAAAAATTCATTGTGGCATTAAAAAAAGTTTGAAATCCTTCGCGCCTACCTTTGTTGAGTTCTTATTGGGTGCAGTGAGGGGACAGTCAGGGTCAGCAGGGTTCAAACAGGGTCTGTCCATGTAGCCATGTCCAACGTCCGCCTTCTGCAACATGTCCTCGAAGCCTTCTACGGGGAAGTTCGCCCTTCGCAAGTCTTCAAGGAACTCCTTAGGGTCAAAGTTGGTCCACTGAAGAGGGTCTTTACCACTGTAGAGAAAGTAGATACGACTTAAAAGCTTATCCAGGTGCAATGTAACTGTCTCAAAAGTCCCTTTTATATTGCAAGTTCAAGGTAGGAAATTCACACCAATGTAACACCTTATCTTCCATGTCACACAGGCTTGGATGATGGGGTCAGCGTGTGCGTAGACAACATCTCAGTAACAAAGTCCCAAATGTCATTACGACTCAGAACATACACACATTATTCAAAATAACATTATGTTTTTGTTCTTGTGTGCATTTACACTGGGTAATGAGTTGTGGCAATATCAGATCCGTGCTGTGCTTCGGCACGATTGGCACATCGTTGCGTTGCAACTTTATTTAGGATAGCCCCTTGAGATGCAGCACCTCATTTTCGAGGGGTCCCATCTGTATGAGGAGAACTAAAAGAGAAAGGCGTCCCCTGATCTACTCTTGCTAACTCACATAAAATTATTAAATTTTTAAAGTAAATATGAACCTTTACAACTGTCATATTCTTATTATCTATGGCTAATGCTTTTGGAAATGTTTGTCTCTCTCTCTCTCATTTTGGATTGCTGCCCTTTTAAGCATCAACAACAATTCTCATCAACATGCAGATAAGCTGATAACTGAATATTGAGAGACACACATCTCAAAACCAGAGTTGTTACATTTGTGTAAATCAAAAAATGTAAAGTTAAAGAATATTGACAGAATCAGAATTGGGTAAACTGCAACAGCAGAATGTGAGGTGAAGAAGGAAGTGCTTAAAACAAGGAAACAGAATGTAATTTATGATGCTGGTACAACTTGGAGAAAAACACTTAAAATTGCCTGTTTGTAGATTAGATATGTTTCGAACAAACTCAAATGCACTCACTATGTTTTCGAGCAAAAAAGCGAACAGACGGTCAAAAAAAAAGGAAAAAAAAATCAGTTTACTCACTGATAAGTAAGGTTTCTAAGTTCCCATCAGTGTTAGCTAACAGTCACACTCTTTCATACTCATCTACACCACTAGAGCAGCAATAGGAGCAATTTTGGATTAATTCTCTTGTCAAGAGACACATCACCATGTAACAGCCTAGAGGTGAGCTTGAAACCTCGACCGAACACTTGATAGATGAGCATCCCTCCGAACTGAGCCATCAAATCCCCACCATATTAAGCCAGCAAAGCAGCTGTATCTGCCACATTTCATGTTCATCATCAGGCAGATCCATCTTGAGAAGTTTCATGTTGATATATTTGTCTCCAGTCAGAAAATGACCTGGTTTATCTGCACCCTTTACGAGGAAAAAGGCAGTAGACCTAGCGTGGTTAAGCTGTGCGGGAGGAAGAGAGACAACAAGCCTCTGATTGATCCATAATGAGCATGACTGACAGAAGTCACTGATTATTCTTTTAAAGGTCCCATGTCCTGGTGTGTTTGACTGTTCACATCATGCCTTGGATGTGTATCAAGCAAGGATTTAAATAGAGCTAAATAAATAGAGGATCAGCTCTTTCCCCCTCTCCTTTGGAAACGCTAGGATCTGAGGGGGTAGGCAGGAGGCTATGATAATGAGCTCTGTGGTTATTGATGGCCCAAATGATGCCCAGTGAGAGGGGGAAAAAGGATTACAGGTAGCAGAGCTAACTTTCGAAAACAGTCATGGTGTAATTAGCAGACTACACATGTAGGTGGAGACTGCACGGCTATGACATAATAAACCCCAGGAAGTAAAAAACTAAGCTTATAATTGGGCAGAGTGTTTTTTCTCTATGAACAGAGTTAAGTTAAAAGTGCCATGTTCTTCTGCTCCCCAAGCCCTTTCAACATTAAAAGTGAAAAAAAAAATAGTTTGCAGGACATGGGACCTTTAAAGGTTTGGCCCTTTCAAAACACTGTCTGTGGGATGCTGTCAAGATGGCAATGAGGTAACATATATCTCATGGATGTGGGACAAAGTCCATCTGGTGTGCTAGGTTAGGTAATAGATTCAGCTTGTGTTGTCTTTATGTGCATGTTTGATCTATGACAAAAGGTTGCAGTCATTTTTGGTGTACAGATAGTAAATCATGTTTACATTAAATTCTCAAACTGCTTGACAAGTACTGTACAAGCAGACAGAAGTGAGTTGCACTTTTCAAAGTTTGAGAGTACAGACCTTAAAACTGAGCAAAGAAACAGTCAAATTTTTGATGAAGAAGGTAATGGGATTTTTTGCTAGATGACACAATACAATAAATGAAGGCAAATTCCCATCATGCAATGGTGCGATGCTGAATTCCTGGTCCAAACCAGTCCTTGTCTTCTCTGCCTCACACATTCCTGCCTCTCTTTCTCTGAATCTCTCTCTTTCTCTGTCATTCAGACCACATTGTATGTGCTTAACCAGGCTTGGTTTATTATTCCCAGCCTCCCAACCAGAACATAGTAAAAACCTTATTTACCATCAAGAAACACACACACCATCATTAAGTCTGATGACGTGGAGTCAAACTGATCCACCTTCACACTTTTGCAAAAGAGAAATTACCAAAAACAAAACATAAGCACCAGTGGTAATGACACCCACAGTTTGTGCATGCACACACGCTCCTGCAGAGGTAAAGGTCTGCTGAGTATTACTGTAGCAGCAGGCCATTAGCAACAGAAGGGCCAGACAATGGTGAGAGGCCCAGGGCTGGAGAGAAACTATCGCCAGCGATACGCATGCCAGCAACCACTACAATAGAGCCTTCAGAGGGGACGAGTTCAGGACACACACACATGCACACACACTCTTGTTTCTCTCGGGTGTCTCTTTAGATGGGCTGAGCGTGTTTGGGCAGTTTCAACCAAAGGAGGTAAAAACAAGAAGTAAATCTCCACATTCTTACCCCTCGTCTTAAAAATCTGAAAATACTGTTTCCTATCTCTGGGGTTGAGCTCTTGTTGTCCCTACAGGGCATTTTAATCGATTTGCAACATGAGAAGAGGCCTTTCTCTCCCAAGTTATGTGCACTTTTTACAGTTACTGTGTATTCTTGTAGAAATAAGGCTTTTAATTAATATGAAATATGCATTCTCTAGTTGTTATTGGTCATACATCACAAAATACAGATAGAGTCCAGCACAATGGTCTTTGGTGTACTTACGGGAGATAAACCATTCCTGACTGGAGTTTGGCTCCCTCCCAGAAACAGTCCAAAGGGGTGATGATGAGGCAGGGGTGTAGTTTTTCTATGATCTAATTGGACAAAAACAGACCCAAAACAAAACAGGGATGACACTCATTGTTGGTGGTACTTGGTAACAGCATTGCTGCACACTGTATGAGCATTTTGACACGTGATTTCCATATTTGCACATAAGCAGGGTTGCAAACTGTATCATAAAGAACACCTATCAAAGCATTTTTATTTATACACCTCTTTAGAGCATGAATTTCTTCCTGACATATGGAGTAGTCAGCCAGGGGGTCTAGCAGATGACCACATGATGCAGATTAATTTACGATTGTATACATGTCATGGAAGGAGCCCCATAATTTGTCTGAAGTGCAAACTAATGCTTTGCAGTGACACTGGTCCAAATGTTAGTCTAACTTCAAGAACTAGTCTTGCATTTGAAACATATTTGAATAACCGCTGCAAAATTAATTTAATTCCTCAAAACTCACAAACAAAACATGAAGAATAAATGAAAATGAAGTGTTTATAAAATATTTCTGTTGGAACAATCGAGGTGTGTCTTTTAAATAGTGAGACTGCACTTTTGAGTTTAAAACCATGTGGTTCACAGTCACACTGAGTGTTGTATATTAAAGGTTGTGTATGAACTAACAACTGTTGTAAGTTTACAATAAGTGACATCTACAATTCACTGTGAGCTACTGATTGAAGTGTTCTTGCTAAGGTGAGTATGCAAGTGATGCAAAAATATAACAGAACTACATAAAGAAACTGCATAAAATTGATAGAGAGAAAGTTAGCCAGAAAGCAAATTAATAGGCATGTAAGTAAATAATTAGTAAGCTGTGAAGCAAAGAAGTAATATTCCAAGGCTATGTCTTCACCTGTTCGGGTGTTTTTAAAAACTGAGGCTTTTCTGTGCTGTTTGGCCTTCTGTCCAAACGTAAACAGCATTTTAGGTCATCGAAAACTGATATATTGGCAAAACTCCAGCCAAGGTTCTTTAAAATGCCATTTGGGTGTCTGCATTTGGGCGTCACCCTCTGCATCTACCTCTGAGGTCACTCTATGATACATTCTCACTGTTGGTGACGTGCTGCCTCAGATGTTGTTATACTGTTTCTGTTTAAAGTGTTAATGACTGGACTATTTATATGCCAATACATACTTTCTGTCCCTCCCTCATAGATAACGCTACTATTAAAACATTCTGATGATTCAAATCCTGGTAACGTTTGGAGGAGACTTGGTGTTTCACAAGTGACAGTGTTGACTGGTGCTCCATGGCTGCTTGCATTGGTTTTTGCCATGGTTAAAGTAAATGTTGATACCAACAAGAAAACCCAAAAAGATTATCAATAACAGGATTTGATAAAGATTATCAGTGGGTCTTGAATGAAAATAAAACAAATGATTTTTTGCTTAAAGGTCCCAAATTATGCTCTTTTAACCACTTTTTGAAGGCTTTTGAACACAATTTGGGGTATCTGGCCTTCCTCTCAGCCCACAAAATGTGATAGTAGAAACAGAACCTGTATTTATTCGATTGCATAAATGTAAACTCATGATATTTGGTGAGCTGTTCAGTTTGTGGATATGCTGTTACGTATCAAGCATTTTATTTGCATAAGCCTATGTCAACCTGAGTGAAATTTCTGTGTTTAGTGCCGGCATATTGTTTACATTCTTAGCCAGAGATCTGCGAACACCATGTCTGTCAGAACCTGATGATGGAAATGTGAATATTTTAATGCTGTGTAGTATTTATTTTGCTCATTGCTACGAGCAAATGCTAACAGCAGGGGGGAATGAACCAGAGGTAACTTCACATGTTCATCAATGTTATTGTTACTTGTTGAAAGTCTGAAGGGTAAACTTCAAAGTATGAGCATTCCCACATTAATCAAGAGGAGTTTAATAGTTGGCTGAATATAATCAGTCCTTTACCAACCCCATTACCCCTCTGTTTCTGCCAACATTAGCCCGGAGGCTAGGCTAAGTTGCAGCTGTCCCACCGCAGTGACTAAGCCGAGGTTAGCATGTTGTGTGTTAGCCTGTGATGTTTGGGGGAACGAGCTTCGCTGTTATCAGGTAACCAGCATGAATTTGCGGTTCATGTGTGTTCAGGACTGTAAGCGGCACGTGGTTGGAGCAGCAGTGCACTCCACTTCACTCGAGATACGCTGCAGGTCCATCATGAAGTCCCCATATGTACTGTGTTTGCCACGGCTCTGCTTTGGCTAATTAGCATATGAAGGGGACCGCCCTCAAAACCAGCCGTTCTCAACAGAGGGGCTATGTGAGTGTGGAAAGAATGCAGCTGTGCTTTATTCATAGGCTTTTTGGACCAAAGCATGTAACTAGCGCTTCATGAAGACATCAAGGATCCATTTTAAACTGCAGAATAGGAGCAAAATATGGGACCTTTAATATTCCTGCTGACACCAATTAACACAGCCACAAAATAAACCGGTACACCAGTCAGACTTGTGGTTGGAATAGATATGAAAAAAAAACTGATTTGGCAAAGAAATAAAAAAAAGAATGTTGCATATGATGGACACTGTAAGGTAATAAACAGCACCTTAATGCATTTTTGCGTTTCAGTGTTAACAAGGATGTTTTTAAAACATACACATGTGGACAGGACTATTTTTGAATACAGAAGAGAGGAACCTAAGCAAGTTGGTTAACAAGCACATCAGTAAGCAGCTAAGCAATTCTGTTTGTCAATCTCTCTGTCTACATGAACAATAGAGGGAGACACAAGGGAAAAAATCACCAGAGAGAGACATTTATTAGCTCACATTATTATACATATAAAGACCATACACATTAACAATGTTTACATCTTACCTGATTCATAAAATGAGCTTCTGTGACTAGTTCTCCTGATTTGTAGCATAAATGTTCTAATTTCCATTGTCTGAAAAAGAAGTGAAAAATGAAAACAAGGTTGTTAAGATTAAAGTTTTTGTTACGTATGTACAGCAACAATAGCACCCAGAGCTAGACTGATCAAAAAATGATAATCAAGAATACTACGCATGCCATCATAACAAGAATCATGTCGTTTATCCAGGGCAAATCTGTGTATCTAAGGTGACCAAAAATCATGTCTTTCCTTACAAATCTGAATTTTACACATTGCACATTTATCCAGTCTGACATGACGTATCATACGGATGAGTACAAGGCTGATGATAAGAATGAAAAAACAAATCTGCATAACATTGTCAGCATTGAATAAAATACTTTAACATATCTGTATCAGGGCCATGACTGTCGTGTTGTTTTTCAATTGTGTTGTGAAACTGCCCTTTAATGAAAATATAACTTTTCATAAACTAAAAGGTGTCCTCTATCAGAAGCAGTGAGTCTGCATGAATAAGGTGTAAAAGTGGCCTAACAGGACACAGAAGAAATAAAATATGGAATTACCTATTATAACGGTAAACATGAACTCTGCTGGCTCTGAGAGCTGATTCCAGGTGCTGCAGGAGAGCATCCACTGTTAACACATTGGCTCCTTCCTCCCGCGGCGTCTGGATCATCAGCTGAGGGTTAAACATGGCCTCCTCGCCTATCTTCTGCCGTGTGTACCTCAGTTCCTGGTTCACACGCCCACCAACTGGAAAAGATAAGAGAAAATCTCATTGAGTTTGATTATTTTAACCTTCTTTCAGATATTCACACACTCTGAGTACATTTAAAGATTTTTTATTTCAGTTTGATTCTTTTGAAAAACATCCTGAGCAACTTTAATCTCCATGAATACATTTGTTGTTTCTGCCACATAAAACACTCACTTTCTCCTCATTACAGCATGAACAACAGCTCAGAGCCAAGAAGTAGGGGTGGGACATAATTCTTCAACATCTGAACAGTTTTCACAAAAAAAAATTAACATTTCATGAGGTTTTTATCTCATCTTTAATGTATGTTAATTTTCTATCATTTCTAACAGTTTATGTGATGCACAACCGCCATGTGGAGGCGATGAAAAAAAGAAGGAAGCATTAGCGGCCATATTACCACACTGCGATGAGTTTTGGGAAAATTAGGCCAGTTTGGGCAGGTCAAAAAGCTCACTCTGACTCTGTAATGGACAAAAGAGCTGAACTCTGGTCTACCAGAAAACAGGGGCCTTGGTTCACTTCTGAACAACCTCCTCCTGCAACTGCAGCAAGAGCACACACCTCTTTTCTGCTTTTATGTTTATGGTCATATAAGACACACAGTAATGGAAATTTTGGAGGTTTTTCGTATGACAGCCCACCTCAAACACTGTCATCCCATCATGCCTCGAAACTTTAAAAAAGTACCTCCACTCTGCTGGAGTTTTAGCACAGAAAAGAGGCAGTTATAGCATTTTCAGTGGCTTGTACATCTTCTGCATTAAAGCTTGTCATGTCAGCCTTTTATCCGTGGCTATTAGTCGCTGATGACATAGTACACACGCAGACACACACATTGACTCATACTGTGCCCCATTCACAAGATATCTGTCCTCTATTGTACTTGTGTTTCCTCAGACATTTGAGACATATTGTGGGGAAAATAGTGTGAGTTTTGAATGCCTTAAAGTCTATCACTAATGTTTTTATCCAATCACTTCTAACAAAAACAAAACTTTCATAACCAAAGGCCTATTTTTAACCCACTGATGTTTGTCTCTGCCAGGGATAAATAGATAATTATAAATACAGATTCTTTATGCTGCACAAATGAAGAGCTTGAGCTGACCAAATGCTTTCAAACACTCCAAACAAAGAACAAGAGACGTGGACTCAAACGAGAAGAGTAATGACAGTTCTGAGGGAGAACCAGAAGAGAAAAGGAGAAGTCAAAGATGACCTCCCTTTAGCATAAAATTAGAAATTTAATATTTATTCTTTAATGTATTGGTCCTGAAGTGTGTTTCAGGAGCTACAGTGTGTTTTACTTAAGTTCAGCAATCATTTGGAGACAGAACCCCATGGCGCACACATCTGCAAAGTTTGAAGGATAAGACCGCATCCAATTGGTTCCATATTTTTTTAACCAATTGTAAACTCACAAAGAGAAAAATAATGAGGCAGGAGCACAAGATAAAGTAGGTTTGCACATAATATTCAACCACTGACAGTATTTTACTGTCTGAACAGCGTACCAACACAGGCAACATCATGTGCCACAACATCTGCAGCTCCACAACATCCTCTTTACAAACCAAAACCAACTGACATCGTCATCGCAGCATTTATTTTATCAGACACACGTCTTAAACAAATGCACCTTCTTGACAGACAGGCTGTAACTCAAAATATAAAAACTCCAAACTCCTTTGAATCCAGAGGAGAAACATCACTCCAACTAATCCACCTCTCAGAAAAACAGCTCCAAGTTTCTCCTTTCATTTGATAACAAGTCAGCAGCTCCAGACCACGTTAACTGCATGTGTGTGTTTGATGAAGAGAGAGGGAGGCTCTCTTCCAGGCTTTGCTCTCAGTATCGTGGTGGGACTAAGCCCTGTGCGTGCGCTCTGAGCTCTCAGCTATCCCCAGCTACAAAAGCAGCCTTTCAGGTCGTTTAGCCGCTCTGCTCCACCCCAACACAGCCAAGGAGAGTCTGCCAGGGTCTCTATCACTAACACACACACAAACAAATGCTGGCAATTACAGACATGCAAGCAGTGATCAATAAAGCCTTAATATTTCTGAGTGAAAAAAGCAATCCTCAATTAATGGGCCATTTATAATGAATCTAGTTTTCTGTTAAATAACTCTCACAGAGCTGGGGCATGTGAACCAGAAACCATGCCTCAGTGTTTCTTTGCCAGCATGGTGATGCATACTTACTGGCCACTTCATTAGTTACATCAGTTCAACTGCATAATTACACAAACAGCTAATCAGCCAATCACATGGCAAAAAATATGGATTTAGGCAGGTCTAGGAAACTTTGAATGCTGCTTGTCTCTGTATTTCAGAAACTACCCATCTTCTGCAATTTTCATGCACATCCACCTCTAAGGATTACAGAGAATGGTCTGACAAAGAGAAAATATTCAGTGAGCAGCACTGCTCTGGGGAAAAAAAGGCCTGTTGATACCAGAGGTCAGAGGGAAACTCAAATAACCACTGGCTACAACCATGGTATGCAGAAGACCATTTCTGGACACACAAAAAATAGCAGATTGACCACAGCAGCAAAAGACTACACAGGGAGCCACTCCTGTTAGCTAAGAACAGGAAATGGAGAATAAGATTTGCTCGCTGGAGTTGGGGTTCACCGCCAGCCCGGTCACATGTTATGAACTGTCCAAGCATTGCAAGAATTTCTCAGTTGGCCAAAGGCAGACATGACAAAGATGCTCGTCCATTTGGGCATCAGCCCATAGAAAGTGTTGGGGGAGGGCAAAACCTTTCAAAAGCATTTCTGGCAGGCAATTGGACAATCGTTCTGTCAATCATAGTCATTATGGACCAGTCAGATAATGTAGGAAGTGGGCGCTACAGCCGTGGTGTTGGAAGTGAGTCAAAACTACCGTTCTATCTTGAAGTGCTTTCAGCGTTATTTGCTTTTTAATTTAATTCAGAAATGTGTTTCAGATCTGACAAAACTGCTTCTGAAGCTGTTAGCGTATATACTGCTAGAAATGCTATATATACGCTAATCTGAGCAGTCAGTTCTTGCTGTTGTACTCATAACTACCACCTCTTCCTGCTTTGAAGGATGCTGATTGGGCTGTAAATCTGCAGACTGAGCTCAGATGGATCTGACTGATTACAGACAATAAACCAGCTTATCCAGCTGCAGTGCAAGGTTAAATGAGTTAAGCCGCTGATGAAAATACGGAGGACATCACACTGGTAAGTCTTTTTTAGGGGGCCAGGGGAAAGAAACATTTTAGGCAGCTACTGGAGCTGTAAACAGGGGGAGTGGGAGAAGTCCTGATGCTACAGACTTACAGACCATTTGTCTTGTACAAAGAAGAACTCCATGGAGGAGACATAAAGCATGCTACGGGGCATGTACTATTTGAAAAAGCAGAAAATGGTCTCTTAAAATTCCCCATTTAACTTAATGTTAGTTGCTTTAATATAAACCATCTTTTTATTGAACATTAGGCCTGGCATTTTTTTCTAAAAAAACATCAATTACCAGATGAGAAGGGAAGAATCACGTGTCAATGTTTAACACCAGATCAACCATTGACATTAACGATGTTGTCTTACCATATATCCAGTTAAGATATATCACGATATCTTGAAAGACTTGGTCTGTTTCCCCACTCTCACTGGTCGAATCGTATTTATCCAAAATATTTTATCATGCCACTTAGTGAGTCTGTGTCTTATTAACAAACAGAGGATTAAAGCCTTTCCATCATCGGTGACTGAGTGCTCTGTAAAAGCTGCAGAGATGTTTTTGTTTTCCACACACAGACATTTACACACAAACAAACTGAAAAAAGCAGCCAGTCAGAGAGCCGACTGTGTGAGAAATCTGTAACATTTTATTACAGCCTAATCCAATTTAACAATTCCGCTCAATTCATGCAACAGCAGGCTCAGATTGAATATTTTCAGCCCATTGTAATAGCATTAAAGTTGAACATAAGCATGCCTGTTCTTCTGAGCCGCACCACGACCACCCAGTCAGACCAATGGGACCCCGGAGGGAGGGGGCCATGTCTTGGGGCATTAGAGGAAACACACTTGATTTCTTTTTTTCTGGACCCAAACAGCATTCCCATCTGATCCTGTCTGAAGGCATGTTTATAATACTCATCATTAATAGCAGGCCCAGGCTAACCGGAGTGACATGGTTTGCGCTGCTACACGGCTACGCTACACCGGCTCTGCCTTCAAAACAGCAACGCATGGAACTGATTTAGACCCGACGCACACTGACAGAGCACTAACAAGTCGACTTGTCTGGTACACTCAGCGCTCAGAGGGAAATCTGGCCCGAAGGTTGGATGGAACGTACCACCACGAGGGAAAATAGGGGCACAAGCAGGAGAGAGCAGGGCCTACATTGTGATTTTGAATAACGAGATTGAAAATGATGAAAAAGGAGGAGGCTTGCAGAAAGTCACCGTCTGTTTTGAACACATTCCAAGTCATGGACCACCACCCAAAGACCCGAAGGTTTACAGCAAGCAGCGAAGAGCGGGACAAGTCAAAGGAATGTACTCGCTCTCTCTACAGGAAACAGCACATCACGGCCTCAGGCTTAGAGAATTCCACACTTCACGAGGTTACAGCGTTTTGGGGTCAACACTCACACAGCCTCGGGGTGAAATTAACACCCCAGCTGGACCAGGAAAATGTGTGTGAGCGAGAGAGCCAGTGAGTTTGTGTGAGTGCAACATGTGTGTGTGTGTGCGTACACACAGCTGTGTTTCTTCAATGACACATATTCCCATATTCCTTCTGCTAAGAAAACTGGTTGACCCCGGCATGTGTTGATATGTTGGAGGTGTCTCACTCCAGGCTCAGCTGCTGCGACCTAAAACAAAGTGTCACCAACTTTCAAAGGCTTCACGTAACACCTCGCTGCTTACTCATTTCCTTTTTCACCCCTGCATGATCGTTTACACATCACTCTCCTTTCTTTTCACAAATCAACTTTATAGTTTGCTCTGTTGTTCTTGGACTTTATTTTAAACAAAATACTACATCACAGTTCAAGCAAACATTTAACTGAGCTTTTCAAATTTGAAGAGTTGCTCCAACAATATTTCCTTGCAATGAATAACTGTCTATATCTTTTTAGGATGGCTCATAATTTTTGAATATTAAGTCAACCACATAAAAACTAAAATTTAAGGATTAGAATAAACTTTTGTGCCTACTGATGTAAAATATGTCAGTAAAACAGTGTCACACTTTACTGCAATCACAATTAGTAAATCCAACTGTTCCACAAAATAGAAAATCAACAAAATGAGACATTAAAATACATGAGGACTGTCAAAACCGTCAAAAGAGATATCAATATTGCACATCCTCTCTGCAATCGCAGATGTAGTAACAACCCCGGCCACTTCATTAGGTACACCTTGCTAGTACTGGTTGCCTTCAGGAATGCCTTTATTCATTGATTCATTCTTAATGGCATATTCAATAAGTGCCATTCCTCAGATATTTTGGTCCATATTGACATGATACTATAAAACAGTTGCTGCAGATTTATCAGCTGCACCTCTATGATGGTTCTCTCCCATTCCCTTCTTCCCAAAGGTGCTCTACTGGATTGAGATTGAGGGACCATCCACACAGAGATGAATTAAGGCATATCTGCACTAGCTTTTAATCATTTTTCGTCCACATGGAGACAGCATTTCAGGAGCCTGAAAATGCACATTTTAGAAAACAGGTCCCAGAGTGGATAAATCTGAACAAGCCGGCTGACCGTTCTTGTGTGGACAACGAATATGGATAATTTCAGGCACAATGACATCATAGGCCCACCTCTCCCTCAAAACTGCATGCATGGACCCCAACAACAACAACAACAAAAACGATGGTGAAATACAATGTCACGTTCATGCTGAAGAAGCTACTGAGCTTGTTTTGGCTTTTACAGCAAAGCCGTCTGCTCCTCTACCACAACAGTGAGCAACAAGAGGACATGGAGAACAGCATACACCGGTGTTTGTTCACATTTCTCATGACGTATGATGCTGTCTTCTTCCCTGGTCCTGGTGTCTGTCTGCAGCAGCATTACAGCGCAACCTACAGGCCTGGCAAATACACCACAGCATTGTCAGTGTTTTCATGTGGACGGGCTCATGTCCAAAGGATGCAGTCTTTACAGAGAACATTTTCAATATGAAAACATTTTTGTTTCTGTGCGGACAGGACCTTACTGACTGTAAAGGCCACTAAGGTACAGTGAATTTAGGGCTGTGTGATGTGGCCTAAAAATAAAAATCTCAGATTTTATCATAACAAATTCTATTTTCTGATTTTGAGCTATATTTTGCCTCTCAAAGAAACCAAACAATAAGCAACAGCAAAATCAAACAAAACAAGTTTTGCTTTAGTTTCATGAAAATGCTGCACGTCTCAAAACAAAGAAGTTTGGGTGTAGAAAGACAATACAATAACAGTAATAACAGTGAAAGACAAAATATTTTCACAAAACAATAATTTATAACACTCTAATAATTACCTAATTTTAATAAAGGACTAAATGCTAGAATTTGCCTGTGTAAAAAATGCCAGGTCCTACCATTAAAAACAGAGAAGCCTTTCAGCTGTTGTGTCTCTGTTGGGGGTGGGTTTTAACTTCTAGAGCCCAGGAGCAGCAAATGAGAAGTGGAGTATGTCAAGAAAAAAATCAGGATTTTATTCTTATTCAATCTTTTTATTCTTATTTTTTTCTAAATCTTCCACAAAAAGCTAGAATTTATTGATTTAACTGATATATCACCTGGGCCTAAGGGAACTCAATGTCATACACAAGAGACAGATGTGAGATGATTTGAGCTTTGTGACATGGTGTAGTGTCCTGCTGGTTGTAGCCATCAGAAGATGGGTACAGGGAGGTCTTAAGGGATGGAAGCTGTGGCGTTTAGCAAATGCTCAGATGGTACAAAGGGGCCCAATGTGCACCAAATATCCCCCTCCCTATTAGACCACCATTGCCAGCCTGAACCTTTGTTATCAGGTAGGATGGATCCATGCTGTCTGGTTGTTTACGCCTGGCTGTTAACTCATCATCTGAATATCAAGACTTGTCAAACAAGGAAACTTTTTCCAGACTATTAGCATCCAATTGGTATGGCACAACAAAAAAACATCTGAAACTGATATCTGTGCACCCCACATCAATTTATAAATGGTTGATGTTTATAAAAATGGCTGATATGATACTGATGTGCATCCGTAATAAAAATAATACAAAACATCTGCTCAAACTCTCAAAAACCAGGTACTGCACATTGATTTAAGTTTAACTCAGAAAGCACATCGCCCTCTAGTGACATAACACAATGTGGCAGTGAAAAAAGTATAAGCCGCCTCACTGAAAATAGGCACTTTTTCATCCAAATTAATACCTTTATTTTAAGTAAGTGAATGAAACTAATATTGACAGGCAAGTTTTTTTTATTATTTTCAAAATATAACTCACTTTAAATAGTCCTTGAGTAACGATCGCCCTGTCTTTGAGTGGGCCCTGGCTCACTTAATACTGCAGCGATGGTGTATTTTTGCAGCTTTGACATTGTTATAGCTTGCTTGCAATTTCTGGTTTTCATAAGCAGGGATTTGGGAAATCTTGATTTGGACGTATTGCTGAGGTATTAAAACAGATGCCAATGATGATGTTTGATTATTACCAATATCACAATGTAGTTTAAAATCTTTGTATTGACACATCCCTTGTAGAAGGGCTTTAATGCTAACATGAGACTCATTTTGCCTGGTGAATAATTAAAAACACCATTAAAGAAAGCAAAAAACAGAGCTCCGCAGAGGAGCAGAAATTAAAATAAAGGAGAAAAGAGAAGAAGAAAAGAAGCAGTTGTATGTGTGTCACTGTATTGGAGCGCTCAGTGTGGGTATTCAGCGTGTTGCATAACATTAACCCCTGGTCCCCCCTATTCTCAAAGTAGGGGAACGGGGGGCTGTGGGGAAGAAGGGAGAGAAAGTAGGTTTCTAAGGAACTGACATCACCCCCCCCTCCCTCCTTTCAGTCTTAAACTCCCCCTCCTCTTTATACTATCATTTTTTCTCCCTTTGCTCTATTCAGCTCTACTCTCTGATTGGCCAGATCATGATGGCAATCAGCCCGGCCCCTCTGTCAAAGCCAGCCCACCCCTCCTTTTCCCCTTTGCCAACTTTCTCTCTTTTCCATGCAACTCACAACAGCGTGGCCCCACCCCCCAGCACATCTCTGACGCCTGACAACGGAAGCATCCCGCACTTTCAAGGAAAACATGCACACGGAGCAGCGAACAGCTTTTTCTGCTCTGAGGCCAGTTTTAAAACATGCATACTTTGCTCAAGCTACGCAAACAAACTCATATCCCCTTCCTGCAGAAACAAACTTCCAGAGCAACTTTTAAATAACAGATTTCACACAAATGGGTGTTATTGAAAACATGTTACAGGATGCAAATGGGATTATTTATTTTGGGTGCATGTTCTGTATGTGCGTGCATGAGGGGAAACAAATCTTTGTGTGTGTGCCTGTGTGTGTGTATGAGTAAGTGTGTGTGTGTGTGTGTGTGTGTGTGTGTGCAGAGAGAGGATTAGCTGGATTAGGCCCCCTCTCAGCAGGGACCCCCTGTGGTGAGGAGGAAGCCCCCCAAAACCAGGTCATCTCTCTGCCACCAAGTCTACAGCGACCTCCCATACCCTGAGCAGCTCCATACTGACAGAGGAGGGACCAGGAGAAGTACAGATGACTGCAGAACAGAGGATGTGAGGAAGCAATCAACTTTAAAAACAGCACAAATGTCCAGGACGTGTCACAGAAATGAGACTTAAAGCAAAATTAGTAAATGAAAATAAATATGACTGGTGCAGATGGCTGTTGAGCATGCAGCATTGTCATATTTTATAGAGAGGAATGGAAATCTAGAAGCAAATCCAGCTAGCTTGAGACATCATTACCATTGCCTTTATGTAAGTAATTCATTAATCAATTCCACTTGGCTCTGCATGCCTTACAAAAAAATCTACTGCCAATATCACGAGAGGAAGTCAGCACAAACAACAACAACAAAAGGTTAGGGACAGGACAGAGAGTAGACAGCAGCAGTCTAAAGTGTGGCTAAAATTTCCACAAAATGACACAGAAAGAGCAAATCAATGATTACACAAGAATGAAAACATCAGCATCACCCTTAAACATTTCTTAACACTGTATGACATTAAGAGGCCCTCCACAGGGAGACTAGTTACGGAGTTTCTGCAGAAGTTTTATCATCATATGGGCATTCTGTCCACACAGAAACGGCGTTTCAGAAGCACAAAAGCTGGGTTCAAGAGTTTCTAAACTTGAAAACACCACCCTTGCGTTTTCTTCAGGACACCAAATACGCACATTTTCAGAACAATGATCTCATAGCCCGCCTTTCCCTTCATCAGCATGCGCTAACCTCAACAACAACAGAAACAATGGTGGAATACAGTGTCATCTTGAGCTGCAGAAGCTACAGAGCTTGTTATGGCTTCAACAGCAAAATCTTCTCCTTCTCTACAACCACCGTGAGCAAAAATTGGACATGGAGAACAGAGTGTGCCATTTGTTTACATTGCACATGTTTTATGTGCATGTTCTGTGTCTTCCTCTCTGGGTTTTGGTGCAAATCTGCAGCAGTGTTACAGCATCACTTACAGACCTGGCATAAAAACTACTGTGTTTTCAGGTGAAAAGACACATTTATTGAAACAATGCTGTTGCTGATGCCAGGACAGGACCTGGGCCTAACTATCCACACAGAAAATTTATAGAAATTAAAAAGGGAATTAAAACAGAGTTGAACCAATTAGTGGTATCAATGAAGGCAATAATATCAATACAATCTTAATAACTCATATCCCTAGAAGTGTTTAAAATTTAAGAATAAAACATTAAAAGTGACACTAGTTGCTGAAGATGTAACATGAAATCAGTATGTTGGTAGGAGCAGCCGGGCCTTAACCTGGTTACATCATCATATCCTTATTTTACACCTCCGGTTTACAAGAAGCATGATTTTACAGTAAGCACAATGGAGAACAACACATAGTTTGTTATGATAACTCATACTACATTAACACAGGAAATCAAGTGCCCTGTAAAGCTTTCAACATTTGGCCCTACAAGCTTATATTTGCATTGCAGTTGCCATTTTATGACTTCCAGTTGATGTACATGAGATTCTGAATGGGTTTTATTTAAGCCTGCTTGCCGTTTCCTTCCAAATCAATTAAGTATTTGCCCATATGTCCTATCCATATGTCTACCCATCAATCCAGACATCCAAACTGTACATCTATCTATCTATCTATCCATCTGTCTATCTATAGCCCCGTTTCCACCAGAGGGTTCAGTTCGGTTTGTCTCGGTACGGCTCGCTTTTTGTGGCGTTTCCATAGCCTAAAACCGGGACAGGACCCCTTATAAGCGAACTGTACCGTCCTACTTTTAGGGACCCTTCTGTTGGGGTGCCAAGCATACTGATCCGACCCCAGAAGGTGGAGCTAGAAACACTGCAGCCCGTTGATTGGTCGAAGGAGACGTCACTTCCCGTGCGACAGTGGTAATAAAGAACAACACAGCCCCGCCATGTTTAAATCTCCACTCATCTTCGTGAAGATAACTCTTGCGCTTCGTAACAAAAAGCCACATGCTGATCACAAAAAAGTAGAAATTGCTGGATGTCTTCCATCGTTGCTCTTTGTTTACTGTGTCGCATTTTCTTCTTCGCTGTATTTAATAGCCGGGAACACTGTGTCGCGCTGTTATGACGTCATGCTATCGGCATCCAGCTTAGACGCCGCCTATCAAGTAGGGTACGGCTGGCTGTGGAAACGCAACCAGGATCAGGCTTTACCGATCCGGCCTGAGCCAAACCGTGCCGATCCATACCGGACCACTTGGTGGAAACGGGGCCTATCTATCTATCTATCTATCTACTGTATCTTCCTCCTCAATTTATCTGCTTGACCTCTTTCCATCTGCTGTTACTTTGTGTGCTTTCTGCAACAATTCTGTTTATCTTCCTATATACTTAAGAAATTTACTTAGCCTCTTGTTACTGGGATCAAATAAATGTGTCAAGTATTTGAGTCTTTGCTGGATTCCATTGATAAAAGAAAAACGGTGTAATAAGCCCGTCCCTGCCTAGTTCCACCTATAGACAGTTGGGGTATGTGTTGGTGAGGGTCTGGTGAAACATTACTTATCACTGAACATGGGTGATAATATGATAGATCGCAACATAGAGCTGCCAATTAATCACATTTTAATCTCAATTACAATAAGTGCCTTTCACGATTATGAAAACGGAGTGATTGGGATTAAAAGACCCTTGCAGACAGACATGCCCAGGTCAATAAATCAATCCTCTCCTGATCCGTGAATCCTGAGACAAGGAGAGATGTCCAGTTTCAGGTCCTTATAGCTACAGTAACAGCTTGATAGTGCTTCTCCTTTTGTGGTACTGGCTCATGTTGACTTGGCTCTACTCTCTTTTGATATTATATGATTCATATTTCATTACAAATGGTACCCCTCTAAGTAGGCAGAGTCAAAACTGCTGTGACTTCTACAGACACTTGAGTAGTTGGCTCTCGGTTTGTGGCTTAATTGCCATATTTAGGAATCAAGCTGTGTTTACGGGATGCTTGTAAGCAACAAAACAAACTACAAACAGCAGAGGAGAGTTTAGGAAGTCATATGCAGTCGATAATAGGAGGCATGCTATTTCCATGTTGGAAATCCTCATCCTGTTTTCCGACTATTAAGCGGTCAGCAGTTTCTCCACGTCACATTTTAGTACTGGCTCAGCCCACTTTGCTGGAGCCTTGAGAGAGCACCAAGTACCAGGTACAGTCTAGAATAAAAGACAAGTAAATTCAAGGCCAAGCCGATACCACGCCGTGAAAATGCTACATAACTACTCATGTAAATGTGCTCCGTCCGGGCTATTCAGTAGTATGAGTACTAGAAGTTTTACTGTTGTGTTTCTGGCCTCAGTAGAAGCAAACACAGCAGAATGTAAAGCAGTAAATGTATTTTTGAATTTGGACACAGCAATGCAGGTGTGCACACAGGCACAAATATGTGATGAAAGGCCTCACTGAGAGCTGAGACCCCATCTGACCCATGGCAAGCCCCCCTTACTCTGCAGCTCTCTTCCCCTCATACTCACTCTCTCTTTCCTTTCAGCTTTTTCAGGGGAGGGGGTGGTAACACAGAGGAAGGGTAAATCAAGAAAAATAAAGAGGGGGAGTGTTAAAGTAAAAGAAACAGCAAGTGGACAACAAAAAAGGGAAAATTATGGCCCGAAAAAGGGAGTAGAGGGGCCCTGGTGTGCAGATGCATGGAGTCCCCTCGTGCAGCAAGACACCGCCGAGCACCCTCACCCCCTGACGCAAATGTGACACCCCAGCTGCCAACCCCTGCCCCCCCACACACTCACTCTCTCTCCTCTGCAAACCCCCACCCATGCTCCCCTACTCCAGCATTACCATATGTATGGCTCCCCTCGCCCCTGATTATGCTAATCACCTGTCCGGCCCCTGCAGCCCCTAAAATGGGTGTATTTAGCAGTCGGCTGGCTCCCAATCCTGCTTCCCCTGGGCCCGAGGTGTACATTCACACACTCCTCAATGGGCAGATTCTTCCACGTTGCTGCCTTCATTCAGGTCCCACTCTTCCCCCCTCCCAAACCCCCTCCCAAACCCCCCTCCCAAAAAAAAAAAAAAACTATTCAATGCCAATGGATTCACGGCGGAGCGGTGGAAGGAGTAGTGGAATAAGAAAACGCTGACAGAGAGTCTGTGTGTAGCATGTGCTTGTGTGCAGAGGTTGGGCAAATGATGTCTTAATTGTAGAGCTCGGCGATATGGACCACAAACTGTATCTACATTTGCTGTTGTGAAGAAACAACAAATGGTTGTCACAATATTTGAATTGTGAACGTTGATATGATGACAGCAAAAATATCCAAAAATACTGAAGCATGCTTTTAAACCATGTCTACAACACAAGAGCCCTAGACGCCCAATATTAGGGATGCACATGATTAAATTATTGCTAATTCCTGATATTTCAAAACATGTATATTGGTTTATACTGATACTGACACCATTATACTGTATATGGAAATAACTTTCAGTCGGTATAAAGATCACATCATTTAATAATCAACATGCTTTTATTACTTACAATAGAACCAAGCATCATCTTAAAATGACTTCGAACAAGACAGGATGGTTTGAGTACTTCAGAAACTGCTGGTCTACTGGATTTTTTTTTCACAACCTTTTCTAGGGTTTAGATGAAATGGTCTGAAAAAGAGAAAATACTTAGCAAGCAGCAATTCTCTGGCTGAAAATGCCTTGCTGGTGCCAGAGGTTAGAGGAGAATAGCAAGAACCACTCATTCTTACTTAGGGAGACCATATCTGAACACACGACAAGTCCAGTTTTGAAAGAAGATGGGCTACAGCAGCAGAAGACCACACCGGATGTAACTCTTGTCTGCTAAGTACAGGACACCAAGGGAAAAATTAGCATAGGCTCACAAAAATTGGGCAACAGAAGATTGGAAAAATGTTGCCTGGTCTGAGGAGTCTCAATTATAGCTGCAACATCCAGATGGTAAAGTCAAATTCTGACGCAAACAATTTTTTTGGCACACTTTGGTCCGAGCATTCTTCAAACACCACAGCCTACCTGAGTGTTGTTGTTCATTGTCCATTCATGACCACAGTGTATTCTTCCTCTGATGAAGACTTCCAGCAGGATAACAGCCTGTGTCACAAAGCTCAAATCGTCTCAAACTGGTTTCTTGAGCATGGCAGTGGGTTTGCTGTACTGCAGTAGCCCCCACAGTCAACAGATCTCATCCAATAGAGCACTTTTGGGATGTGGTGAACCTGCAGCAACTGCATGATGCTATCATGTCAATATTAACCAAAATCTCAGAGCAGTGGTGAATCAATGCCACAAAGAACAAAAAAAATCTGAAGGCAAAAAGGGGCCCAACCCTGTAACCCCCAACCAATTCTTTTACAATAAAGACAAAGTGTTAAGTTTTGCCTGCGATTTGGAAAATTAAAAACAAGATATGACCAAATACTGGTTGGCTACGACCTCTATTTTTGTAGCTGTGGTATCAAACAGGTATCTAAATCTATTGATTTTTACAAATAATAACAATGCTCCTAGAATTAAATAGAGTAAAATAGAATTAAAAACCTCTGCCAAAGTAACTCACATATTGCTGTTACATCCATAAGCAACAGTTCCATGATAAAATTACCATCATAATATGATTCATTGACCCTGAAAACACACACCTTGCACTCAAAATCATGTTGATATCATTATTAGTTAGCCAGTTATTGAGCAAAAATGATCATTCGCTAATGGCGATTATCTGGATCACCACCAAAATCTAATCATTTTTAAGTTGGGCCATCACCAACATCGCCTGAAAATTTCAGCAAAAATCTGTCCAGTAGTTTTTGTGTAATCTTGCTAACAACAAACACAGGGTTCCCACTCTTTTCTAGAAATCATTTTCCAGGAGTTTTCCAGAACTTTTCCAGGACATTATTTATTTCTAACTCTTGGGCATGAACATTGTCTGCTAGCTATCTTTTTTAGTCTGGCTTTTATGTAGTGTCTTACTATTATAAATGTATAGTTTATACTTATTTTTAACGTTATTTACTCTGCTTTTTTATATAGATTATGCTGATTTACTGTTTAAGTAGCCTAAAATTAATTTTGCCATTTTTTATTATTTCTTTTCATCGCCATTGTTTTGAGTTTTTATATTTTATTCCTTAACTTTCATTATTTTATCTACTCATATTTTATAGCTAAGTGTGCATTAGTTACCAAATACATTTTAACTTAATTTCCTATGTTTGATTTTTGTTCATTAACAAAGTCGAAGGAAGATAAATAATTTTCCAGGACAATTAAAGCTTTTCCAGGACATTTTAGTTTTTTCCTCATTTTCCATATGTTTTCCATGACTGGAAAATTGTTCAATCATTTTCCAGGTTTTCCAGGTTTTCCAGGACGCGTGGGAACCCTGAAACAAGCAAAAACATAACCTCCTTGGTGGAGGTAACTACCCATTTAGACATAACACTTTCAAACTCAGGTGACCACTAAGTCTATTATTGTTAGTGGACTGCAGTGTAAACAATAATTTTTGTGAGCAGGACTCTTTCACTGGGTCACCATAAACATAAGCTACTTCCCTATAGTTCCTGTCTCAATTTGAAACATATCGATATATCTCAATAATCTAGAAAGCACTCAGAGAGTTCAAACCTCCGCCAAGGTAGGTTTTTGTGGAGTGATATGCACAAATGCCGAAAATGGTCCTATCTCCCAATGTTAAAGAATCTTTAAAATATTCCTGGACCCAGACGGTGATATGGATCACCCCCAAAATTTAATCAGTTCTTCCACATCCCATTTTACAACAATTCCTGAAAATTTCATCCAAATCCTTTCAGAACTTTTCAAGTTATTTTGAACACAAACAAACAAACAGACAAACAAACAGTCAGATAAACACCGGCAAAAACATAACCTCCTTGGCGGAGGTAATAAATGGATCACTCAGCCCTGCATAACTGATGCACACAACAACAAGAACATGTAAGATCTGATGCAGCAGAGGTTTTAAATGATTTTTAAGTGCCTATAAATTGATGCAGCATTACACTGTTACGCTTAGATGTATAGGAAACATGAAAAAGACAGTAAAAACAGTATTTGGGGCAGCTCTATGACTCCAGATCCGTTGGAGATAAATAAATCTCATCCTGTATCCCCTGTCAGTGCCTGTCCAATGCAAGCCAGGTGAGCGATCTCCCCCTGTAGCATTTGCTGCCCCGCGATTGGCCGACGGCCCAGCCATAACAGACCGTGACATGAGCGGGAGCAGCCAATCTCAACCAGCCATCTCCCTGTCATTTCCTGGAAAGATGGCCTGTGATTCCAGGTATCCGAAAAATCACACATTCCTAAGTGTGGAATATAAGACACAGAGACAGGACCGAAGAGAGAGTGTGAATGGAAGAGGGAGAGGGAGTCACTGAAAGGATTTGATCCAAGTAAGCTTAATCCTTCAATTGCACATTTTGGTTTACCTTTGCACTTATACTCTAATGGTTTTTAGGGCTGTGTATCACTTAAAACAATTCAAGCTTTAATGCCTAAATATGTGCCTATATGCAGAAAATTCTTCACCTGAACCCATTCTTTGAGGTTTAAAAACACATGTCCCCCCACTTTTTAACACAACCATGTGTAAGGATCTTATGCATGCATCAATAGCCCCTTTCACACATGACGAGCACACCTGAAAATTTGCACAGTCCATGTGGACTACAAGTGTAAACGCAGAAGCCCAAATACACTGACTCTGACTTACTGCTGACTTTCTCTCCAGCCCTCTCTGTGTGAACTCTGGTTAAGCTGATGGAGGGAAGCAGTGAGTAGAAATCTCTGACATTAGAAACAAGTGAGCAGAGACACACAGGAAGCAAATTTTTAGCTTTACTGATTGTTTTGGCTGAGGAAACATCAGTAATACGCTTGGAAGTGCTACATCTGAAGCCCTACCCTTACCAAAAACATGAAGTATGTAAAAAGTGCAAGAGCCTAAATGTCCAGTCACGTGACTTACACAGGGAAAATAATCAAAATAATCAACATCAGTAAAATTACTTCGATTAGAGGGTCTAAATGTCGGTTTTGATTATTTTTCGATTAATTGCCCAGCCTTAGTGTACGTGCAGGATAAACTGACCCTGGGTTTGTACCCCTAAAACCAGTAGGATCCATGTACCCAGCAATCCATCTGTATGCATCCTTATCTTGGTTCTGGACCTGAGGTGCAGTGCAACAATTTCCCACAGAAGCAAAAACAGAAGAAAATGTGAAGCAAATTAAAATGTAGAGTGTTCAAGGCCATGTCAACACAGAGACGAAAACGTTTTCTGAAAAGATGGACGACTCACCTATGTGATAAAAGATTTTTGTGGCTACACCTGAACTCTTCCCTAGTCTCATCAGTGCACTTGTGTTTACTGATTTAAATATCTTTGAAGTGATTGTGATTGTGATTTATGCAGTTATCGAGCAGTCCAACAGCCCTTATGAATACAATTTCTCTTTTTGCTGATTTAGTTGTAGAGTTAAGTTGTTTTTTATTGCAGGAAACAGACTGCAAGGTAAAGCCAAAAACAACACTACTAATCAACAGAAATGTCTCTCTCTGTACCACCAAAACAGAGCTCAGATAAACTTCAGAGTTGGTTTATCATCTTGAGCAACTTCTTGCATAATACAGGAGACATTTCATTCATCGTCCTGCTCTGCACTCACTGAGAGCAGCCCTGGATAAAACAGTCTCCCGTAAATGTCCAAGCAGATAACCAAAAAGACAAAGACAGACAGCAGTGGTTCTTTAAAGTTTATACACTTTATATAACTGCAGGCTGTTGTGTTGTCTCCTCGAGTTTCAGTAGGACCAGCAGGGCGGTATCAGTGCTCGAGACTATTTCCCTCTGAAGCATACTGAGTCAATCTGGAGCTCCAGACCTCTCAATCATGCGCGAGAGGAAACATTTTATATCTCTGTATCTTTATGCCTTGCTTTGCATGTGTGGTACTTGTGTAATTGCTGCTGCTGCCAGATTTCTATGACGTTGTGTCGCAGGAATTGCAATGAACTATACTGCTGCATACGTAAATCCATATGTGCCTAAAAGGGGTCTGAAAAATTCCATCGACACGCGCAATTTGGAGAAGTTTATGGTATGTTTGCATGAAAAAAAATTCTTCGCTCTGCAGTCTGAGAAGCATCAATCCACACCCTCGATCTCTCTCCTGGTGTACGGTAGGCACTGCAGCCAAAACACAAACACACTACCGCTACTATACTCTTCCCTCACTTTGGTCTGCCCCCCCCAAACACACACACACACACACACACACACACTCTCCCTCTGCTGTTTTGTGCTTTCTCCACCCCTCTGGCAGTCAGCGCTGCAAGAGAGGGAGAGGAAAGGGGAAGAGGGAGGGAAGGGAGACGAGAGGAGAGGGGAGGGAAGGAGGGAGGCCAGACCACCCTGCTCTCATGGCAGGCCTGAGTGTTTACATTGCCGTGGCTCACTCTGTAATACATCTGGCATTCTGAGGCCACTCTCTCCAGCCAGGGACGGGGGGAGCCGCGGCAAAGCGAGGGCGGGGGGAAGGAGGGGGCCTCGGGTAAAGAGAGAGACCTTTCTGGCAGGGAGGAAAAGTGAGGGAGAGAAAGAAGGAGGTAGAAGGAGGGGGGAGGGTAATTTTCTTGGCGGTCTCCTGTGGTCGGTCATTCGCAGGGCTCTGGTTTTTGAATAAGAGCGCCTGGAAGAATGCAGAATGTAAACAGAGGGCTCCGAGGATGTTGCTTGTGAATGGGACGGAGAGCGAACGAACACACAAACACATCGCGGTTACAGTTTTATAAGTTATTCCTGTCACCATATAAGGCTCATGTATGCAAAACTGCTTTGAAACTTGCAGAGAGCTAGCTTGAGAAAACAGCGCTGGAAGTCTGTGTACAGTACCAGAGGCGCAATGTTTCCCCACACTAAATCCCTCACCAGCTAGCCTGTACTTTTCATCAACTCATAAAGTTTAACACAACACGCTGGAATGTTATTCCTTCTATGGAGGTTTAATCCTGTTTGTAGTGAGCTGATAAACACGAGCTTAATTGAGTCCAGTTTGCAAAATAAGAGTGAAATGCAGAAAGTGTGCATGTGTGTGCAAGCTCAGGAGTGAACTCAATGGAGAGAGGATGATAGATGACTTTGAACAGTTTATTGTGTTCAAACTCTGGGGAAAATATTGGGTGTGGGTGGATGTGTTGGACTGCTTGTGGCTGCTGTGCCTTCTATAAAGCAATCTGAGATATATGTAGGGCTGGGCGATGTGGACCAAATTCATATCTCAGGGTGCAGACAGGTTATATCTGCACACCCTGCGATGTGTGATGATGCTCTTGCTTATGAATGGGCAGCTAGGGTTCAATTTCAGCCTGCAGCCTGCTTTCTCACCCCACTTTTCAACACTATCACTGTCATTCCTCCATAAATAAAAGGTAAGGATATAGCTTAAATAAATCATATGTTTTTTATATTATTGGTATCAATCAATCAATCAATCAATCTTTATTTGTATAGTGCCAATTCATAACAAGTGTTATCCCAAGGCACTTTACAATAGAGGAGGCTGAAGCTATACTCTCCATTTCATAGATACACATGCATGCATATATACAAATATATATATAGATAAATAAATATATTTATATATACACATATATATATATATATCCAGAGATGTATCCATTCAGGCAGAGACAAAGGGACAAAAAATAAGAATTTATGATGCTGACAAAGCCACGGACACCAGATCATAAATCTGTCCTCATCACATTTGTCTCTGCTGAATATAGAGTCAGGCACAAACCTCTCATCTTCATTTTTATAATTTGCTTCTTGTTCTTTTCATATAACAGTGCTTCTAGTTACCTTCCATGTCAGTGATTTGGCAGTGATTGTTACCATGACAACATAATATTCATTCATTCTGACATGGGAGTTTGTTCCTCACAGCGACAAATTTTGGCCAAATGTGGTTGCACAATATGGAGGTGACCATGCAATAGGGCTACTAGATTATTCTATATATGATAATCTCATTATTTTGATCAGTATTGAGATCACTGTGACTAGGCACTAGGGCTGGACAATTAATCAGATTTTAATCTTAAGTATAATTACTGCCCCTCACAACTGTGAAATGTGAGTAATGGAGATTTAAAGATTTCAGTGCGACATGGCAGGTTTCTCTTGTTTCTTCTTTTCAATCTATCGTTACTTTAGAGTTTGTTTTCACTTTTTTTTTTTTTTTTTTTTATTGTTCTTAAATGTGTATAGTGTTAAAGGCATTAAAACTTAATGATTTAATGTGGTGTGTGTAAGACCAATTAGTAACTGTGCTTTATAATAATGATCTCGATATCAATCAAAATAACAACAATCATGATTTTTTCCATAACTGAGCAGCTCTACTAAGCACTGATTTTAAAACAACATTAATGAATATAGACAACATGATTAAAAGAATCACAATTCATTCAGAGACACATTTTAAACATTTTTGTGGAGTAGGGGATGGGAATCAGAATTGATAACAGCTACCTCAAGGAATCAATATCGTTAGCATTGATTAGCATCAACTCCTTTTACTTTGTTCCTTATGCTTTGCAAATCAAGGATGTCACGCTCTCATCAGAGGCAGTCCCTAGAAATGATAACAGAAAAGTGAAAGATTTGAAAAGAACTTATCTAATGACTCTTTATTACCTGTACAGAGATGGTTCAGGTTGGCATGAGAATTTTAAATAGTCTGTAAAATGATCTTATTTAAATTAGATGATGTGTGTTTAACCAACATACACGCACAAAACCTGCATGCAGAGAACAGCAGAGAAGGAGGTCAGCAAAGAAGCAGGTCAGAAATTAAAATATATCACCTCTAATATGATTCTTTCTAATGGTTACATGCCCTGAACAAATGCCTTTGTGATCCAAATAGTTTGTTTTTTTGTGAAGTTTGCAGTCTACTCTTAAAATATGAGGCATGCATCAGTGCTCCCACACACATCAAACAGCAGATGATTCAATCACGCAAACCACAATCCTCTCAACGGAGAAGCCACAATCAGGGGCACTCCTCCTCCTCCTCCTTCCTCAAATTCATCCACAAGAAAAGATGTCAGAGCTCTTCCGCATGCACTTAACATTACACCGCTCCCTGCTTGGCTGCCATTACCAGCACAACAACAAAACAACCACCAACTCCCTGTCAACTCAGCTTTTAATCACACAAGATTTGAAACAGGCGTACAAGGGAGACAGGGGGGCCATAAGACATTTGGTGCTATCAGAGGCAGATTGTGAAACCTTCAATAAGGAGCTGGATGCACATGAAGCTTAGAAATGTTCAAATAGAGCTGTCAAAATAGTGGATCATGATATCACCACAAATATTACAATCCAAATAGGAAACTAGGGAAAAATCTAAACTATGAGGCAACTTCATCTGCAACCTTATTTTCTGTCTCTGGCAAAATACTCTAAAGAGATGCATAAAGAGGTGGAGAGACCATCTGCAACCATAACTGTATGAGAAAATAATTAAAATAATAATAATAATGATATTATTATTGTTTTTAATTATTTTTGAATATAAGAAAAACAATTGTTAGGAGTGACATGGCTTCCATATTGTAAATTTGTTTAATTAATTTAGCTTTAACTGTCAGCAGTAATGATGTTACATGAAAATTAACAGGAATTGTGTGTTTAAAAACACATTTTCTAGAGCTAAGGCCTCTTCTTGTCCTTAAAAACAGCCCATGATTTCACAAATAGTTTATGTCAGTGCCAAAATCACAGCGATGTTTCTATAGGACTCTGATTCAGTTTTAGTCTGTTCTATCTGTGATGTTTTTCTTTTTAATCGGAGTTTTGTCAATCTGAAATGTAAAAAAACAATGTCAAGTTTCAGTCAATCATACACTTTCAAAATAAAACCATACACCCATAATTACACTTAAAGACTTTTATTATGGAAATAGTTTTTGAAGTCTTTTGTTTGTCATTGACGGACCCTTACTTACTTACTTCAGTGAACTGGCAATTGTTACAGTGCAGTAGTGTCTTTAGCAGTGCACATGGATAATTCTGTACTTAAATGATCACAAAGGCTAAAACTAGGGCTGTATGATATTATCGGAACTGTAACAGTATCGGCAGATAACTGCCAAAAAAAGTTAATTACCTGTATTATCAGAAATGAACATTTTTGCTGATATTTACAGTTGATATTTTGCAGGAACAAATGGTCCATAAATATCCCATACACTGACTGCAATTTTAGAAGAATGTACAAATGTACCCATCATGGTGTACCTCATCATCACTGAATTTCCAGTCAAAAACACAATTTATTTAAGAATAACATGTTGTTATCACATCCGTTTCTAACACGAATAGATTGTAGAAAGTACAGAAACCGGTCAATTTCTGTCATGTAGAGGCTTTATGTTCTTGAAAAAAAAATGGTATCAGTATCAGTATCTGTGATAGTGAGTATGAGAATATTAGCATATCAGAATATGCAAAAATCCAGAATTGTGCATCCCTAGCTAAAACAACATTCATATTTGAAACTCAATCAAGCACCAAGAACTCCTCCACATGGAGGTGTTTCTTTATGCAATTGTTTTCAAAACTATTTCAACCCTTGAATACCAAATCCAAAAATCAACATTGTTTTGACAATAGTGAGATCAAAAAGCACAGAGTCAAATAAAAAGGAGCACTGTCAGGACTGCATCAATATGTTTGAAATGTTTGGAAAAGTTGGGCAGGCACTCTCAATGCTTGCCACAACTTTATATTCTTCAAACCTGAATGCCTCGATAAATGTATCAAGCTTACACTCTTTAATGTTTGAAATTGATTAATGGGCCAAATAATTGCAGAGGATGAGGCACATTTGGCCCCTGGGCCACCTATTACCCACCCCTAGTACTTGCTGTAATTAAAGCAAGAAAGATGTTTGGCACTTATGAAGAGTTTTAATATCTCGTGTAAGAATTACTGCTCATAAGTCAGGGATTAAAGCAAACTGTCAGATTGACTGCCCTCTGCTGGAGGGCAGATGTCAAAAGGTTAAACACTGAATCATAGCTCAGTGCACTGATGCAGGCACACTGCATTCACACTTTCAAAACAATGCATAACTCCGGTAACATCTGTGCTGCACTCGTACAGGCGTCACAAATGTGCACAGATGTACATAAATGATCAGGACACAAACAACACCTGGTGACAGCTGCCACAACTCCTCCATCCCCTCCTTCACCCTCTCTGCTGTGAGCCCTCACTCCTCACCCAGGCCACAGGGTGAGTATCAGGTGAGGTTTTAAATAGCGAGGGCCTCCAGGAGATGACCTCAGGGTCCCAGGGGTCTACCCTTGTGGCCCCTGGCCTCTTCACTTATATCCCCCCCAAGGAAGCACTCGAGGACTAGAGGCCTCCTCTCAGTCTGTAGCCTTGAGACTACAATCGACAGCCCTTCGCTTCTCTGTGGGTCATAAATCTAAGGGACTATAAACTCATTTCAACTTGAATCGCTCACACATATCTCTGTGTAGGTCAACTCAAGTCCAGGATGTAAACAAAAGGCATGTTCTGACTGCCACAGGCTCCACTCTCTCTCAAGTCTCTGCTGAGGTTACAAGCTAACCACAAACCAACCAGGATTACAGTAACTCCCAGGTCCAAATCTTGCTCCGAGTTTGAGCCCCATTTTCAAATTTTCTCCTGCCGCCTGTACCTTCTCTCACTCATCAACGCAGCCCCATAACCCCACCACCTCTCCATCCTTTCTCTCAGCACAGAAACATGGAGAGAGAGAGCAGAGGGGCCGTCTTACAGGAAGGCCCATGTTTACGTGATACTGTTTTAATTAGACGCAGGCGGCGCTGCTATTTTCTTTACAATTTGGCCTATGTTTGCCTTCATCCAGAAGGCCAGAGAGTGGCTTCATTTTCCATTTGTGGTGAAAAAGAGCTATAAAGGGGGGTTTATTCTGCTCCTCTGTATCTTTTCTGCGGTTTGTAGTTAAAAAATGCCACATTGTCCAGAAGGATGTATCTGAAAACCTGGCTCTGACAAAAGCGCACAAAACAGCAAGCCACATTTATGAGGGGGAAAGATATGAGCACACAATACTACAACTTCCTGTTTGAGCTAATAATTTCCTGTGAGTGCCACAGAGGACACAAACACAGCTATCTGCAGAGTGGATCGGCCTAAATTCATGCCACCATCGTATTTATCTGGGGGGACAAAGAGGAGCAAAACACACTTTAGAAAAGACTCTCATACACCCTCAGAGGCTCAACACGTTCATTTATTTTGGCAGGCGTGTGCTCTCACCTGATTGGTCACTGTCACTTTGTCTAATAAACAGAACTTCCTGTGTCAGAGTGTTTATAAACAGCGCTGAGTGAGCACTCTGCACAAGGAGACAATCTCTGTGAAAGCTTCAGCACGTGACAGCGTCTTAAATAAACTTATATAAAGGCTTGTCAGGTTGTTGAAATGTTTGGTACCTTTAGTATTTATTGACGTTATGAAACAGTACAATCTGTTACGTAGTGATCCATGGTAGAGTTGATGCAATATCGGGATATCAGATACAATACTACCTTAAAATGGTCTTGTTTTGCCTTAACTTCCCCCATTTTTCCACATAGGACCACTCCTGAACCACCTCTAGTTTCTCTCTATCTCAAAACACTCTGTTGGAGCCCCCTTTCCAATGTGAGTCCAGTCTTTTCTGATTGGTTAATCAGTCTTCTCCATGGTAATCGATCAGTACAGCACAGCTCAGCCCCCTTTACAATGGCTCCTCATTCTTCCTACAGTCTAAGCTCAACATGGGGCTTGTTACCTCAAGCGAATGAGCTACAGCTGTTGACAAAACAATGTTATACTGATGGATCTGTGATGGGTGTTTCACGCAGCTACTGGCACAGTAGGATAGGGCAGACTTTGCTGACTTGCAGACAGACATCGTGTGAGAGAGACATGTTAAACATACTAAATGTCAAATTAAACTCAAAAAGCATATTACCTCTTTGATCAAACAAAACAAGTGCCTGTTTCAATACCACAGCAACAAAAATATACCTCTAGGACACCCAAGACTGGTGAGTTTCAAACCTGCATGGAGAAAGGGTTGCAAAAGATGAATCTTAAATGAACCAGATGAAATATATGCAGTGGAAATATACAGCTGTATGCCGTCTGTAGGAAAGACGTTGATAAATGTATGGTATGTATTACTGTCTCTCTCCTCAAACACAAATGTAGTGTGTGAATCTCTGGGGAGGTGCTAAGAGGACCAAACAAAATGCTTATATCTACAGGTGAATGAAACAAATGAACAAACTCATCAACAATAATTCTTCAAACATTCAGCTCACTTTCTGTGAAAACAGAATACCAAGTTAGATATTCAGAAATGCACCTAATGTTATGCATCTTTATGAAACCACCAAAGCATTTCCAACATTTTTGAGCAAGTCATTGTCAAACAGGTGGAAACTGCCCTATCTCACTCTGTAAACAAACCCTTGAAAAGATTCCTTGATTCCACATTCAGATTCACATCAACACCAAAATCTACTCACTTATCCCTTGTGCCATCACTAACATTTCCAGAAAACATATCTTAAATCTATTGAGGGATTTTGATTTGTCCGATTCACAAATGAACAATCAAACAAACGCTGGCAAAAGCATCATTTCCTTGGGGGAAGAAATAAACCTGCAGATCACAGTCTGGGAAAGCCAAATCCAGTATCTCCTCTCCCTAAGTGCAACACTGCAACATCACGGTGATGTTGTGTGGAGCAGACACGCAGTGCCACAGTGCCCATCGGCAGGCAGGAGGGAGTGCAACTTCAGCAGCAATTACACAAAATCATGCACCTTCCTGCATGTTTGTGCAGATGTGTTGACCTGTTTATAAGTTCTAGGGAGTGTAAAACGGTGTAAAACCAGTGTAAAACAATCACATTTATAAGATCTTATTCTTCTGTTTTTCACTGTTTGTCTCTTGTGGCATTCTCTCTCTACTAAGCTTGTTGAGTTGATGGCCCACCCCTGCACTTACTAACTCTTTACATTTCTTTATTTCTTTCTCTCTCTATTGCTTCTAACTCTTTAAGTCAATATGTTACTTTTCCTGGTGGATGGATCACACCCAATGCTGAAGTTCTCCAGTCAGGCAGCTGACCTTTGGTCCTAGTCCTAAGGATGAGAATTAACACAATTTTATTTAAACTAATGCCATTATTGATTCTGCTCATCAAACCAGCCCTCCACCAAGCAGCTTCGGTCCACTTTGGCGAAAATGGTCCTATCTGGCAATGTTAAAGAACCCTTTAAAAAATTCCTTGATCCAGACGGTGATCCGGATCACCCCCAAAATTTAACCAGTACTTCCATATCCCATTTCCGACAATTCCTGAAAATTTCATCCAAATCCGTTCAGAACTTTTCAAGTTATTTTGAACACAAACAAACAAACAGACAAACAGACAGACAGATTAATGCCGGCAAAAACGTAACCTCCTTGGTGGAGGTAAATATCATCCATTATTAGTGTGTAATTCGAAAATCGATCAAGTTTAATTTTTCTGTACAAATGACAGCCATAAAACACTTTATTGTATCTCGGGATGCACCAGTATTGCTGTCCATATCAAGCTGTGGGACACGTATTAATAAACAGAGCCACTACTGTGTGATATTAAATTACACCATTGTGTTATCCTCTCATTGTTTGAGTAAGCAGGCAAAGCTGGAACTAAACCTGCAGGTTAGTGAAATTTTAACATAAAAGTGGATGGTTAAGTCGTGCAAACTATGTTCAGCTAAACTGTCCAGAGAAAAGATGAGTAACACTGTTCAGAAACAAAACTTGGTCAACTTGATCAGACAAAAGTGGTACTGGTTTATCCTTGACAGTAACAAAGAGTAAATTTCTGATATTTTTATATCCCTATACACTAGCAAGCTAAAAGCTAACAGTACCGCTCCAACATCAGCCAACTTCAAGCTTCCAAAAACGGGTGAGGACAAACCCAATGCAAGAACCAGAAATATAAAAATTGAGCTTCTGTGAAATGTAAAGGAACTGTGAGATCAAGTATGAGCTATTGTGTGTGCATTTGTGTGTGCGTGCATCCACAGGCCACACAAGCTTCCAGGCGGGGTCGTCCATGGGTCGCCTGCGGAGGGCAGTTCCAAATGAAACATAAACAGCCGCTCTGTCCTCTCCTCCTCTCTCCCTCTCTTTCTCTCCTCTTTTTCCTCTCGTACGATTGGGCCGGTCCCCACAGCTCAAGCTCAGCCCAGCGCACAATTCCACGATCCAGGCAAAACTAATCTATCCCTCAGCTGTGCAGGCTAATCTAAACAAACAGATCTCTCCCTATCAACATCTGGAACCCCTCATGTACCGGGACCTAGGAAACCACCACAGCCCAGGCTCTTTGTCACAGTCTGTGTGCATGAACAGGTTTCTCTGTGTGTGTGTGTGTGTGTGTGTGTGTGTGTCAATGTGAGCCCATTCTCACAGTTACTAAACTCTGGGGTCTGACTTCAGTGAGAGAGAGAAGAGTAAAAGATCAGCGCAGCAACTAAACTATAGAAAAAGAAATTAAAAAGCACTTAGGTGAAGTTTGTGCATCCAGCAGTGCCCAAGTTAAATCTAAGATATTGATTGACATTTCAGGGCATTAAAGTTAATCAGAACAATGAGAAACTTTAATTTATGGAGTACAAATACAAAAGAGGCACCTACTATTCTCAACTTTGACTCCAAACACTGTCATATGATATGATAACAAATCCTCTGAAGACCCAACTAGGGTCATCACCTGACATGATTTTTAAATGTCAATACAACAACAAAATGTAACACTACTTTGAGGGCTTTCACCCCAGCGCAGCTCCGTGTCAGTTCTGGTTCCTGAACCTAATTTTCAACCGGTTGGCGCGTTCAGACCGGAAAAATCTGGTTCAGAACCTGAAGAGTTGGTTCACAGATGGAACCAAAAAAAAGTTGGCTCCAGCTCGTGAACTGTGACCTCATCGGTGGGTATTTCGTATTCTGTGTTGATAAATGAGCAGGAAGTCGAGGACGTAGAGGAACACACACACACTTTACACACCAGAAGCCTTCTACGTATGTCTCTTCATCATCAACAGTCGTTGCGTGCTTGATTGCTGAATGAAAACAAAAACCTTACGTAAAGCAACTAACGCTTTAAAAATATCGACATGATCCACCATTTTGCCAATGTGTTGTTTACTTACACCTGAGAAACATCGAATAATGCACCAAGTTTCTAAGAATCAAGAACAGAACCGGTTCCAGAACCAGAACAGTGCCAGTGTGAAAGCCCTCTTTGTGTGATGATACTTGTTTCAATACCACATAAACAAAACCTGAAGTCAACTGTACTTGAAGTGGTACAAAGTATTGATACATCAAACATATTTTCATCCTGGCAAAAGCGATTCAAGTATCATTACACTGGCTCCAAGTGCCTTTTGTTCTGCATTAGGGCGGTCTTTACGCGCCACAGAGAGCTACTTCTCATTGACAACCAGTTTATTTTCGAGCAGGAAATGCATCATGTCACGGGTGATGCACACAACTAGCAGCAGGTTAGTGCATGTTCCTCATAGCAAGACGATCAACTAGGGTTAATCTGTGTGGAGTCTGCATGATCTCCCCATGTGTGATTGGTTGTCTGTCTCTCTATGCAACCTTGTGATCGGATGGTGACTGGTTCAGGGTGTACCCTGCCTTGCGCCCAGTATTCATAATTCATAGCAAATCATATTGTTAGTGACCTTGTGATTCCCAGCCCTAACTACATTATCAAAAAGTCCTTTAGCTTCAAAAATGCTACAGATCTCCAGCCATATTTGGATTTGGTGCAACAAGAAATCCCCCATATAACAGAAGCCTAGAGCTTAATTTTTTGTAGCTGTCATACAAAACAGGTGTCTCTGTTGATATTTTCTAACTTATGGCAACAAAGATGAAGATTCAGGTACTGCCTCAGCCGCACAGTGGAGTCAGTAATAACTTTCCAGTCCCTAAGGTGCCCCTTAACCTTGCACACATGACCATGGTGTGACATGGGAAAAGGGTGTGAAAACAACGTGTCCCTCTCACTATAATCAGGAGAACTGTACTAAAGAGGCTCCCCTCGGCCTAAAACACTGCCAACTGCGCCTGCGTCACAGATTAGACGAACGCGCTGTCTGTCAGACCCCTGCAGCCGCACGCAAGGACAACCCAGGGAAGAGATGTGTGCAGGAATCAGTCTGTTTTTAAGTCTGATCTCATGAGATACTCGCTCCAAGTCTGAGGTCAGAAAAACAAGATAGCAGGAGGATACTTGACAACAACTTGCATAAACACAACTTTTATCACTGTCTTCTAGGAACCAAAAATGTGATTCAGTTCCCCAGCAGTGAAATCTACTCCTCCATTCATGACTCCTCCAGCCAACTCGAGCCCATAAGTGCAGGAATGCGGATCAAAGGGAAGGAAAAAAGCACGGCCCCTTCCCTTTGCCCCCCAAAGCACCACCCATATGCACAGTTCCCTTTTTTCTCTTCTTTAAAATGCTCAGTCTTCATAAGTTATTTCTGACACGCACACACACATTCACACACACAATGAAAAAAAAACAAAAAACAAGTGAGTGGCGTATCCACTCCACAAACACGAGTTCTTGTCCTCACTCCGCTTTTTCCCTGCAGCCAGAGACAAATCTTTCTGGAAAGTTGAGAGCTGTCCAAAACGGGACCACACACAGTCTCTGAGCATTCAACTGCTGGGGGCAGGCAGACACACACACATACACACTCACACACTCTCACAAAATGGCGGCTTTGACAAAAATTTCCTCTACCCCAAAAGCTGCTTATGAACTTAATTACAGCCTTCTTTCTGAGAGCAGTTACAGCCACTTCTTGCACTTAGTTTGAGCACATTCAAGGCAGGCTACATAATCTGAATGAATGCTCGGATGAATGATTAAATTATTTACTCATTTCATTTGGCCTTTTGCCAGGGAGTAAACAATAAATAATCACACAGGCTGGTTTGGTAGCATCTACTGACTCTTTCTTGTTATGAACCATCAATTTACTGCCATGGATGTAAAATAAGAAATAAAGCCTCAAGAGCACTAAATAGAGCAGCGCTCAACAACTGATGCGCTGGGACCCGAAAAGTGGGTTGCAGAAATGTATGCCTGAAAAACTAGGGCCCTTGACACTTAAGAAGCCCTGGAAATTCAAGGAAATTTTCAGGGTAATCTACAAAGAAAAGATTCTGGATTGCTTTTTCCACACTTGTCATTTACAGAAGGAAGATTTCCCTGCAGTTTTCTGGTCAGTCTGGATGAAAATTCCTGCGGTTTGCGTTACAACACACATGCAGCACAACCATGAAATTACAGGAAATTATTATTGCTTTTTAAATAACGCATAATAAAGCTCTACAGCCTTGAAAATTCTCTATAACCTACCAAGAAACTTTCCCGTCTTGCTTATTCACATGTTTCTCACAAAAGAAAGCTTTGAGACAGGCAGGAGAATTTCAGGCTTAAAGCTCTGTTCTTACAATGTTCTCATTATTTACAATATTTTCTGTAAACACAGAATCATTTCAAGAAATGTCAGTCCACACAAAAACACTGGAAATGCTGTAATATTCATACCAAGCCTTTAAGAGGTGCTGTGACGCTGCTGCAGACAGACACCAGGACCAGAGAAGAAGACAAGGAGCATAGGAATAAAACCTGAGAAATGTAAATGAACAATGGCGTATACCGTTCTGATGTGTCCTCTTGTTGCTCACGGTGGAAGTACAGGAGCTGAAGGCTTTGCTGTTAAAGCCATACCAAGCTCAGTAGCTCCTGCAGCATGAACGCAACTCTGTATTTTGCCATTGTTTCTACTGTTAGCGGGCTCGCACACGCGGATTAAGAGAGAAGTGGGGCTATGACATCATCGTTTCCGAAAATCTCTATATTCACTGTCCACATGGTAATGCAAGGGCGGCATTTTCAGATTTATCCACTCTAGATTCATTTCCAAATGATGAATTTTCAAAACATATTTGTGTGGACAAAATGCCAACACGATTAAAAACGTGTGCACATACACCTGATTTGTCTCCATGTGGACAGTCTGGGTGAAAAGGCCTGCTGTTTGCCTTCAAACATGCAGCGAAAGTCAGGGTTTTTTATGTTTTCTATGCATGTGTGAAAGGGGTCTGAGTAAGACACAACTGAAACACCAGCAGGGTCAAAATTCAGGGAGAAGTCTGCGTGAAAAACCTTGCTGTTACAACTAAACAGCAGCACAGCCAGGTAAATACAGGAAATGTACCTTAAATCATCTCTTTGAATTTCATATTTGTCATGCTTGGTGAAAAGGTTTACAGCCCTACTCACTCAAGGCAATAATAACATTTTCAGGACAGTGTCAGGGTGACCAGCCCAGAGATTCCCTCACTTGCATTGTCTCTCACAGCAGTAAGATTGTCTGCAGTTTTTCCGGTAAATTGGGGGGGGTTGGTTCAGGGTAAACGGTGGTTTACATTCAACTGAGAAGTCACAAAATCAAAGCTGTAACTTTGGGATGTGTCGCCAGGACTGCCCCCTTAAGTCATAATTCTAACTCTGAAGGTCAAAGGTAAATGGAGTGCACAGGGGAAAAGTGTGCTGTGGTCTGACGAGTCCACGTTGTAATTGTTGTTTGACATCATTGACATTGTGTCCTCCAGACTAAAAAGGAAAAGGACCATCCAGCGTTAAGTTCAAAGCATCTGTGATGGTATAGAGGTTTGTTAGTGCCCATGGCATGGGTAACTTGCACATCTGTGGAGGCTCCATTAATGCTGAAAGGTGCAAACAGGTTTTGGAACAACAAGCTGCCAGCCAAGTGACGTGTTTTTCAGGGACATCCCTGCTTATTTCAGGAAGACATTGCCAAGCCCATCTCTGCATGTTTTACAACAGTGTAACTCCGTAGTGTAAGAGCGAGGGTACTAGACTTGTCTGCTTGCAGTCCAGACCTGTCTCCCATTGAAAATGTGCGGCGCATTTTGAAGCACATCATACGGCGACGAAGACCCAGAACTGTTGAGCAACTGAAGTCGTACATCAAGCAGGAGTATACAAGCCTTCAAAAGTTAGTGTCCTCAGATTCCAAACACTTATTACCAAAAGGAAAGTTGATGTAGCACAGTTGTAAACATGCCTCTGTCTCAGCTTTTTTGGAACATGTTGCAGGTGTTGAATTCAAAATAAGTGAATATCTGCAGAAAAACAGATTGTGGCATTGTAATATATACACTTAAATATAGGCTGAAAGGGATTAGCAAATCATTGTATTGTTTTTAATCAAATTTGACACTATGTCCCAACTTCACTGGAATTGGGATTTCTACATTTTAACAGTTAAAATCATAGGAAAGGTAGGCTGCAGTTTCTTATTCAGGAGGTGGTGCTGGGACCTGAGGCTAGACCAGTTAAGAACCACAATAATAAAGAAAGCCTGCGACATGTTGTACATTCACACCAACACACTCACTCACACACGTATAAACCAGCAAAATGTGTCAAAAATCAATCAATAATAAATACTGTTTTCTTACCTTCTACCCAGAGTTTCTCCACGTCTGTCTCCAGATTAGCTGCCCGTAAACCCACGGCAAAAGCTCCAAATATCATCAGCCCTACAACCAAAAACTTCCCGCAGTTCTTCTGTATGTAACAGCCCAGCCTAAATAAAAGTCTCTGGAACTTCGCTCTCAGCCATAGAGGCGCTTTCCTCCCCGTCGCCTTGCCCTGCAATGACAAAAAGAAAGATTTCCATGAATCTTTTGGTTTGAGCACAAAGAGTTGAACTTACCTTCAGAGGTGACACTATTGGGTTTAAAAACTGCAAATTTCTTGAATCTTACATTGAATTTTGGTCACTAGTGAATGGAGAGGATGGAGTCAGGAGGCGCTGCAGCACAATATTTATATGTAAGCCTTCAGCTTGCTCTCTGGCAGTTAGTGGTTTGATTTGCTTGATTGGTGTCTAAAGCCTGGTTTATTCTCCTGTTTCAAAACTACAACAATTTCCATTCTGGTCAATCACATTCGCTGCTTGTTTGTATACAGCGAACCATGGCAATTGAAACTGAGCATATAATGTCAGCATTAAGAGCTGACCACTAGTGAACAGAATCTGACACAGTTGAGGGATGTGGGGTATTCTGTGCTTGTAAGGTCACCAAGGTGCATGAATGATGAAATTAACTTCTGATATAGGACATGTATCTAATTGGTTCATCTTCTTTAGCCATTCGATCATGCAGTGTATTCACAATATATCAGCAGACTTTTGCAACCCAGGTCACAACATTTTTTTTAAATGTTAAAATTAAATTGTTCTTTTATTGTTGTGAGTATGTAAATATTTTCTAACCTTGCGCAGCAGCTAGATCAGCCTGAGATTAGCATAAATGCTTATTGAAGTGACTTCAGTTTTGTATTTACACTGCCGCAATAGTGCCCGCCTACTACATTATCTAACTGGCCCGTAATTAATGTGACTGATGGAACAATCGTCCAGTCATTTTCTGGACATGCTGTTGAACGGTTCTGCCCATTCTCAAATGCTTTCTGTTGGCTGTTGCCCAGATGGACTGGTGAAATATAATGAACAGTCCATCTGGTGTGTCAGGTCAAATATTTTCTCCTTTGCTTCAAAAAGAGAATGATAAAACAACAACTGTAAGTTTAGTTCATTTTTTTCTATATTTGATGTAAAACAACAGTTTCGTATTCAAGCAATCCCGAAATCTTGCATGATTTTACAATCATGTTTAATCACATGCCATAAGAACAGCCAGTCAGTCTGTTTCAGACTGTTTCCCAGTGTCTCTCAACAGGAAGTGGAGAGTTTCAAAGAAAGAACCATACGATGCAGAGCCACAGCAACAAACAGCAGCTTTTGAAGCATCCAAAAAGTTTGATTATTTTCTCCAAAACTTTTTTCTGTGCTCAAAAACTACTTATTAAAAATGTGGTTATGAGACGTGACCTTAGTTAGTTATTTTAAACCCCACCTTTGCCTGGATGCTGAGCCACAGAAAATCCCATCATCATTGTCCTCATCTCTAATCATCGATCATCTTCATCATTCCCTGCCAATGCGATTGCAAATCTAGACCCTTTTCTTTCGTTGCACTTTGAATCCTAAACCACAATTTAAAGGCTACTTAATGAACTGAAAACAGAAATTATTTTGAAAGAATTAAATTATTTAAATTGTACTAATCAAAGAGAAAAAAAAGAAATAAAACATCTGGGGTTCTAAGTAAATTATTTTTTAAAATATTTTGTGTTCTTTTATTTTATTTTCCTTTGATTTTCAATACAATATATTTTGGTGAAACTTATTTCAAGACTCATGCACTTGTTTATTTTTGTTATAATTTTTTTCTTCTTTCAAATTTAAAAGTTAACGTAAAGGTAAATGTTTGCTAGATTTTACTCAGACTGGTATTCATCTGTGCTAGCCAGAACGCCATCACAGGGTTCCAATAATGTCAACACGTAGTTATGGTTTTGAGGAGGTGCATATCATGCAATATGTCAAGTCAGGGCTATGTGTATAAGCTACCATTGGAATTGACTATAAGATCTGCTGCTGGGGTATAAATGAGGCATTACATGTGAGGGGCACAAGAATGTAATACATGGAAGGAAATTAAAAAAAAAACAGAAACATAGACTTTGCCTGATAAATTAAATTGATCTGAATGAAATGACAGCTCAGAACCGTATAATCATCACAAATAACCACCATTCACAGAAAAGGAAACTGTTTACTACCTTGTGTTTGACTTCAGTGTTTGCACTGTGCCTAAATTCAGACTGAGGTTATAAAGCTTGGGAAGCTATGACCAGTTTAGAATTGATGGGTGCAAGATCTGCAAATTTACAAGCCAGAGAACAGCAGCTGCACTTTGCACTCCTAAAGGTACACTCTCTATGCAGCACAGAGCAGACACAATGCAAAGCTTTAAAGAATATTCCACATGCATAAGACAGCTGTTGGTTTTTAGGGTCTACAGCTCCATAAAACTCCCATGGTAGTCGTTCAAGCTAACAAAAAGACTGGAATAAGTAAGACAGAGTTTGTTTTCTGTGCATGTCCCTGGAAAGACGGCAAAAACGGCCCACTATGGGACACAACATGACAAATATTTACATCCTCTTATAGGTGCTAAAATAATAAAAAATGAACACATCTACTCTCTCACTCTGCTTAAATGTGATGAATGAAGAAGGTTGAGGGCTGCATGGAGACCACTGAGGGCTCCCTGGGGTGAGAGCAATGGGTCATATCATGACCATATCAAGTATAAACTGTAACCTTAGCAAGATCCATGCACAAGTCAGATTATCTTAAACCCCTAAACACATTCAGACACACATGATTTGTTCCATTATTTTCATTTTTCTGCCATAAAGACAACGTAAGCTGATGCTGTAGCAGAAACTCTGCATTATGGAGTCAGTCTGTGTTGTTATTGTGTTCTATAAGCACTGAGCATGAATGGAAGTGAGCAAGGGAGAATGTTGTTTAGCCACAGTCTTTGAGTAGCATGCATTTTACATTTATATAGACTAAGTCTGAACAAAAAATTACTGATCAAAATTGCAACATAACATGTAATGTAAATCACCAGAACCAGAAAACTACTGTATATGTTGACTAGAGAAGCTGTTAAAGTCTTTTGCGGTCATCTGATAACTGAATATGCTCCTTACACCGAAGGTCAAACCCATTCAATCACATCATATTCACACAAAGAAGGCAGAAGACACTATGTTAAGTACCCATCAGTTTTGACTAATATCATTCAGACACAAAGAAGCACCTCTGACCAAAGAAAGTGTATTGCCCCAGGAGACATGAGTGAGTTATTCGTGAAAATGGGGAAATCTGCCCTAGCTCTCAGTGCTAACAAATCCTTGAAAAGATTCCTGAGCTGCATCTGTACTCAAATCATCACCAAAATGTAATCACTTCTTCCTTATGCCATGACTATATTTTTGATCATAATCCAATATAACTTTTTGAGTTCTCAAACTAACAAAAAAATAACAAACTAAAGCAACAACATAACCTCCTTAGTAGAGGTAAATTGAGAATGCGTCATCAAACTCCACTATAATGATTTCTGACTGTGCTGCTGAGATCCAATTTTGTTTGAAGAAGGTTGTTTGATCGATGCAATTATATCACATTCACTATATATCTGTGTGTGTTCTCTATCATCCAGGTTTTAGTAATCCAAAGCTTGATCCAAAAGGTACAAATGGGCTTAGTTGAGGTTCTTGAAGATGTTAAGCCCCGCCAAAGGGCTTCCTTAGAACTAAATAATGACTGCTGCCAGACCTTGAAATAATAGGGTAATAATGGCGTGTTTCCATGACGCAGTAAATCTTGATCTTGTTTGGCCTTTTAAAACAGGCCATACCCTTAGCAGACAGTCATCTTTGGGGTACACTTGTTACCCAGAGAGGAGGGTACCAGAAAGTAGGACTGTCTGTATCAGTTAGTGGGCTATATTTCCCAACATTTGGCAATGAAAACAAACAGGTAGTGTACTAAATCTGATTGAAATGGGCTGCTAGTTGACAATGCACCATAGGCTTCCACTGACCACTAGCGTGATTATGCTTTTGATAAATGTCGCAACACTTGCAAGCTAGCTTTAGCAGACCACTCAAGTGCTGATTTCATTCCTGACATGCATTAGTGTATGTTTACCTGACAGATATTCTACCAATAAGCAGTCCATGTCAGCAAGGTTTCAGCTCTTTTAGTTTGCTCAGCTCTGCCAGCATTGCCTGCATCAGTACTACACTCTTGCTTTCAACCCTGCAGCATCAACCTGCAGGCTTTAACAGGGGGGTTATGGTGCTATCTAATCACCCATCAAGTCCTGAATGTTTAAGTTTCAAGGGGTGGTGAGGTCAGAGCCTAGATGCCAAGCTCAAACTTCTGCTGCTACAAGTACTGCTTTAAACAAACTCAAATATTAGTCAGTGGCTGAATTATCATTTGAATTGTCAAAACAGGCTTATGTTACTAGCTCTTGCCTTACTTAGACAGGATCAGAAATGAAGATGCTTTTTGGAATAGAGATTTAAAAAAGGACTTAAACATGTTGCCCCTTTTGGATCAAGCATAGCATCACCATTACGGTCAGTCAAAGTAAGTGCTTATGATGGTCAAAATGATTCTTTAAATCCTGCATTTCCTGCATTAAATTATTGTAATACAGCAAGAAAATATCAAAAAATAAACAGAACTGAAAAGGTTATGTTCCCAACTGCAGTACTTGGACTTTATCTTACTGTCAATACAAGAGGTTTTACAATTAAAAAGAGGTAGGCAACTGCCTAATGGGGTTTTGTGCTCAACTGGCCCTCTGAATATAAGCCCTATTCTGTCTCCAGAGGTAGTAACACATGCGTGATATTGGAGAGAGGGGGAACAGGAGCGATGTGTGTGATTGTGGGGGTACATACTGTGTCACGCACATCCAGACAGTACTGCAGCATTAAATGGCACATAAGTTGCTGAGCAGAATGAATGCAAATGTCTCCAGATGTAAAGATAGTGAAACCTCATAACAACGCTTTTATGAGAAGGCACTGTGAATTGGGCTGCAGTTATATACAGGGGGTTAGAGAAAATATGATTTGTACACAAACAGTGAGTGAGACTGGCAAAGAAGTGAGGAAAACCCACTTGACCAAACATTGCCAACTTATTTCTGTAATTGAAGCCCTTTTCACACATGCAACCCTGATATTATCAGGATAAAATCCAGGCAGTCTGCCCGGGTAATTCACTGACAAGATCATTCACACTTGCTCCTCTCAGCAGGGAGTACTCCCTGTTGGACAGGGGAGAAGTGGTGGAGGGGGGCAAGGGGAACAATAACGTGCTCATAATATGATAGCGGAAGAGGACAAACAATTTATATCTTACCTTCAGTGTTACATGCTAAAAAGCATATCAGCAGCATCAATTCAAGAGTTGGGAGGAGCCCCGGTGCTCACAGTGGTGAATATGAAGCAGTGCCACTACACACACAATGATTACACTTCAGAAAGAAAGCTGCAGTGTTTTATCTCTGGATTTAACAGCGAGAGACGGCTCTTTGGATGCACCAGAGACCTGCTGGTGACGGTTTTGGAGCAGACGTACTACAGAACTTTGATGACGTGCAGTAAAAACAACACTTCTGATGTCCAGATGCTCATTTGAGTTTGTGTTATCCCCTTACAGTCAGATAAACTTCTCCCTCTAAAAAGGCTGTTTTTATCCGTCCTGTCAAGTCTCCCTTTTCCTGGTTAGTGCAGGTCGCACAGGATGATGTCGTCAGCCCTCCCCACTTGCAGCGTTCAGACATGAGCCTACTCAGACTTTACAGATAAAATACAAGGGGGTGCGAGGAAATTACCGGGTAAAAAATTCAGCTGTTTGTGTACACACCCACGGCTGGCCCGGATAATATCACGTTTTTTTGCAAGTGTGAAAGGAGTTTTAGACTCTGCTCCCTTTCTTTCTGAAAAAAGTTTTGAGATAATAAAGTTTCTGTACTTCAAAAGCCCCTCATAAAGCCTCAGAATGTTTTGCTCACACACTACAACTGTTTTTAGCTAACTAGAGGGCTCTATAAAAGTCTTTGCCTTGGGCCTCAAAATTACTGGATCCACCCCTGCTTGTCATGACAGTAGCTCCCACACATCAAAATATGCTATTAAACAATTATAAAAAGCTGTATTTGTTGATGTCTCCACACACTGTGTGTCCCTGCCTGCCTGGAGAGTGCAGGATTAATCACACTATGTTTGAACAGAGGAGGGTATCAGCAGGGATTTTTCTGCCTCCCTGTTTTAACAGGAGTTGGGTAATTTCATAAAAACCTTCTAGGGTAAAAGTGCAATTACATATTGTACAGATTTTGTTTGTCATGATTACATTCTCGGCATGCAGGACTTGCACTGCTATCAGAGTATAGTATGGCTACAGCTACTTTTACCTGAATCTGAGTAAATAACTACTGGCTGATCATGCATCAAGTGTAAGAGGCACATGGTTTTCAGAGATAAGAGCTCCCCTGAGAGTTGTACATATTCACGCACCAATAAAAATAACAATTGTGCTGACTGTCAATAGCCACCATTTATTTTTCATAACTTCTTTTGGTGCAAAACACTCATAATGCTTGAAAACTGTTTTGAGTTTGTCCAACACTTACGAGTCAGGTATATATGTTAGTGTTAAACTGAGTAGACGCAAGAGATGAACCTCAGCTGATAAGTGGCAGATATTTGTCAATAGGGCTGATATCAGACTATTAAGAGGTCAAATTGATGCACTGGGCATTTGAAAGTATTTTTAATCTGAATCTCATTGTTATTGTTATTGTAAATGCATCTCAGTTCCTGATACTAGTTACCTGCCTTATGAACTACTGATTCTGTTCCTGCCCTGAAACAATTATCAGTCAACACCTATTTAGTCCTCACTATTCAGTGAACTATGAAAAAAGTGCCATGACCTCAGTAGATTTAAAGATGACTATATTACTTTTCTCAGGGTAAATTTTAATCAGAGAATTTGTGCTTTCATTTGAGTCCATTATACTTGTACTGTTGCAACTCATGGAACCTTTGACCACTAAACATTAACTGGGCAATACAACAGATGAGTTTGGTGTTGGGAAATAGTCGGAGCAGGCTAGGAGTCAAAGCCGCATGTTTTTCCTCGTTTGAGACGATCAAGGGCTGGGATGTTATTGAGGAGGACAAAGTGGCTACACTTTGAACTAACAGTTTATTTATTATTATTATTGTACATACTCATCCATAGTAGCGATTGTGTAGTCTAGTTTGTTTGCACTAAAATAAAGTATCATGTTAAGATTTTGTTTTATTTCTGTAATTGGTCAAATGAACTACTGACGACTGATATCAGTATTGGCCCTGAGAAAACAACATCTACTGAAGACTAGTAATTTTACCTCTTCAACTTCAACCTTTCACTTGGCTACTAAAACTTTTAAACTGAGAGACTGTATTTTTTGCTTTATGTGGGTCTGTCATGGGCTGAGACATTGTTTTAGAAGGAGATAAGATGGACACAAACAGCCATTTTTTAAGTAAACAGAGAAGCCAGATTAGGGATGGAATTGACATGACTGAATTGATCCCAATTCCATTATCAACACTGCTTATCGATCTGATTCTTCAATGATTCCTTAACAATTCCTGTGCAGACAATGCTGGCAGCAATGTTAAACACGTCACTCCTGATGTTCAGAGCTGTGCTGCACAGATAAATGTTTCTGCCAGTTGCTGATTTTTCCACTTATTAAACATTTTGTCCAAAATTAAGCCACAATTTCTACCACTTCTGTCTCCTGTCTGCCATGCTCACATTTTGACTTCTTTTTTAAAATATCTGCGTTTGCCTTAATTTCCAAAGTATGCAGAAAAAAGTGGAAGTAATTGAACTGTTAAACAAAAAGACAAATGATATCATTTATTAATTCTTTTAGAAGAATTATGCTTCAGTAGTTTTTGCTTTTAGTTCAAGAAATATTGAAAAACTATGCAGTTACTTTAAGGCAGTGGCCTTGTTCTCTCATATCAACCACTATAGCATTTAACTGAGCTTCAGAGGAGATACGTCAGGTGTTTGGAGAAAGTCAGCGGCAGAGCAGGCTGTGGGTGAAAGCAGCTTGATCTGCCTGGTGTGACATCGTGTTGGCTGAAAAGTTGTTTGAGGAATAGAGGAATAAAACAATGTTCTCGCATACTGATCGTTGAGGAGCTGAGTGTCAAACTATGAGAAGGGAATATTTTAAGCTGGCTCCAACATTAACCTGCTACCTGCTACAGTACCGAGCAGCTAAGTCAGTGTTGTATATGTTATCTCGTCGTAATTAGAAGTGAAGATGCCTGGCTTTTGAATTTTTGGTGTTAGTTAAATGCCCTGTTCTGATTTTGGCAGATATATTTTTCTCTTTTGGTGTAAATGCATATTGGTTCGAAATATTGCTCAGTTTGATGATTTGGATGTCCTAGTTTGGTTTTGGCACAAAAAACTGAACATCAGGCAACCCCTTTACATTGAGTAAACTTATTATGAATTAGTTTTTACTTTTGTTTGACTAGATTTACCAATCAGTGCATTTACTTGAGTGTGATACCCTTGCACTTCTTCTTCACTATTACCGCTGCAGCTTTAAATGGAGCGTAAGAGCAGATAAGACTGGTGTTGGGAAACAGTTAATTGATACTGGAGGGAGTGAAGCAGCTCTTATTGGATAGGCATCCCACATCAAGTGTTAATCATCTAAGGAAAAAAGAATATAATAAACGTGATTATATGGTAGCTACATTTTTTTCTTTAGCAGGGCCTTGTGTCATGGTTTGTTGCACTTCAGATTCTACGATCAGGCATAAAGCGGCTCAGTCTGATGAACTAATAATCAGTACCAATGTCAGCTTTGCAACAACAATATCAGTAATTTCCTCCTTAGTTTGAACCTTAAATCAACACATTTATTTAAGTAGATTAACAGACCAGTACTCTTCCCACCCTCTAACCACTACAGCTTTAAACTGTGCTTCAAGGCGGATATGTTTGGTGTTGGGAAACAGTCAAAAGCAGACCATGCTGGGAGTGAAAGCTGCATGTTTTCCCTCGTGTGGGACAATTACAGGCTGATAACTTGCACTGAAGAATAGAGGGACTGTAATTGCATAACAAGCTTGCTTTACAGAGCTTATTACAGTTATTGCACATTAATTTGTGGTAATAATAATGCAGGTTGTTTTTTTGCATTAAAAGAAAGTCAAGTGTCATAGTTTGTTTGTGACCTTTCAAAGTCTAAGTTTTGGCAGATAAATTCGATTTTACACTATATCACATGAATCTTTGTTCCAAATCTCAGTAATCTTTCAATCCAACAACAAAATACTGGCATCAATATTGGGTCACATAAACCAATATCAGTAGTGTTCGCTGCAGTAATCAATACATTAAATAACACAGAGTGACTTACTTTATCAAAGGAACAGACCGATTTCACATTCCCTGAAGTAAAATTCAGTCAAAGTAATTGTACTCTTAGGGGATTCACAGTTATAATGGCACAGTATTGGTATTTACAGATAATAGCTCATAAAATTAAACATCAGTATCAAAAGATATCAAGATTTCTTCTGATATTTAAAGCCCTTTTTTCAGCCGTACATATCAGCTGTATATACCCCTTATATCTGCTGAAATAACTGACGAATGCACCATAATGATTCACCTTATCATCACTGATAAGTTATCAGTTTCACATATTACAGAATCAAATGTTGATTGTCTTGTGTTGCATCTGTTTGTAGCACAAATAAACCATCTCAGTGTAAAGAACACGTCCCTTTCAGTAAAGTGTAGACTGTGAACTCCTGACTAAAATAAAAAACTGCCTCTCACTCGGCCATGAGTTTTAAAATATCAGTATATCGAATAATGGCAAATATTCAATATCCTGCATCCCTCGTTCATTTACTGGTGTGCAATATTCAGCCCCACCACCACTAAAACATTAAACTGAGCTTATTTTTGGGAAACAGTCCACAGTAGAGCTAAGAGGGCTAAGATTAAGAGCTACAGGTTAAACTCTTATAGACTGAGATGTTGTATTGGCAAGAAAAGGATTTAAACTTGTTTCATCAAATAGTTTGTAAAACAGAAGTCAAGTGTCTGCTTTCAAACAAAATCTTGCAATTAAGTTATTATTTCAGAAACACTGAAAGAAAATGTTTCATTTAAACTGCAAATCAAATCAATCCCCATTATTGTTAACAAAACTATCTCAGACAAAAAAATCAGTACATCCTTACATTCTACTTAGTATTATGAGCAGACTACAGATGAATAAACCGACTTTTTACATTTACTCACGCTGATTTAAAGGCCAGTGATTTTACTTTTGCAAAGGCTACACAAGTTTCAACCAAAGTTACTGTCTTCCACTTGAGTACAATACTCCCCCAGCCTTCAGCTAACCAGGGCATTAAACTGAGCTTCAGAGCAGGTAAGTTTGGAGTTGAGACAGTCAGAGGCAGAGCAGGCTGAGACTGAAGGCTGCATGATTTGCCTTATGTCAGACCACTGCAGGCTGAGAGCTTGTTTTGAGGCTGTGACTGCATTAGGCACCCGCTTTATTATTGCTATAGTACATATTCATATATCACGATGACAAAGAATCGTAGTGCTTCCACCAAAATAGCCTTCTATAATAGCTCATGGCATTTCAATTTTATTTTTCATTATTATTGTAACATGCATATTTATCACAAACTGCAGTTATCAGTGTTATGAACTAATCATTGGTATGAATATGGGCTCTGATAAAGCGCTATCAGTCAAGCCCTTCTTAGAGTACAACTAAAATCAGTGCACAAGTTGATGTATAGACACTTTCTTGCTTAACTTAAGTGAACTTTAACTTCAGAGCAATAATCTACCCACCCTCAAACCACTACAGCTTTAAGCTGAGCCTCAGAGCAGATATGTTTGGAGTAAGGAGACAGTCAGAGCAGGCTGGGAGAGAGGGCTGCATGATTTTCCCTGTGTGGGATGTTATTATTAAAAAATAGTACTTTGATATGCACATAAACTCTCTTTACATTTACATTTCCATTAAAGTCTACATATCAATATGTTGTAATTCAGGTTATTTGCATCTAAACAATGTCTTGCGCAGAGGCTGCTATTTCAGATAACACATTTTGACTGAGTATGTTTCATTTTAACTGTAAATACATATTAATTGCAAGTATTGGTAATCAAACTGGCCTGATAAAACAATATCAACTGACCCTGACCTGATGCTTTGTAATATAAGCGACCTTTTAATAACTAAAGCTGTTCTTAACTGTTACTGAGGCAGATTTAAAGACCAGTGGTTTAACTTTTGCTCTGGCTTTCATTAAAGTTGCTGCACTTTACTGAAGTGCAATACTCTCCCCACCGTTCAGCCACTACAGCTTTACACTGACTGAGCTCTGGAGCAGAGAAGTTTGGAGTAAGGAGACAGTCAGAGCAGGCTGGGATGTTGTAACAGGAAAAAGCGAGTGGATCAATATGCACAATATGCTTTCTTGTTTTTCTTTTTACAGTTTAGCTTCTATTAAAGTCTACATATTCATCATTAGTAATCAGTGATAAATCAGCCTTGTTATTTGCATTAAAACAATGCCTTGCACAGGGGTTGCATGTTTTAGATTACATTTGTAAATGCATATGGTCGCATATATTGGTAATCAAATTGCCCCTGACAGAACAATATCGACTGACCCTTACCCAGTACTTAGTGATCTGAGTAAACTTTTGATGAATTAGACAGAATAAGACTGATTTGAAAACCAGTGCTTTTACTTTTACTCGGGCTTTCATTAAAGTTGCAGCACTTTACTAAAGTGCAATACTCTCCCCACCTTTAAGCCACTACAGCTTTACACTGACTGAGCTCTGGAGCAGAGAAGTTTGGAGTAAGGAGACAGTCAGAGCAGGCTGGGAGAGAAGTGAGAAGATGACTGGGATGTTTTACTAGGAAGAAACAAGCACTCTAATATGCACTGTGGTTTCTTTAGAGTCTACATGATCATTGTAAATAATCTGTGATAAATCAGTCTTGTTATCTGCATCAAAAACATGTCTTGCACATGAGTTGCATGATTTAAATTACATTTGTAAATGCATATTAGAGCCAAGTATTGGTAATCAAATTGCCCCTGACACAACAACATCGACTGACCATTACTCAGTACTTAGTGATCTGGGTAAACTTTTGATGAATCAGGCCATTCTTCATTCTTAACAAAACAGACCGATTTATAGGCTGGCAGTTTAACTTTTGCTCTGGCTTTCATTAAAGTTGCTGCACTTTACTAAAGTACAATACTCTCCCCACCTTTTAGCCACTTCAGCTTTACAGTGACTGAGCTCCAGAGCAGATAAGTTTGGAGAAAGGAGACAGTCAGAGCAGGCTGGGAGAGAAGAGGTATGATTTGCCTTGTGCGAGATGTTGACTGGGATGTAACAGGAAGAAATAAGTGCTTTAATGTGCACAACAGTTTATATTAATGTCTACATATTCATCATAAGTAATCTGTGATAAATCAGCCTTGTTACATGCATCAAAAACATGTCTTGCACTTGAGTTGCATGTTTTAATTTGCATTTGTAAATGCATATCAGATCTAAGTGTTGGTGATCAAATTTCCCACATCAACTGACCCTCACCCAGGACTTAGTAATGTGAGGAAACTGTCAATGAAGCAGGCTACTCTTCACTATCAATAAGACAGATTTATAGACGAGTGGTTTTACTTCTACTCAGAAAGTTGTTGTACTTCACTAAAGTGCAAGGCTCTCCCCACCTTCCAGCCGCTCTGCCCCAGAGCAGATAGGTCTAGTGATGGGAGCAGTCAATGGTGGAGCAGGCTGGGGGAGAGCTGCATGTTTTGCCCTGTGAGACCGTTATAAGCTGGGATGTTGTATTTGGAGGACAGAAGAGGCTTAACGTGAACTACCGCTTTATTCACAGAGCTTAAAGATGCCGGCTACAATGTGTAAACCGGAAAGTTGCACAATATGAAAGAAGTAAACCTCCAGCTTACTACAACCTTGCCCAGCCCGTCCCGTTACCTATCGGCGACAGGACATAGTTTGGCCACTTTCTCGGCGATACAATGAACCCAAACGCGTAAAGCTGTTTCCAGGCTGGAATAAGAAATAAGCACCTCTTTGATTTGCTCCAAAGCGAAGCCCGCATCGCAGTAACTCGGCCGCTGTAAATACTCCAAATCCAGCGGTGTGCTGCGGGTATAGTCCCCCCTGTTCCTCCGCGTTATCCTCGGCCGATCGGGGTCTCTGTTTTCCTGCTCGGAGGGCGCATTAGCAGCCGAGGCCATGTTGCGGGGACTGCGAGGTGGTAACCGTTTCCCACTTTATTGTAGCTCCCCGAAAGCGTGTGGCGATATCCCAAGGCGACAAAGTTTCACTCTCGGCGATCTCAAGTAGGACTTCATACTCCAGTCGGAGACGGCGAGTCAAAGTCTGCGCCTTCCATCCCAACATTTCGTGATCCGGAGGTCTCCACCGCTCTCACGCCGCTTTTTCACCGAGGTCTCTTCATAGGAAAGAAAAGCGTGTTTCTGTCTCAAAAGGCGAGCTGCGCCGAGGGATTCCCATACACAAGTCGTCGGAGGAGAAAGCTCGATGGTCGTAGCATTCTGGTGAGATCTATGTGGTCTTCCCATGGGCCGCGCGTCACGGCCAACTCTGAGATTCAATAGTAGAAGGAGAAAAAGACCTCTCTCCATTTGGAGGCAGAAAGGAGGAGGGGTGAAAACACAAAAAAACGAGTCGAGATCCCGCCTCTGGGGCTGTCAGATTGCAGGAGTTTCTTGCTTCTGATTGGTTCCAGAAGGGCAAAAATTACTCAGCAAACACGACTATTATTAGCTGCTTAGCAACAGCTCACTAAAGTAGAGAGACCACCCAGGCAGAAAAGACCTCATGTGTGCATCTCCAACTTCAGGGGGTGGGGGGGGGCTCACGGACACACTAACCCGCTCCGTGCGTTTGGTGATCTGGGTTGAGACTCAGAAACATGTCGCAGGAGTGAGAGGGTTCCCCCAGAGCTCCTCAAGTCTGAGTGAAGGAGCAGAGTGAGGCAGACTGAAGAGGAGGAATGTCAGAACTTTGGGGTTAAACTTTGATTTTCTTCTGCCACCAACATCACGGCGGTAGCACAGAGCCTCAGATTACAAGGGGAGGCGCCAAAGTGTGGAGTATAGTGGCATTGTGGGCTATAAGGGGAGACCAGTGTTGGTTGTTATGAACCTCACGATTCGATTCGATTTCGATTCTTTAGGTAGCGATTCGATTCAGTATTGATTCAATAAGAAGCAGAAGTACACAAATAATCAGAGTACCCGTTGACCATTTTTATTTTCATGCCAATGTAAAATATATGTGGTATGTCACCTCACATTTTTGAGCAAACGAACATCTGAGAATAAAAATTTGCACAATAATACCTTATTTGTGCACGTGGAGTACAAAAGTAAAAAATAAGACAGTTAATACTATTATAAATGTCCATCTGGTCTTTTTTGTCTTTTTTTGTCAATAAATGTGTCAGGAATTGTCCTTTAAATACATTTTTCACCCTTTTTTCACGAGAAAGAAAAGTAAACAATTCTGGCATGTGTTTGTCATATTTATGTTACAAATGCTTAAAACAGTGTGTAATTACTAGAAGACAATAAAAACGGATTTGAATTTTCAGCAGGACTCTCTTCAAATACAATTGTAAATAAACATGTAGAAAAAATAATCTTGACCCATTTCACATAAACTCAAACATGTTTGTTTGACTACAGCATTTGATGTCCAGGCATGAAAACGGGTCGGGGTTGGAAAAGGTGAGGAGGCAACAACCTTCTCTAGGAGGGTCTGGGGGCGATGCTCCCCCGGAGGAAAATTTTGAATAGTTCATATTTAAAAGCATCGATCTGATGCATTTTGAGAGAAAAATCAAGCAGAATTAAAGTACAGTATAAATGTAAGATAAAGTACCTATTAAATTCTGGGGGTGCCTATGTCCTTTTGCTGGAAATACATAAAAGCTTTTATCATTAGTGAATTTGTGAATTGGAGGGAGACATTGATTTTTTTCACTTTTTAGATAAAACATACACTGAAGCAATGGCTCTTACAGCTCTATCCTAAAAAACAATCACCATCTTAACAGTCATCATGACCCAGTTCTCAAAAAGATCAACCACTTTAATTTGTTCAGTGAAATAACATTGCAGTTTGGACCTAAGATTGAAAAAAAAAACTTTTTTTGTGCAAAGAGACTGGAGAAATTTTTTTAATAAACATTAAATAATAATGAGAGCCCTGGGAGATCATACATCCATAAATCTTACTCACTATGTTTCCCATCATAACATTTATATGTTGGTTGTTTTCTAGACATCTCAAGTCAACAGTTTATCATTGGAAAACCCCAATTTCTATGCTAAGATAACAGGATATGTTGAGATCCTGAGAGAACAGCTAATATATACCTAATACAGCACAACAGAGTGAAATAAAATGTATGGATGTTTGTTTGGGAGCTTGATCCTTTACAGACTGCTCTTATATCATGGAGAATAAGTGATGCAGGAAACCAGAATGAATTCATCATTTAGAAAAAGTAAGTGAAAACCAGAGCTGGACTGCTCAGGAAGTTTGAGTTTTGATTAACCAAAAGGCTGACTCATTATTTTTAAATCATTGTGTTCACTTAAACCGTGCACGTGAGCAAACGAGACACCCTCTGAATTATGAAAACACACAAAGTGATTCAGGATCCCTGTCCCACGCATTGCGCGTCTTTACGCTCTCCGGCAAACGGAGGAGCCCTTCGCGCTCATATTTCCATGCTCTCACGCTTGTAGAGTGAATGTTTTTATCGAATTCAAGGCTCCCTTCAGGCGCGCGCACATGTTCGCAGTTCACTGATCATCTCTACCTCCATGTCCCGTCCATACGCCCCCCCCCCCAAAAAAAAACAATCTCATCGGATTTACACGATTCAGGTCACCTAATTTGATTTCACCTTTCTGCAAATTTTGCAGGAAGGTGAGGGATTTTCATGCCTGAATGTCCATGTTACAGCTTGTTATATTAGACCATGTCCAGGTGTGGGGGTCACTTAAAGCATAATATTTACAACCCCTAATTCCAATGAAGTTGAGACAGTGTTAAAATGTAAGTAAAAAAGGGAATCAAATTATTTACACATCTTTTTCAAATGATATTCAGTGGAATACACTACTAAGACAAGACATTTCTTGTTCAAACTGATAGAATTGACTGTTTTTGACAAATATTCACCTTTAATTGGATCCCTGCAAATTCCAAAAAAGCTGGGACAGGGGTGACAAAAGACTGGGAAAACTGAGGAATGCTAAAATATAAATCTGTTTGGAACTTTCTACAGGGTTTGTGAACAAATGTGTGAGCAAATAGTCCAACAGTTTAAGAACAGCGTCTCTCAATGTACAGTTTCAGGAATACAAGGAATTCATTATCTACAGTCCAAGATATCATCAAAAGATTCAGAGAATCTGCAGAAATCACTACACGAAAGTAACAAGGATGATTTATTGTTAGAGACATGAAAAAAACAACATTGAATGCCTGTGACCTTCGATCCCTTTGACACAATTGGAACTACAAAGACAAGATGAGATAAGAGTTAACTGATAAACCTCATTGTGTTTTGAAAATATTAAATATTAAATATTCGTTAATGCATTTGATCAGGTTGTGTGCAGGATTAAGATTTTCAGAGGAGAGGCAGACGTATAGTTGTGTATCATCTGAACGGTAAGAGACATTATGTTTTTATGTTGGTCATGGAACATGGAAGAAGTGTTCACATTTTGGTGGTGATCTGAATTCAGATGCAGATCCAAGAATATTTTTAAGGATTTGTTTATATTGTAAGATCGAGCAATTTTCCCCAATTTTGCTAGTAACCAACAAGTTCTCAATGGATTTGGATGACATTTTCGGGGAATATTGTTCATGGCACTAGGAAGAAGTGATTGGATTTCGGTGGTGATCTGAATCCAGATGCAAATCAAGGATTTTTTTTTTCTAGAATTTGTCAACAATCCAAGATAGAGCCAGATGTTTCTAGACAATAACTCACTCAACAATGCTGGAAATGCCGTGGCAGAGGTTTGTACTCCTGGAGCACCTCTAGTATTGATTGTAATTAATCCCATCAACATCAAGAGTGTCAAAAAGTAATACAACAAGCCAAATACCTTAGGTTGTGGTCTTTTACGCCTCAAAGGTGTGATAAAGTTAGGCTGTGATGCCCCCTAATGCCCCTGAATAAAACAAGGCCTGTCTGTTCAACATACATGCATCACAAACATAAGCTGCACCATATCTGTGCCCCGGCATGTTCATGCTGTTGTCATGATGGTAACGCTGTAGGACTCCATGAGATTGCTTCAGGTCATTGTGGGAAAACTGTGTTATCCTTTGAATACTGTAGTGGGGGAGGCCGTAAAGATATGCCTGTAAAAATGCTCTCAGAGATTATACTGCAAGCATCTGTGTGAACTAATGAAATACGTCTGCAAATAAGATGCCAAGACACCTCTAACCAAACATGAGAATATTTCCTTTTTTCTGTCTAACATCATGTGCTAATATGAATCAGATGGACTAATTGTTCTCTTTAGGAATTATTCAAAGGCAGGAGAAATTTCTTCCAAATCAGATTCTTTTGATTTATAGCCAACAGCAAATGTCAGAATTTTATGAGAACAGAGAGAAATGAGTTATTCAATCACTTTATCATTATTGTTTTTTTTTTCAGCAGTATGCTATGATGTTTCAGATACATCCAAGCCAAAAATTCTCTTGAATTTACAGTACAGGGCAGAAACTTTTCGCTGGCAAAATCTTTTTTTTTCTTGCAGCTATTAACTGTTGATTACATCAGTGCCTGTTTTTCCTGGGCCTCAGGCCCACCACAAATTCATTAACCAATCACCTGTTTTGACCATTGGCAGGGCCCTTCACACCCCTGCAGGCTGGTGTCTGGACAGCAGCCACGGGAAAACAAGAAAAAAGCTTGTTATTTATGATCTGCAGGTGGATTAGAGTTCAAAGCTGAAGTGTGCCAACACATGAGTATCCTCAAGTCAAAAGTCTCCTTCTGGGCAGATTCATTGTCAAAGACAAATATGAAGATTTATCATCAGCTTTGAAGAGATCAACATATTATTTTCAGGGTTTTTTAACATTGTATTACTTTTAGAAGAAATTTCTAAAACACTGAATATGGGTCAACCAGTATGTTTACATGCACATTTAAGCCGAATAACAGATACAGATCAAAGTAGCTTCAACCAAAAGTCCAACAAACTACCCATGAACAAGCACCGGGGAGAGTCGATTTATTGTTAGAGGCATGTCCACTTCTGCTAAAGAGGGTGGCACTGTGCTGTCTGTCAGGTAGTTACTGTAATAAGTAAGCAACAATCTAGCTTTATGTCAAATGCTTGGACAACCATACATCTATGTACATTATTTAGATACTTGAAGCAAGAGATCATCAACTGGCAGCCTCAGGACCCCACATCTTTTTATCCAGCCCCTAGAATATTATCAAATTAAGAAAATTATCACGGATTAGACTGGTCAACCAATCATAGCTGACTGAGCTCATGTGAAGAAGGGGGGTCTTAGAGAGACATAGTAAATTTTACAATGTGTGTGGATCAATAAAAATTGCCTTTTAATTAAAGATGGCATTTCCTCAGTCCTCTTATTATGTTTTCTGTAAGAATCTCTTCCTCATGTCTTTGTATGTGTGTGTATAAGTGAGTGCATGCGTGTGCTGTATGTGGATTGTGAGGGTGGGGGCCGGAGCGGGGCTGGGTTGTATTTTTCATTGCATTCAATTTTCTACTTTTTGTTAATTTAATGTATTTTGTTTCTTCATTTCTATGTGAAGTACTTTGTGCTACAAAATTTTGTATGAAAAGTGCTATACAAATAAAGTTTGATTGATTTATTGAATGTGATTGTACTTCCCTGTATTTCACAGCAAGCCACGCAAGCATTCTGTGCATGCCCAAAGCAAGGCATGTTGTTTTTTTTTTTTTTTGGTTAAAACCTTTAAGACAGTTTTCCTTATAAATTTTGTGAACCGGTATTCAATGTCTGTGCTCTATGTCTCCCAAATGAACCCAGCCCTCTAGTGGCAATTCAAGGAACTTCTTTTGCATTACAGACAAAGGAAGTTTTAAGCATCAGAATTTACTTTTTTACTTTCTTTTTTCCTTTTAAGGAAAATTTCCAACTTTTTTGACCAACTTTAAAATATTTTTTTCCTGCCTTTATTGAGAGGAAGAGAGAGGGATGGATTTTGAAATGGGGAGAGAGAGCAGGGGAAGACATGCAGCAAACAGCCTTCAGGTGGAAATCGAACTTAGTCTGGCTGCTTCATTCATGGTTGCTTTCCACTCCACCACACCAGCATCCACATACACTGTTTTTTATGAAATCAGGATTTATGTTTAAAATGTTCAGAAGGTTAAGCTTCTTTTTCAACATCTGATGTGCTCATGTTTCTTGCCTCAAGAGGCCATGATGTTGCAATGTTGTTGTGCACATATGTCAATAATTACTTTGACGAGTTAATAATATCATAAAAAACTGGAATGATTACTCAAACTACTTAAATAAGGTCAAAGAAGCATTAGCCAGGGCATTTTTTAAGCTGTTTACTTCTATCTGCAAGGCTGTGCATTTATAGTCACTGGAAATTATCCCTGTAAGTTTACCTCCACGTCCCCTGTTTGGAAGCTCCATACAGGTACCCTTTCTAATATTTGTGCCAAGTCATAAAACCATCCCCTCCTCCTCCATCTTGAGACCCCCCCCCCCCGCTCCATCATGGCTGCCTGTGAAGCACTAGTGCAGGGCGAGGGACTGCTGGGATGTTTATGTTCCAGCTAAAGGTTGTCTTCAATCATACACGGAGCTGTTTGACAGCTCGCAGCACCGCCTGGCCTCTGTTTACCTCTCCCAATTTCCGACCAGCTTTGTATGCACAATCAGAGCAGACCTGAGAGGATCCAAGTGGGCAAGTCCTCCTTTCTGCTCCCAGCCGAAACACACAGAAGTGGAGCAAAGGATCCCGAATTTTAACAGAAAATGTTTTTGTTTGACTGGTTTTATGTGAAAGGCTTAACCGGCAAGTGAAAAAAAAAAACAAATCCAGTTGATTCGAAATGCATGTTTGGACGAATTCGGGGTGATTTTTGTTTCTTTTGGAACTAAGGATAGCCAGCATAGTTCACTGAATACATCACTGCATGTAATTGAAATCATTGCACATGTAATCCTAACCTCTTAGTGTTATTTTTTTTTTTTAAGTTATTCTTAAGTATAAGACGTGTTTCTTTTTTCTATCTTCAATTTTAACCTGAAACAACATCTTCTGAACAAATTGGTAAAACTAGAGAGACGGCAAGACAAGTATGGATGATAATTCTGGTATAAACAATTCTCTCTCAGACAACCTATCAAATGTTTAAAAATTAAAAGTTGAGACAAACATTACATGGCTTTGACCAGCACTTGACAATGGTACTGGAATCTGATCTTGATCCCATAAAGTTTGATCACCTTTAAAACCTTCTCAGCGTAACGTGGACTGTGTAGCATTAACTTTGATATCCGGAACACAATGTTGGAGCTGGCTGATGTTTAGACAAGGCAGAGGTCTGTTCAGCACAACTGGCCTGAGAAGCTGTAATTTTTTTCAAGTTCGGCCTCCAATGTTAACAGGAAACGTGTGCTGCTCTGAATGTATACACACGGCCTTAACAAATAAGCAGAATAATACAATATCAGCACTGTGGCTCCACAGAGAGACGGAGGAGAAGGAAGAAGGAAAGTGAAACAAGCTGAAACACAGAGAGCTGTCAAACAGATGAAGCTGGATTCTCAACAAATTCACTCTTATAAATTGTGTAAAGAAAGAAAGAAAGGGGAAATTTTGAGTCACAGATACACACCCTAACAAACAAATATATTTGTTAGGAATTCCAACATCTGCAGGCTTGCATATTTTGACAGCACGCATCCACCTTGGGGAGAGGTTTGTTTACATGGATTTGAGCTGAGGTGGGTCTCTGTGGGGGGGCCGAGTGGAAAAAGTGACACACGCAAAGGTAAGCTGTCCAGACCTAGTGTCTGTCGAGTCTGAACAACAGCAGGAGCTTTTACCTTTCACAGAGGAATCCAAGCTCATAAACAAGAAGCATCAGCCTTCATTAAGAGAAACTATGACTGCAGCACAGAGACTGATGCCTAACTTTGTGTTGATTAAGTAACCTCAGAAAAATCTCACACATCATGTTAGAAGTTATAATCGATTGATTAAATCTGTCGTTAACCTCTCCGGGTATTTAAACAGGGCAAAGTCAATGCGGTGGAGAGTTCCTTTCCTTTTAATAAGGTTAATAAATTTAATAAAGTTTTAGATTGAGACAGTGTATAGAGGGTGTAATGCAGGGGAAGTCAACGTGATGCCTGTAATATTCTGCAAATGGCATGAGTACCACCGCAGAGCCTGAAACAAATAGCCTTTTTTTTTTTTTTTAGTTCTTATGTTTTGCAAATAAATCATGCTTACATGATACAAAAACTTTTACCTGTGAGGGGTCAAAGTTTACATTGATGTCCTTATGCTACATCTCTACCACCACTGCGGCCAACTCTAGCCCTTCTAGTGCCATCTGTACAACAAACTCCCAAACATGTGACTGCTGTACATACAAGTTAAGTCAACAGATAAATTATTAAGGAAGGACGTAAGTATAATGTTGAAACACTCATCAGAGACACGCACATCGCTTCGAGGGTGCTGGATCAGAAAAGTAAACATGTAGAAGAAGAGATATCCAAACACCTAAAGAATCCTTGATAGGATTTTATTCAGCAAAGTGATGTCTCTGCACGGAGCCTATAATTAAAAAACAAAAATCTTAAAAAAAAAGCAATGGACACATCACACAGTTGTTTAGTTGGTTAAGATGGGATGCACAAACTGAGGAATAGTCTGAGGAATAGCAAGAGCAGCTCAAAATGTCACTTTTTGCCGAATAAAATCCTTCAAAAGGAGCTTTTGCAGAGCGGATCTCTCTTTTTCTTCATGCAAGTATAATGTCTTACATCATTTATCAATCATTAGTTATTATTATTGTGAGAATCATTAAAAGTAATAAGTAAACATATAGTGTCATACGTAGCCTATTAAATGCATCCTATTAATTATTTCAAGATAAACTTTAAAAAATCATATTTTTCAGAAATATCTGGGTAAACTCTTTGTGATACTCCCCATCTTTTTTGTAGCTCTCAGGCTCAAAAAGGTTGGTGACCCCTGGTGAAAGTGTTTGGACTTATAGGTCCCGTATTGTGGGCTGCGGCCTTCGGTCCATGGCTTCATCATAAATGTTGTTTCTCAAACTGTCTTTGGGAAAAGAGCTTTAGTATTTTTGCTGCATCATCTTGGTCTGAATAGCAGAATCACCTTGAATAAGATCATTATATTACTTAAGTGGACTTTAAAATAGAACTGAGGATCATCTGACCAGTGTTTGCATTTGTGTTATGCCTGAATACTGTTGTTGTTTTGAATGTGGTTTGATGTCTGATGAAATTGTTGTGTTATGATCTGCTGTTTGTTTTGTGAGTGAAACTTTTGTGCTTTTTTCTTGGCCAGGACTTTCTTGCAAAAGAGATCTTATATCAATGGGAACATTCCTGGTAAAATAAAGGTTATATAAGAAATAAAAAAAATATTCAAAATACACTTTTTAAAGGGTTTCATATAAAAATGTGTCCTGACCATTATTTAACTCCTTTAAAGCCTGTTGTATCATATTTGATACATACTTTTTTGATACCTCTATCTAAGCAATATGATCAACAAATTACTAAAAAAACATCTGAATACAATTAGATAAATTATTTTTAAAAATGTCTGCAAGTGTATTATCAGTTGCTAAGAACACCCAATGTATCAAATTAGATACAAAAAAATATATAAGTTAAATTTTAGAGATTTTTTTTTATTTTTTTGGATTTCTGTAGAAAGTAAAAATAAACATTTCAGCTCCAAAAAATTAGAATTTTCTGAGTATAATTTGTGTTTTCAGGCTTTAAAGGGTTAACCTGCCTAAACATGAGAAAAGGCCCTCCTTTCCCTCTTTTGCTTGTTCTGCCTCTCAGAAAATATGTGCTCCAACAGTGAAGTGGAAAAACTCCCCCCAATGATATCATAATGGGATATAGTACCACCTCCTCCAGACGGGATACACTCCATGAGCCAGGCGTTCAGCCAACAGGCAGCTCAAGTGGACGAAACACGTCTATGTATGTCTGTGCAGCCACAGTAAACATTAAAGCACAGTGCTGGGAAGCTGAAGATAGATCCACTTCCTGAGAGGGGCATGGCCATACACAGCTTATGATGATTCACAAAAAAACAGTGTGTTCTGAGTAGGGCTGGAACTGAGGGGTTCATAGGCAAGACAAAATCTAATATCTGAAAAGATTCAAGATTTCTCTATTGTCATTCAAACTATATACCAACAGTACACAGTAGAACGAAATTACGTTGCACCTCGCTTGAGATGCTTAGAACAGAATAAATAATAATTACATAATGCAAAAATTTTTATGAACAATGAGGTAGTTTGAAATGTTCAAGTAGTAGAATTGAGCTTTAGTGCAGTATAGCATTATGTATTTAAAGTACAATGTAAATTGCAATGTAGTGGAAATAGAGAACAGAGTCAGTGCAGACGCAAATTACCGTAATTTCCTGACCACAAGCCACTACTTTTTTTCCCACGATTTGAACCCTGCAGCTTAAACAATGATGAAAATCTTTCTGTGAAACATATATGTGTGTAAATATCTTGTGTTACAACATGGACAGTGCCAGAGCATGTGAGCGGAGTGGAGCAATGAAATGTCTCACTTGCGCACAGAGCTTTTCTTGCGCCCGCTCATCCACTCAGAGGGGATGTGCGCCGCTTCGCTAATTATCCCTCCACCTTCCACTCAGATTTCAACCTTTCTGATGCATGGTGTGAGCGGTACCAAGGCAAAATTGGAGCGGGAAGGAGCAAAAGATAAGCTGACGCTCCAGCTTTTTAGAAAAAAGCGCTCAGCACTCCGGCCAAAGTCCTTCCCCTTGCGCTCCCGATCAGCTCCGCTCACTTGACACCTGCAGCTTATAGACAAGTGTGGCCTAGATGTACACATTTTTTTTTTTTTCAGATTTAGTGGGTGCTGCTAATATTCAGGTGTGCTCAATAGCCCGAAATAACCAAACTTTAGCTCAACCTACTCAAAGTCGTAAAGGCTGTGCTGAGTCGGGACATGAGGCCGTCTGACCAATAGGACTCCATGTAATTTCAATCATATCCTCATTTCCAAAGAAATCCTAGACTAAAAGTTGGTTGAGATAAAAAAAAAATCATGTCACTGTACAGTGAGAGCACATGGATATGCTATATACTAAGATCTGAGGCCGTTTTTGAACCAGGCTGCAAATACTCTTTTTTAGGCTTTAAAAAATGTCAGCTTCCAGCTCACAATCGAACACCTCCAGAGTTACTGCAGCCAGCCTCAAGTGGACACTCAAGGAACTACAGCTTTTGGCACTTCCACATGGACCTTCATTTTAAGCACAGGAAGTTACCACTTGTTCAGTTCCTCCTGATGTTGTCCACCATGTTTGTTTACAGCTAAGTCCCGTCTTATCATGTGAGATATGTACAAGCTACGAGAGTAGAGGCCCTGGTTGTTGGTGAATGAATCAGTTGGTATGTGGTGTGCTATGTCTCTCTCTTTGTGGCACACAATACACTACAGGAACAAAGGGTATAAATCTGTATTATTTGTCCTCATGTGTGGGGTCTGTCACTGTTAAAGAATCAGTTAAGATCTTGAAAATCTTTATGCGTGTACTATGACTAAGAGAATAAAGGCTCATAAAACCTTTGCATGTGTTTTGAGTGAATCAGCTGATTTGGGCTCTTTCAGGACTGAAATTACTGACAAAAAATAGACTTTTCTACAAGATTCTAATATTTTGTGGCATGCTTTTTGTGAACTGTAAGCTGTAATCAACAAAACTAATAAAACAATTGAAATGCAACCAGTTTGTAAGTGGAGAACATAGAATACACTCAACAATTTGAATATATTTACTGGAAAAAAGAACTATTCACGATATTCTATTTTCTTTTAATGTGCAAGTATGTCCTAATGACTTTGACTTTGACCTTTGACACCCAAAAAGCTTACCACTTCAAACTTGAGTTGAAGTTTCACATGTTTGCAAAGTTATAGGTAACTCCAACAAAGTTCTCTTGGGTATCATGTCAAATCTGTATAGATGTTTTTTTGTTATAGCTTTCTGCTTTGTCTTCCTACTTTATTTTATTTATTATTTTTTTTAATTTTTTTTTTAATGATGATCTAAGTAAACCAAACAGATGGACTGATAGACAAATGGAAAACAATACTTCCAATTCTGATTATTGCTAGTGAGGAGGTAAAAATCTGGAAATAAGAAACATACATGCTATCCACAGTAGACAAAATTAGACATGTGACTGGGAACTCTCCTGAAATAAACATGCTCTCATTACAAAGACCAGGACATTTCTCAAACTTTAAATTACAATGTTATTTACATCAGTTGTGTTGGAATCTTGGCAATCTGACAGAATGACAACATTTCTGCTGGAAAAGGATTTTTTTCAGCCACAGAGGAATCTTAATTCTTGATTGTTTTGACCATTTTGAAACATTTTTTAGAAAAAGCAGAGGAGGACACCACACATTAGCCTTGAACCGTTAACTGTTGGATCAGTTTTTATATATGATTGCTCCCTTGTTGAACATGCAGGGAAATTTTATCAGTCAATGCAAGTGGGAGACATGAGCTTCAGTCATCTCAATGTCACTGATTAGACAAGATGCAGACCTGTGTGATTTAGCAGCGCCTACAATCAAACCACAGCGTATACATCAAATCTCCTCTGGCTCATCAATGTGCCGTCACAGCCGTCACAGCCATCATCTGCTGCTTCTCCCCAAAGGAGCATGAGGTCATGGCTTAAGTGGCCAATTAGCAAAAACACTGTTCAGTCTGAGGCATCTCCAGAGATAGCAAGAGAAGAATGAAGGAGGGGATGTAAGGGTTACTCTGCAGGACATCTGCCGGCTTTAATTCTGATCATCTCAGTTTTACACCTGCAATCCTGTGAGCTTGGTGGGCTTACTGAGGTCTGACTTGAACAGGAGGAAAGGAGGGTTTGTAATTACCCACAGCTGCATCTTTCGGCTAAAATCTGTTTCCTTATTACCGCCTGCTAGCAATCTACTTTCCTAATTCATGCTTATTGGTCAAAATGCGGGCAGTCGTTCCTCTAAGTTGCTCTCATTCCGGCCTAAACTTTTAGAGGTGGTGAATATTCAACACTAATCTTTAAAGAAACCCCCCAAACATGGTGCTTGAGACTGATGTTTTTTTTACTGTTACATAGCAAGAGGTGGAGTCTATGGTTCAGAGCCATCACAGGGTTGCAGCAGCTATGTGCAAGTTCGGGGGCATTGCAGGGAGTTTACACACTACACATTTTAGGTCCTATTTTGGCAAAATGAAGCATGTAATCACAAGGCACATGGTGTAGCAGTATGGGGAGTATCTATCTATACTTGATGACAAGATATCCACAATGCATTTTAACAATCAATATATTCATTTAATAATGGAGAGAGGACACAATTCAAGATTCAAGAAGTTCTCTGAGGGCACAAATCTCCACTAAGCATTTCCAACATTGTTGGGCAAGTTATTGTGAAAAATTTGGAAAACTTCACCCTGTTAAGAAATCCTTGAAAGAATCATTGTATCCATATCCAAAAGTGATCCCTTGTCCCTTGTGCTGTGAACAACATTCCCTGAAAGTGGCATCTAAATCCATTGAGATCTTACTGAGCTATTACAAAAATGTGGAAAAAACTGCCCAGTCTTGCAATGTTCACTAATCATTAAAAAAAAAAAAAAAATCTTGATCCGCATCCAGATTCAGATTACAACTAAAATCCAATAAATTGGTCCTTGGTGCATTTCTGACCTATCCTAAAAATTTTATCAGATCTGATTCATAACTTCTTGAGTTATTCTGTTTACAATCTGACAAACCTTAGCAAAAACATGACCTCCTTGGTGGAGGTAAATTTTCTGCTGGATTTGCTCCTCTTTTTGTCTCTAGTCCTCTTCACTGTAACAGACACACACATTGTGACAGACAAACAGACTCTGTGGACTATAGATGACATTCATTACATTCTTCTTTGAAATCAACGTGTTGTTGTAGATCTCTCCTGTTACATGCCAGCCTTTCATGTTGCATTAAAAGTGCAGTTATATGTACATGATGTAGTTTGGTACCCCTACAACATTGCCTTAGATCGTATAACACCTGACTCAGCTGCTATAGAATTATATTGCTGGTGAAAGTGAATAAAAATTCAACAGATTTTTTTTAAGGAAAAGAAAAGGAAATAAGAAAATACATTGAGGATATGACTTGGGAAAAGAATAAAAAAAAGATCTACTCATAGCTTTTCCTTCAATTTTTTAAATGCTTTTCTTGCAACGGAAAGGGGTCATAACTGATTGTCAGTATAGCTTAATAATTATAATATTCAAAAATGATTCTGTTTTGCTTCATGTTTGAGCAGCCAAAGCCAGAAAGGAGTCATTGCATATCACAATTTGATCCAGTTTGTATGCCTCCATGACAGCACAGACTACATCTGAGTTAAAGCACCCTAAATCTGCTTTCTTTTTTCTTATATACTTTGCAACTTAGTGGCATGGATTTGAAACCTGTAGACAGCTATGGATAGATGATGCAACTGGCCACAGGTGGAAATGAATGTGCAAATCCTTGATCACGATGAGAAGACACAAAAGGAGGAACTGAGATAGTCAGCACACAGAGAGAGACTCCTATCATATTTTCAGATGGAATGACTGGATGTAAACAAAGTTGCATGTGATAGAGCAGCATTTATGAGCTGCATTTTTAATTATTGCTCTGACTTTTGCACACACTGCCAAGGACTGTTGTGTATACATGTGGTGCTGACAGCTTTTCTCAATTCAGCTTTACCTTTAATTTAAATTCTGGTGGAGATGGGTAAGCTCAGCTGTCTTGGCAACGATGATCTGCTGTTTTCAAAAGCTGCACTGTTTAAAGTTTCTGCAGCTAAGTTAAAAGTGTGATGTAATACGTGCTTCATTCAAATATCTTCTGATTTGCAGCACAAGAAAGAGGTAAATTTGCAAGGGAGGACAGGTTAGGTCTCCAAGGACTATTGAAATAAAAGCTGATCTTTTCTGAGCTGATTTAACACAGTCGTCTTGAGATAGCGTGTGCAGGTTTGGGTCTGCAGTCATAAAATAAACATGCATAAATCTGTCTTCACACTACTATGTTCATGCGAGCACAGAGATGTCAAACAAACCTGACCAAAGTCAACAAGTGCTTGTATACAAATAGATTCGACTCAAAAGTCACCTTGCTTTGGGGAGAATGGCACTCTGAAAGATGCTCTGGGTTTCATCCGTAGTGTGAGCCGTGATGACAGAAAGAACAGACCCAAGACATTTCACAAATGAAGTTTAGGAACTTTGTTTGCTTCATCTGAATGGCAGATGTTGTCAAACATTCGTCTCTGTCCTCACATCATAACATTTCAATGGAGAAGTCGGCACAATGCGGAGCCGCCCTGATCCTCACATACACTGGATGTGAAAACAGGATTTAAGGAGACACAAAGTCCGGCGATAATTTGTAAGACTTTTGTCCAAGCCAAACAAGACAAATGATATTTCTCAAGTGTGTGGATGCAAAATAAATACAACTGTCAGCTACGAGTTCAGCTCATCTGAAATCATGAAACTATTAGAAAAAGAAGATGAGAGGGTGTATCATAGTAACAGGGTTTGGATTAAGCTGTGAGCTACAGAGAAATATTGAAAGCATAATGCATCTTATGGAGTGGCTTTTTCAGCAAATAGGCAGAGGTTACTGTAAATTATTAAGAAACAAAAACTGAGACAGTTAGTATGATGGCTGGATGGATGGCTGATTTGATGGATAGAAGCATCAGTTGCTTGGTAGTGCACTCTACCAATAATCGGAAGGTTGTGGGTTTAAGCCCAGCTCTGGTTGTCACATGTTGATGTGTCCTTGGGCAAGACATTTAATCCTAAGTTGCTCCCACTGCTGGGTCAGTGGTGCGTAAATGGGTACAAAAAGCTGAGGGTGTGTTGGTTGATACTGATTGACAACTTACATAGCAGCTCTGATCCTTCAGTGAGTGCATGTGAGAGCAAATGGGTGTGGATGGGTAGATGTGCCCTGCAGTGTAAAAGTGCTTTGAGTGGTTGGGAGAACTAGAAAAGCACTATGGAAACTCATGTACGTTCAAGTCCATAAATGAAAGTGTGGACTGATGGGTAGATGGATGGATGGATGAATAGATGAATGGGTCAATGAGTAAGTGGATAGATGGATCATTAATGGTTTTGATGGACGAATGAATGAGTGAGTGAATTGATGGATGAACTGATGGAACAAAGTGTCCTTACTTTAAATCAGTGTGGGAGCAACAGGTTTGTAAAGATGCTGCTTCACATTTGTAAACCTCATCTGGGTGAGGGGAGGGGATGAATTAGTGGTATTTGAGAGTAAACCAGTGTTGATTATAGTAGCTGTGATTCCTAACATGTCTCTACTTTCTACATGATGAAATTAGGTCCGATTAGATTTAGTCTCTGTCAAACATTTTAGTCTAGTTTTTACTTGTTGATGAAAATGTCAGTTAAATTAGTTTTTGTCAACGTGCACTTGTTTTTTTTTTTTGGTTATAGTCTACTATTCGTCAGGGGAAAAAAGGTTGTCGACGAAAACTATGACGAAAATAAATAGTCGACAAAATTAACACTGGACTAAACACACTCTGGTTGTAGCTTGAGTCACAGGGAGTAGTGAGAGTAAATACTCTCAGAAACTTTGGTCTGTGGAGAGAGTCATCTGGGTGAGCTTTGAGGCTGATGCTGTCATATATGAGACCCCTGTCTTTATCCATTGTAGCATCATCTGTTGACATCACTGCTGCATCCTTTACTTACTTCCTGTTGGACGGAACGGGCGAGGGTCAAAAGTTCGACGTGTGAGCGTTAGTCACGCATCAAAAAAATTAGCTGCACACACACATACACTCACATACACATATAAAACAAGCTGCTTATGAGCATGCTTATTAGATTTTTTTTACTAGCTGTGTTTTTAGCCCATACTGAGGACTTAATAGTACTCGGTTCTGCATAACCGTAACATACAGCTCATAGGCCACTGATTAAGAGTTTTCCCTTAACAACCTCCCAATTACTGCTCTTGGTATTTAGTCAGTAAGTAGTGTATGAGTTATCTTTTTTAGCTTTGCTTAGTGAGATCTTTATAAGGTAGTAGTATCACAAGAATAGTTATTCTCTTTTAATTGGTCTCAGCTAGGCCTAGTCCTTTGAAACCGATCAATATCTCAGAATATGTTCCCTAAACTAAAGTGAAGTCTGTTCATACCTAATTCACATTTGCTTCTCTAAGAAAGGGGGGAAAAGGTCCATCTTCCAGTAACTGCTGACTTCTGAAGGGAGCGAGTGGCCTCACTTCATCTTTGTTTTGATTGGTCATTGCACAGGAGGTCATGCATGACTCTGAACAGAAACCCAAAAAGTCACACAAAAACCTCTCATACCCTGGTCTGTAGTGACACACTCACACAAACACACAAAATGACACCCGACATAGACAGATGATCAAAAGTGTACTTATGTTTCCACCTGCGTGAGTGAAGCTACACGAACACACACACTCTTCAAAACAAAACACACACTCATATACATGCCTGACATACCATGGAATCGCTCACACACACACACACATAGTAGTTAAACGCACACACTGTCTGCTGCTGACAATTGATCAGAGAGAGCCCGCACACACATTTCCAACTGACTCCCCAATGACTCCCCTGACCTTTGAGCTTAGGTGAAGGGGGTTGTTGTCTGATGCTGTGGGTTCATTCTCTGTATGTGAAGTCATTTCCTGCTGCGGTGACTCCGAGGGGCGAAAGGGGGCCTGAGTGGTTGACCTCAAATGGGGGCGCAATGGGGGGCCAGATGATAACCCAGCAAGACAGCATATTATTTAGCAAAAATAGACTTTTTTATTTGTTTAATCTCCTTACTACTCTTCTTTTAAGACCAACATATAAAAATGTTTTAACGATCAAGGACCACCAAATATGGACAAATGTAGAGACATTGGACAGATATAATTATGTATATATATAGTTCATGGGCATATAACCCAACGTGAATATTACACACCCAGGATTTCTTTCAAAGGACATTAAGGTTGTGTTTCTAGCTAGGAGTCAACGTCAGTTTGGTATGGTATGCATTGATTTTGTTTCCACTGGCAAAAGTTGAGAAATTATCCATCCTACTTTTTTGTCATCTTCCTGTTTGTGTACCAAACATTCCTTTTCAGCTTTAAGGGGTGTAGCTAGATACACTGCAGTCTGATGACTGCTCAAAAAAATCACTTTCTTCGCAACAGTGCTCATATAAGACAAACATAAATCGATCAGGAGAGGCTCAATTTTTAGTGAAACATGTATTTATAGTTTTAGAGTGTTAGAAAAGTGCAATGTCTTTCAGTTAAGACTCCAATTTAATTTATTTGTAAATTCAAAGGGGTAGTTCAGTTCAGTTCAGTTCAGTTCAGTTCAGACAACTTTATCTATCCCACAAAGGGAAATTCATTTATAGCTTTCCAGTGTACATTCATGCATACAGTCATTCAGCAATATAAATAAATAATCAATCAATCTGTCAAGGAAACATATTTAAGCATGGGACAAAGGGAGATGTCTGAATATTATAAGTAGCCTACGTACATAACAGAGCAAGATAAAACAAGAAAAGATAAAAGCAAGTTGGGTAAAACAACAAAACAATGTAAAAACTTTAAAAACAGTAATAAAAAAATAAGGCAACAAATAAATAATGTCCTCCAAATAAGAGTCATTTAAAATTGGTGTGCTCTGTATTTGGGAGCTAACTATCAGAGGGAATGAAGGACTTTGTAACGTCTGCCTGACGTTAGTAAGGCCAACAGCAGGATGGGAAAACCTTTTATGAGTTTGAATGCTCCCCTTTTTACCATGCTTTTACACAAAAGTGCTGCAGTGATGCTCTGTCATGATTAGACCTTGAGACATTCACAGTAATTCTCCATTTATCATCTGCATGATATTTGGGTACTCAAAGTGCTTTGGAGGTGAGCCAGAGAGCAACATGGTGCATGTTTTCTGGCTTGTAGTGGCAGCGTTAATGGCGCCTGGTGATAGCGGGAAGTGAGAATGTAGGGATGCCATGCAGAAGCCATCTAAAGAGTTGCCCCTAGACTCTGAGGAGCAGAACTTGGACTCTAAAGAGCAGGACATGGACCCTGGAGAGCAGAGCCCTGACCCTGAAAGGCCCAGACACTAAAGAGAAATTTACCCCTCTTCGGCTCCATTTACACAAAAATTAATACAGCCGAATAGAAAGTTTTATGTTTTCGCCTCCCGTTTACAAGAGAATGGTGCCCGGAGTGTCTGAATCTGCAAACTTTTGAAACCAGGGTCCAGAGTGGAGAGTTTTGAAAACGTATCGGTGTTCAGCTCCGTGTAGACGAGATTCATTGTTTCAGGGTGAAATGCTGACATCACAGCATGCGCAGCGCTCTTTCACATGCGCGTGCATACCAGAAACAACAACAACAACAACAATAGCTTTGGCCGTCTACCGAGCAACATGTGTGCTGCTTACCTTGCTTGGTTATTATCCAGACAAAATACGGGTGTTGTAACACCGCTGTCATCGCCATCTACTGGCCTGGCATGCACGCTACAGTGTTTTCAGTCGTTCTCGAGTCTCCATCTGAACGCGGATCGTTTTTGAAAACGCAAAGGAAAAACCTTTCTGATTCTGTGTAAACAGGGCCTAAGTATCTTTTCAGTATAAAGTCTGGGTGAGCTGGAATGTCGCAGTAAATAATCAGGGAAATTCCCTGAGGGTGAGTGGAGAGGGCTGATGGCATTCAGCTTGTGCAATGGACGCAACACTGGAAGAGGGAGACTTGACAGGATGGATAAAAACAACTTCTACTGAGAGAGAAGTTTATTTGATTGCAAGAAGAGTGACACAAACTTAAATGTGTGTCTAGACATTTGAAAGTGTTGTTTCCACCGCACATCGTCAAAGTTCTGTAGGACATCTGCTCAAAAACGATCACCACCAGGTGCACATCCAAAGAGCTGTCTCGCACCGCTGTAGGATACAGAGCCAAAACTCTGCAGCTTTCTCTCTCTGGTGTAACTGTGCAACGTGGAGACGCTGCTTCATATTCACTTCTTCACATCTTCACTAGTTTTCCTCTCAACTCTTTCAACAATACTGTTGATACACTTTTTAACATGTATTAATGAAGTAAGGCTATAAATTGTGATCATAGTATATGGCTCTGCTGCTTTGTCTGGTATCATATTATGAACACTGACTTCCACCGCATATTTTTGACATCAAGTCCTGCCTATTGGCCACCCGTTGCCCCTCTCCGCCACTTTTCCCCCGAGAGGAACAACTGTAAACAACTATGTCAGGGAATATCCTGGCAGGCTACCCAGACTTCATTCTGATAATATCAGGGTTGCATGTGTGAAAAGAGCTCAAGACTCTTTAGTGGAAATTTAGACAAAGTTGCCTTGCAGCCTGCTCCAACTCACCGTTTTTGTTACACTTACCCTGTCGCCACAGTTTCCAGCATTCAAAACAATAAGAAAGAAATCATCAATCATACTGCAGATGTATTTAATAGCTTTTTTGGTCCATAAAGGAGCATTAAAATTAATTTCAAGGTTTTTTTTTTACTATTTAAAAACTTAACATTCACATTAAGTAATGCCTGAGACATGAAACACATTCAACCACATAAACCTTCTGTCCTTACTTGAGATTACCGCTAAGCTAGAATGAAAATGTATTGTCAGTTAATCAGACTCTTAATTTCTGTAGTCCTCTTTTCATCTGTTAACTCTATTCAAGAGCAGACTCTCACTAAAGCATCACCACTGCTGCTCTGCTGCCATAAACCGTAGCCTTGAGCTAACCATTTTCCAACAAACAGAGTCTTTTACATGTCAGGACCAAAATGCTCTTTGTTTGCAGTTTATGTCAGAGTGAGGCTCTGTGTATATAGATCCAAGGAAGGAAAGAGAAAAACAGGCCAGAAAATGAGGAATCTGTTCTGAGCTGCGTTTGTAAACAAGACAAACATAATCAGCATCTCCAGAGCCACATCTGGCTCTGCTCCACCAGGGCCTGGACTCTGATTGAGGGGCCCGCCAGGCTCCATTGTTTCCTCAGAACTCTTTTGTAGTTTGACACAGGGGAAACACAAAATGGAAGACGTTAAGCTCTTAAAGACGTTTTTTGGATGAAAAGTGTAAATTAAAAAGGTATTTTCACATGTCGAAAACGGTCATTTCAAACATCCATATCATGTTAATATTACATTAAATGTGTGATGCATAAAATGATCATGTGTTCTTGGTGATGAGGTAATTTAGGACTCAATTTCCTGCAGTTTTAGTCACATGTTTCAGTTATCTACTTCTGTCAGAGGTTTTAACTGGCTCATTGTCATTATGTGTCAGATGATAACAGTTAAACCAATTTGAAAGACAACAGAGGTAAAAAAAAAACAGTTGAATCACTCTTGCTCCAGCATTGGAGATAAGATTTCATTGCTTTCAATGAGATTATAAATTTTGCTTATTGATCCAAGTCTTTATAGTCTCAATACCTGTAGATTATCTGTGTGAAAACTGGGCCTGCACAGGTATGCCTCCACAAGTTGCTGGTATTTCAGCCTCTGTCGAAATCACACAGACACTGGAAGTTGTGCACTGAGCACAATTTTGTGTTCAATTAGGTGACAGTTTTGGACTGTTTCTGTTTCCCATCTGCCATGATCACATCTTTGGCATCACTGTTATAATTTCTGCTGACTGCCTCTGACGTGAGCATGACATCTTTTATTTGCAAGGCATGCAGACGAAAGTGGAAGGAACTGATAGGGGAACTGTTAAGTGAAAAGAAAACATATATCAGTTCCTTGAGCTACTTGTTAATGAAAAAAAATCATATCTCTGCCATCAGTAAATGGATTCGCTTCAGAATTTAGAAGATAACATATATAATATTTCCTCTATCAGCGTTGTAAATTTCATGTGGATCCGGTCCAGATTGGCATCAGAAAAAAACATTGAATTTCATAATGGGAAATCCCATTCATTTCTCCTCGGATGCTGTGAGGGTTTTGCCCCCTTTACATCATTATGGAAACTGTAGTTTATTTGCAAACGTCAACATTTTTCAAACCTATGTGACTATATTTCCCAGCTTCCCATGCAAGGCCAGCAGAGGAGTTCTCCACATGTACAGACATGAACAGGGATCCAACTGGAGCGCGTAGTGATCCAGACTTTTTCAGGGGTTGTGGAAAAGCCACTGGCATAACAAAGCTGCTTGGCAGAGGTCTGTGCTGTCCGAGTGCTTTTCTAGTTATTTACTGCAATTGGTTTTTGATTCCCATTCCTTGTCATATTTTCTTCAATCTATCATATTTTTCTTCATTTGCAAAAAAAAAAGGAAAAAAAGATCACCGCATTGGTTATTACAGGATTAACGGTGCTTCCACTGTCAAGTCAGGGAAGAACGTACCCAAAGACCAGAGTATGTTCTCTCTCCTCAGCTCACATTCCCACTGTAAAGTGAAGGGAACAGCTTACAGTGGAATCACAAACAAGATCAGTGTTTACTGCTCCAATGTTATAGATGCATGTTTTGCACGGAGATTTGAGGTCACATTGGCCTTGACCTCCAAATTCAGCTTCTTCATGTCCAGGTTGTGCTCTTTAGGGTCCAGATTTCCCTATTCAGGGTCTAAGCTCCTCTCTGGGGGACCCAGGCCCAGCTCTTTGGTTTCCAATTCCTTTGGGGTCCAAGTTCTGACCCTCACTGTTTAGGATCTTCACCTGGAGGTCAAGGGTTCTGTTTTCAAGGTATAGGCTATCCTTTTAAGGGTCAAAGTTTTATTCTCAGGTCCAGCTTCAGCTTTTCAGGGTCAAGATTCTGCTTTTCTCAGTCCAGGGCTAGTTCCAGCTACTTAGGCTTCAGGTTCTTCTCCCTAGGATCCAAGTTCTGCCCCTTAGGGTCCAAGTCCAGCTCTTCAGAAATCCTGGTTCTGCTCTTCAGATGGTCTCTTTATGTCATCCTTTATCCTTCCTTCACCAACACAACCAGTTTCCAGACAGTTTATTCCCATCCTGCTGTTGGCCTCCCTACCCTGGTGAATTCATTAAGTCAGTTGCCAAAGACACTGTACATTTCTCAATTTTCAAAATCAGAAATAAAGTAATCACAAAAAAAATAGTAATTCCCTCCACACTGAATTAAAATTGGACCTCAGTATGTGCTATCCAGGCTTACAGAGTTCCTCAAGGTTCCTGGTTCCAGATGAAGAAAGGATTACTGCCAGAAAGGATCTAAATTGTAAAGTTTTGTTAATCTGGGCATAAGTCAGTTTAAGCCATTAATAGAGATTTGATGCACCAAGCTTCAGCATCTGTTGTGAAGGGCCTTCCTTGTGGTAGTATGATTGTGGTGCTGCTCACCCAAAGACAGAAGTAACTTTGGTTTTATGGTGTTCTGGTATTCTGCAGAGGTGCTGTGGCACAAAAATGCCTCTTAAAAAGAAATGAGACAGAACAGAATCTGAATTTTAAAGTTTCTCAATCAAAACCCAGCAAATGTCAGATAGGGTTCCTGGCTTGTATTTAGCAGAGACAGCGTGAAGTCACAGCATGTACACAGAGCACTGTTAGAGCTCTCCAGAACTCTGTGTAAAAACTATTGTGCTGGGAGGAGAGAGCCCCAAACATGCCTCAAGGGAGCCCTCCTTTTCTTCTTTTTATAAGAAAAGCCCTAATTCATGGAGACAAACCGAGCCATCATTATATTTAACGCAGGATCATAAACATTCCTGCATGCTGGATGGAATTGGTGAATGTGTCCGTATAGATGGTTGAGGGGGTAAACAGGGGGACGTGACCTTGCAGCACACATTTATCGAGGTCTTCCATTCAGGCACACCTGTACATGAAGGTTAAAAGTGGGAATGCACCTTAGGGCTAGAGTCTGACCTTGGGAGAGACACTGTTTTTAGCTTTGTTTGGATATTTTTTTTTAAAAAAGGTCAAAATAGCATGACCCAAACCTAAAATCATAGCTTTCTTTTTTCAAAACTCAAAGTATATACCTTAGGTCTTCTACCTAATTTTATGTTATAGATTTTGAAGAGAAAAAAAAGACTTGGATTAAAAATACATACCTTATCAATCCTAAGGGCTATTTCTGAGACAGGGCAGGGGTTCAGTTTAGAAACATAGAGCAGAGAATGACATGGGCCAAAGGAACCACTGACCAAATTTGAACCCTGGCTGACTACTCCTAGAATGACAGCCTCCGTACATGAGGCATACAAACTTAACCACTTGGCAACAAACGCCCTGGAAAATCTACTTAAATCTTCATCATAGCACCTGTTAATGTGTGGGATATAATGGGCAGCAAGTGAACTTTTTGTCCTCAAAGTTGATGAGCTGGAAGCAGGAAAAATGAGCAAGCGTAATGACTTGAGTGAGTTTAACAAGGTCCAAATTGTGGCTAGACAACTGGGTCAAAGTATCTCCAAAACTGCAGTTTTTTGGGGGTGTTCCTGGTGTGCAGTGGTCAGTATCTGTCAAAAGTGGTCCAAGGGAGCAACACTGGTGAACAGGCAACAGGGTCATGGGCTGCCAAGGCTAACTGATGCACATGGAGAATGAAAACTCATCCAATCCCACAGAAGAAGTTAAAGCTGCTCCTGACAGAAAGGTGTCAGAGTACAAGGTCATTGCCATTTGTTACGTAGGAGCAAAGGCATGACTAACACAATATTATGCAGGTAGTCATAATGTTATGCACGACTGGTTCATATATGCACTTGAAAAAATAAAAATGTCTAAACCACAGCTAATACCTGGCATTACTCAAAAAGAAGCCCAAATTGTACTATTTAGCTTGTTGCATCATAGATTAAAACTTGCCAATAAACATTGACATGGTGTCCTAAATAAGCTTCAAAGAGATAACAAAGAAAACTTACTTACACTCAGAGAGAAGCGAAAACATACCGGCAATATTTGGTGTTTAATGACTTTAGTAAAAAAAAATGTTGACGATAACAGTGGATGTTTAATGAAATGACTAAGGGCATGCACCAGTTAAAGTTTTACTTGTGTAGAGCGGACATTTGGCTTTGTCAACTCCAAAGTAACTATAAATCTCGAAACTCAAAATGGCCTCTATGGTATGGGGAGAGTGGATCTTATGCAGGATCAAAAATGTCCCTGTCCAAGCCACAAGATACGGTTTCTTTTGGTTTATTAAGGATTGCCTGACTTCCTGGTAAAAAAACCCTGTCACCATTCCCAGTGCCTGTCTATCCTGTCTTACCTGCACCTCTATATCTATATCACCTGGTGCCAAACAACCAAACCCATCAAAATAAAAGCCTAAATATAGGACTAAATATTCTAAATAATAAAACTGGCCATAATAATCATAATTCTCTCATCATTTTTAACAAGACAACAACTAAACTAAATAAATAACTAAATTTAAATGAGGCAATATCCTGCGAATAGCTCCAACAACATTAATTATGATTTTGTCTTTTCTTCTTACATCCTATAGTTTTGTCTTTATTCTCTCACGTAGGCCAAATTTAGAAAATAATCAAAATAATTAAACATGAATAAAAGTAAGTAAAAAAGGCAAGTTTTTTCTGTGGTCTCTAAAGGAAGAAAGGCCAGCAGCAACAGATTTTGTCTAACCTTGCAACAGGTAAGAGGAAGAGGATTAATAGATGATCACTTCCTGTGAAGGGTGGGGCTTGATAAAGGGCCAATGGCATCCAAAGTTTTTAAACTCTATTCCAGAAGTATATAATTAATAAATATGCATTATTATTATACAAGATTCTATCAGTTTATACAGGTGTGTGATTTATAATCTGGTGATAGTTTGCATTAACTGTGGCATTAATGTGAGATGATCTTATGTTAAGAGAAGTAGCTGCACCCATGCTAATAAATCAGTGACCTGTCACAGGCCTGTACATCTCCATGGGTTACTGCAGTAAAGATGAGGCCCCAAAGGAGAGCCACATAACTCTGTGTGTGACTGAGATTGTGTTTTTAACAAGTTTGTGTGCATTTGAGGGTAAAATTGTGTGTCACCTTAAATATAGCAGACAGCATTTTACCACTCTTGATGCTTTTCTGCTCTTTTGTACTCCTGGGGCAGGAAATCTTTAAGCAAACTTACTTAAATAACCCTTGTCTGTATTGTTTAAAAATATATATTTGATTATATGGTTGGAAGAGGCATGGTTCCTTCCAATCACATAATCATGTCTGGTTTAAGTTTCATCAATAAACTCTACATTTGGTGTAGAAAGTAAGCTCTGTCTGGAAAACTTGGTTAAATCAATGTTAATTCTCTCCAACATTTTCACAGGTGTATATGCATGTTATTTATTTATATGTATGGAGCAATTCTTGATTCTTCCGTCTATAGTCTCAGTGCATGTTTGTATTCGTGCAGATGTGTGTGGCCGGGGCAGAGTGACAAATGAAGGTGATTATTTGTGCCTGTCAGACAGAACATCCTGTTCACACTGAAGGCTGTGTGAGTCTGCAGCTGATGACCTCCACACATGCTCTGATTCTGAGAAAATACCCTGGCTTGATAAACATTTCATTCATACATCAACGTTTGGCTGCAAGGCCGTCATCCTAACTGATTCTACATGCATGTCAAGTTAATGTGTTCTAATCAGTCCCCTATATGTTAAAAAGGACTTGTTAACGTGTGCTGAAAGTGCATTGCCACATTTGTAAAACTACAGGATATACTCCTTTGAAAAATACAGGAAAAAGATAGTGGCAAAGGAAGAGAGAAAATGCAGCATATTCTTTGATGTATTTGAGTGTGAGCATGTGTTAGTGTATGCTGATATGTGGATAATCACATTGTGTATTTCTTCAGTTCATGTGTTGTTATTACCAATAAATTGGACTTTTAAAATGGTCTTTGATCTGTTGTTGTTTTTTATACTGTAGCTGTAAACCTATTGGTTTGGGGGCTTTTGGCTTTATGCTTTTAGATTTATGTTTTTGATTTTGTGTTTTTGGTTTTGAGTTTTTGATTTTGTGTTTTTGGTTTTGTGTTTTTGTCTTTGTGCTTTCGGTATTGGGCTTTTGAGTTTGTGTTTTTGGTTTTGTGTTTTTGTCTTTGTGTTTTTGATTTTGGGCTTTTGGTATTGTGTTTTTTTTGTTTTTTGTTCTTGTTTTGTGCTTTTGGCTTTGTGCTTTTGGCATCTTTTCTTTGGTTTCATGTGTTTCATTTCATGCATTAGTTTTGTAATTTTAGTTTTGTGTTTTTGTCTTTGTGTTTTGATTTTGGGCTTTTGGTATTGTGTTTTTGTTTTTGTTTTTGTTTTGTGCTTTTGGCATCTTTTCTTTGGTTTCATGTGTTTCGTTTCATGCTTTTGGTTTTGTAATTTTAGTTTTGTGTTTTTGTCTTTCATTTTGATTTTGGGCTTTTGGTATTGTGTTTTTGTTTTGTGCTTTTGGCTTTGTGCTTTTGGCATCTTTTCTTTGGTTTCATGTGTTTCGTTTCACGCTGTTGGTTTTGTAATTTTAGTTTTGTGTTTTTGGCTTTGTGCTTTGGTTTTGTCTATTGGGTTCATCATTTTGACCATTTGTTTTTGTTTTCATGTTTTTGTTTTCTTTTTTTATTTCCTTCTTTTGTGTTTGTGCTTTTGGTTTTGTGTGTTTGGTTTCTTTTCTTTGGTTTCATGTCTTTTGATTTATGCTTTTGGTTTGGCTTTTGTCCTGCTGCTTCAGCTTGTGGCATTTTGCTTAAGAATCTGTTGTAGTGTTTTGCACTTCCCTGCCACTGTAGGTATAATCCTTCATCACCATATACCAGTGGAATCGGAAGTGGGGCCCATGGCCCTTCTAGGGTGGGACTGAAGCTTTGTAAGGGGGTGAGTGGAAAGACTGAATAAAATAATGCACACCATTTTGCACTGTTTGCGGAACATGGCAAAGTTCATGTAGGATAGGTCCAGACAAACATGGGCTAACAGTGAAGCTGAAATTGCTGATCTACTTTTTTTTCTGCAATTAATAGAGATATTTTTTCAAAACACAAAAATTTGTTAGCAACAGGCATTTCTGACAGTGGGTTTATTGAGAAATATTTATGTGTTTGTGGATATCATGGACTGTGGGGGGTTTAACATATTTTCATCTGTCAAAGGGAGGCCGGGCAGATGAGGTGTGAAAGCACTTCCATATTAACACAGCCAAAATACCAACACTACTGAGTAGGAGTAATACTCAGACCAATTCATATCATAATTTATTTTAAAAAGGGTTTAGTCTTGCTGTTGCTTCATTGGCTGTTTTACGCAATGGAAGTGTGAAGGCCCTGTGTATCAAAGTTCAATCAGGGGCAGCATCCTGAAATAATAAATACATTTTCAAAAGTGTGTTTTAAAAAATCTGGTTTGCATTGTGTTACATTAGCATACTTTCCTGGGAAACAAAGCTGAATTTAAGGTACTAAGAAATGTTAACTTTGGGCTTCTGCATCTCCTGACCTCAGTGATTACATTACTGAATACAAAAAAGCATCTTTTCATGGAGTTTGATTGTATTAAGAGTTCTGTGGTTACTTTAGAAAAATGAAATTTTTCAGACCATTCACCCCAGAAATTATTTAACAAAGAGTTTTCACGGGAGCTGCTTTTGATGCCATTCCTCTCCATCCATTTTCTCTCTGATCATCTTGTATTTGTTTTTGCTCTTGAGGGCCTCTCACCTATTGTTAAAGACCATACTCAACAAACATTAAATCAAAAGAAGTTATTCATGGTTATAGTGGATACATCAAAATTGTACTTCATCTGAGTCATATCTACCCAGTAACTTTCCTTCATCTTGTTCTGCAGAATACCACCACCTTCTTGGATGGCTTTCACGCAGCTCCCAGCAAAACAAAATAATCACATTTTTCCAACCACTGTCAGAAAAAAAGCTATTCTTTTAATCTGAAATCAATACATTGATTACAGTAAGGGGAAACCTCCTCTCTGTCATATTTTCCCTTCATCTAAATACAGATTTGATGTTATGATTTGTGTTGAACATTTCAACAAACATAACGTCATGAATGGTAAACCATCGAAACACAGCTAACCAGTGGGCCTTTGTATTTATTTTAGACTTGTGTTTTTGGTAGCAATGTTCATATTTAGATATTTTACTTTGTAGGGCTCATATCATTTTTCAAAGGAGGTTCAAGCAGAGGATTAAAACTCCCAAATTTGGCCCTGCATGGTGTGTTCCTCATGTGTCCTGTGTGTGCCGACATCTGTTCCCCTTCAGGTCGAAGGTGGAAAAATCTCTGTTGAAGCCAGCAGATGACTGATGGATTCCAATCAGTCTTTATTTGAAAAGGTATACGGGTCTCTGAGTGTGTGTACGAGGGGCACACAGCAGAAGACTCACATGTAACCCTGTATGTTCACAGGCACCAGGCCGCCCCATTTCAACTCTCTGCAGCCCCCTGCACTCAGCCCACGTTTCACAGGAGGGGCACAAAACGTCTCTGGAAACGCTTTCGGGGTTTGAGGCCTCACTTAGTGTTGATTTTAATTGAGCTCAAGTATGTGTGTGTGTGTTTGATGTACGTGGGCGTGTGCTCTCTCTTTTGGGATTGTGAGTGAGTGAGTGCATTTGCCCCGACTACCATCCTTTTGATCGTACAGATTTGTCTTTGTGTGGAGTGTTTTTTTGTAACTCTAACACTCAAAAGCATGTACAAAAACACTGATACGCGTCTGTGATTTTGTTGTGCGTGGGTGTGTGCTCTCTCTTTGGGACTGGGCTAATTTTATGTCAGCAAAGTGAGTTTATTTCCATGATTCTGCTCTCGCTGCTGTCCTATTGATCCTTACAGCTTCTGTTGAGGGAAATGTTGGTTTATGTCATTCACAGCCTCTCCTCCAGATATTTAAGACTAACTTACTTAATGCTTAAAATAACAAGGCTGAAAATTATACAGCAACAAAAGATAAATACATTTTTTTCTGAAGATAAATTTTATAAAATACAAGTGCACTGAGGGCTGTATGGAAGGTGACTAGTCAACTAGTCCACAGTGTGATGACTCTTTTTGCTTGAGGGCGATTTGTCGCTTGTTAAATGATTTGGCAACTTCAACATGATACTACTGACCTGCCCAGGCACTACAGATGGAAATTTTCTAGCCAGCTAAATCTGGTAAAGAGCATCTAATCTCTTTTTGAAACTAATTTCATGTTGTACATTGACCCTAATTTAAATTAACTTAATAAACTAAACATGGACTCTTTAAAGAGTGATGCCATAGATGGTTAATGCCATTCCACGGCAGAGGATTCATCCAGCTAACACTGATGTCCCTGTCTTTTCATGCAAACCAGGATTATAAATCAAAAACTGAGACTCAGTAGTATTATACAAAACCCAAAACCAGTGAAGTTGGCACGTTGTGTAAATCGTAAATAAAAACAGAATACAATGATTTGCAAATCCCTTTCAACCTATATTCAATTGAATACACAGCAAAGACATGATACTTAACGTTCAAACTGGTAAACTGTGTTATTTTTTGCAAATATTAGCTAATTTTGAATTTGATGCCTGCAACATGTTTCAAAAAAGCTGGCACAAGTGGCAAAAAAGACTGAGAAAGTTGAGGAATGCTCATCAAACACTTATTTGGAACATCCCACAGGTGAACAGGCTAATTGAGAACAGGTGGGTGCCATGATTGGGTGTAAAAGCAGCTTCCCTGAAATGGTCAGTCATTCACAAACAAGGATGGGGCGAGGGTCACCACTTTGTGAACAAATGCGTGAGCAAATTGTCGAACAGTTTAAGAACAATATTTCTCAACGAGCTATTGCAAGGAATTTAGGGATTTCATCATCTACGGTTCGTAATATCATCAAAAGGTTCAGAGAATCTGGAGAAATTACTGCACGTAAGCGGCAAGGCCGAAAACCAACATTGAATGCCCGTGACCTTCAATCCCTCAGGTGGTACTGCATCAAAAACCGGCATCACTGTGTAAAGGATATCACCACATGGGCTCAGGAACACTTCAGAAAACCACTGTCAGTAACTACAGTTCGTCGCTACATCTGTAAGTGCAAGTTAAAACTCTACTATGCAAAGTGAAAGCCATTTATCAACAACACCCAGAAACGCCGCCGGCTTCGCTGGGCCCGAGCTCATCTAAGATGGACTGATGCAAAGTGGAAAAGTGTTCTGTGGTCTGACGAGTCCACATTTCAAATTGTTTTTGGAAAGTGTGGTCGTCGTGTCCTCCGGACCAAAGAGGAAAAGAACCAGCCGGACTGTTATAGGCGCAAAGTTCAAAAGCCAGCATCTGTGATGGTATGGGGGTGTATTAGTGCCCAAGGCATGGGTAACTTACAAATCTGTGAAGGCACCATTAATGCTGAAAGGTACATACAGGTTTTGGAGCAACATATGTTCCCATCCAAGCAACGTCTTTTTCATGGACGCCCCTGCTTATTTCAGCAAGACAATGCCAAGCCACATTCTGCACGTGTTACAACAGCGTGGCTTCGTAGTAAAAGAGTGCGGGTACTAGACTGGCCTGCCTGTAGTCCAGACCTGTCCCCCATTGAAAATGTGTGCCGCATTATGAAGCGTAAAATACAACAACGGAGACCCCGGACTGTTGAACAACTTAAGCTGTACATCAAGCAAGAATGGGAAAGAATTCCACCCGAAAAGCTTCAAAAATTGGTCTCCTCAGTTCCCAAACGTTTACTGAGTGTTGTTAAAAGGAAAGGCGATGTAACACAGTGGTAAAATGCCCCTGTGCCAACTTTTTTGCAATGTGTTGCTGCCATTAAATTCTAAGTTGATGATTATTTGCAAAAGAAAATAAAGTTTCTCAGTTTGAACATTAAATATCTTGTCTTTGCAGTGTATTCAATTGAATATAAGTTGAAAAGGATTTGCAAATCATTGTATTCTGTTTTTATTTACGATTTACACAATGTGCCAACTTCACTGGTTTTGGGTTTTGTACAAGTGATCAGATCAGTAAACTGCTGTACACACTGTTGTAGATAAGTTGCATTTGTTGTTATTTGTAATACTTCTTAAAAATAAGTGTAAAATGTCTGCTGCCAGCAGCTAAAGCTCTATATAACTTGAAAATGCATGTTGCTGTTTATCCCTTGATTTTGGTAATTGCATCAGCAGCAAGCAGTTGAAGATGACTCAACTTTTATAAAAGGTGACTTAAAAACTCTGAAGCCACACAACCCCCAACATAAACATACACAAACACATGCACATAAACACCATACAAACTTATGGTTGTCTGATAAACATTGACAACACATGGGCTTGTATTTATGTGAACCAGAGATCGGAAACTTTATCTACAAAGAGATGCACTTTACAATTATCCTCTTCGCCAGTGAGCCAAACTTTTGCATAATGAAGGGTACTAAAGGGGCTGAATTATATAGAGAGCTTTCATTGAAGTTATTTTATCAACATTTATATTTAAACCCAAAAGTAATTAGCAGTACTTAATCTAATGAGCTAAACACAGAGTTCAAGCTGAATTTAATAGTTTTTAATACAATCAAAAGAGAATTTACTGAATATCAGAACATACCTGTCAAGTTTTGGATTTGAAAATAAGGGAAATTTTCCAACGCCCGCTGCGAGCCGTCCCACCACCAAAACCAAGCTCCAGTATCCCTGACATTTGAAGACAGGTGTACAAGAAATCTAAATTAATCACTTTGGGTTTTTTTGGTTTGTTCCAGCTGTTTGCACTAACCTCATGACAACTGCCACCCAGGCCACTTGCAGGTGGCAGTTCTCGCGAGGCTTTATCTTCTTCTTTGGTTTTATGGCGGTTGGCATCCATCATTTTGGTGCATTACCGCCCCATTCTCACGAGGCTAGTGACAGACATAGACATTATATTATAATATATATGTATATTGTGTCTATGGAGACAGAGTTCAGTTTGGAGAGGCATAGAGATGTTTTTTTTTTATTATTATTTTATCAAACGGGAGATTTACGGGAGAATACTAATGCCGGAGGACGGCGGGAAAGAGGGGTAAAATACGGTAGTTTCCTGGCAAAAACGGGAGACTTGACAGCTATGTATCAAAGCATACTATTTATTTCTTTTTATTCTATTTTGATGAATGCTTAAGAGAGAGTTTCACAGAAACAGTTACAGCCAATAATTGCTCCATTTTCTTGGATATACTGTATATAGCTATTTATAAAAGATGTCCTTGCAGACTTAATCACATCATGCACATAATTTCTTTGATATTTTAAACTGACTGGTGGGCCATATTTAATAAGTAGGAGAGCCACATGTGGTCCCTGGGCTGCCAGTTGCCCACCCCTGATGTAGACCATGTCCCTATGCATAAGCTTAAATCCTTAACAAAATCACAACAGGCATGTTATATAAAATTCAGCCCCAATAGAATGTGAGGACGTAAAGGGGCTTATCATTCACCAGGTGCAAAGCTTTGGGCATAAAGCACAGGAGTCTCTCCTATTTTCCACTTTGTCATTTTACATCCAGTGCTCATGTTGTTAAAAAAGCTAATAAGCATGTCCCCCATTTAGGACCAAGAGATGTGTTTGTCTTAAAATGAGAAGTGGACAGGCACAAAGCTGAATTAAATAATTTGCTGGGTTCTGGAAAAAAAAAACTTCACTATGTATCAAAATTCACTATGTATCTTACAAAATGGCAGCTAGCAGGAGCCCAACACTTTTACAAGGAATCAGATCTGATGCTCTCAGTGGTATGATTTAGCATTCACCAGCAGTATTTCCATGTAAAAACATTAATTATAAAATCTGTCCTCTTAGCACTCTGCGCCTCACTCTGCACTGGGATTGTGTGTTGGTAATAAAGCAAAGTGTAGACCGCCATGCTGCAAACAAGTGTGTGCCACATGCTTTCAGACAATGAAGAGATAACTCCTACACAGTAATGACTTTGATGAATTGATGAAAGGCCTGCCAAGTTTCACATTGGTGAAAAGAAAACTTTCGTAATGGTAAACTATAATTAAGGGTTTTCATAAAAAAAGATGCTTTACACACACTCACCCAAGACACACACAGGTGTTCATGTGTTTTGACAATCCTATGACAATATGTGTTGAAGAGAAAAAGGCTTCATCCCCACTTGTTGATAGCCTGGTGAAAAGCATGCTTTTTTCCTGGCAGGCTGAGTTGATGTATCTGCAAATAACACAGTAATCTCCCCTTGGTGAGCCAAACAGGCCCGTGTTTACTTGCTTGTTCCACATAAAAGAACAGCTCAGTCATTTTGCGCTTGTACACAAGCAAAGGCAAACATTCCCTTTATTGTGCAGACTCCTCTCTTTCTCCTTATTTTATTTTCCCTTCCTCTCTGAGCCCAGGAAGGGCGCGCTCACACACTCACCCCGGAACAAGCCTGGAGGTCTTTGGACCACACACAGAGTGACTCAGAAGTCTCACTGACTCTCTTTCTCCCGTCATCCCTCTCTTTTTTTACTCCAGTGTTTAACATTGGCACTCTTTTTTGGTCATTGCTTGACTTCATATTTTTCTCCGTAGGTCATCGCATATTGCCTTTTTATAGCTTGAGATGGGCGATGTTTCAAGTTTTTAAGATATATTTATGCATGTGTTTAAAAGAGATAAAGACAAAATTGTTCCAAAAAAGCTGATGCCAGGCCTTATGCTTGGTCAAATTTAGCGGCACTGGTAATATTTCAGATATTGAATTCTGTTAATATAACTTAATTGTACCTAAATCTGGTACCAGTAAGGCACTGCTACCAACACTTTCACATACCTGCCAGACCAAATCACAGCACCATATTTAGTGCTTCATTTTGGCAACATTCCCTGTATTTCGGGACCAAAGATCCTGAACCCTCTTTACCTTCTTTACTCAGTGAGCTGTCCAACATTAACCTCTAGCAAAGAAATAGACACATACAGTACGATGATGGGAGCATTGCCACATGTGTCTCAACAAGAGTTAAAATTATAAACGCTCTTTTGTCTTTTTTATCCTTAAAGTATTGGTTCAAGATCCATTCAGGCATCTGCACCAATTGAAAAAAGTACTGATTGAGCATGGTATTAAAAAAAACAACTGACAATTATACCCTACCCTTGTTGATACCTGTTTGAAGACCAGAACACCCAATATCAGGCAATTTCTTGATTTTGATAATTAAAAAAGGCAAGCAATCACAGGTCTAAATTGCTAATTTACATTAAAAACATCCAGAAATGCCAGCGTAACTGGCAGGAAGTGTGGACATGTTGACTCCATCAATGTCCAAGTGATATTAACACACTTTATTTACAGACTATTTATGAATTTTTTGAGTCTTGCAGTGGGATAATTGTTTTGCTGATGAATGAAAATTTTATGTTTGTATCTAAAGCTGCAGCCTTTGATTTTGAAAAATGAAGCCAATGCTGAAGTGCAGAAAGCTGCATTTCCTCTACTGCCTACTTCATGCTGACTGCAGAGGCTGCCCAGAGTACTATACATGATCTGTGTTAAAGCTGTTATTTATGGAAGAAATAAGCATTACAAGGTTAAAAAATGGTCAGAGTAGTACTGTAAAAGATGATATACAGATGATAAAATCGGACTTATTCCTGCACCACTCTGTTGACTTGAACTACTTATCCTTTAGTGGTAGGACGTCACAGGGAAAGGGTCCATTCAGTGGGGCCAGGAATCAGCTGTTTCAGGAAGCCACTGGTGCTGTCATGGGGGAAGAGGAAGCAGTGCTAAAATGTTGAGAACATTGTTGTCTCGTGCATAGGCGTACCTTATCACTTAGAAGAGACATGCAAAATACACTAAAACTCATGCAAAATCTCATAATCACTTAATTATTAAAATGTAAAAAATATATGTAGTATATTAAAGAAAAATTGTGGCAGCTGCAAATGAAGGAAAAGTGTCACGATAGAAGACCCGAGACTAACAAAAAACAACGGAGAAAACCCAAATGCAGATTTAACCAAAAATGACTTTAACTAAAAGCAGGATAAAAAAAACTCCAAAAACAAACCCTTAACAAAAAGTCCAAACGCAAAAACAGTCCTTTACAAAAGCTCAAAAATACAAAACAAAGTCCCAATAAAAAATACCTTTCAAAACTCGGGAGAACACTGGAGACAGAGAGACACTGAAGACATGGATCCAAGGCAGAAGAAACGGGAATGAGCCCACCAAGACAAGGGGAAAACACGAGGGTTAAATACATGAGGTGATTGGGGTAAACGAGAGACAGCTGGGTAAGAACAATCAAGGATCAGGTGTGACAGGACGAGACAGGAAGCAAAAACCAATGGCAACACAGGGAGACAGGAGAACTTTCAAAATAAAACAGGAAACACAAAGACAAGCTCTGAACGTGAACAAAACGGGTAACTTGACAAGGACCAGGAACAGGATCAAAACAGTAACAGAAAACACCTCACAAGAGGTCAAACAGGGAACAAGGAAAAAAGGCAAACAGAACAAAACAGGACCAGCAAAATCATGACAAAAAGCCCCCTTTTGTACCCCCACAGCTAATGCCAATGAGGCTTGGTTCAATTTTTTGCAATTTATTTGGTTTGATAAGGACTTACTGTAGGTGCAGTTACCTATGACTCAGCAAATCATTCCTTTTTCTCAAGAAGTGTGTATGGTTTTCCAGTTAGTCATAAATGCCAGAAGTTGATCAAGTCCTGATACTTTTTGATACCATTGATTGTAGATTAATGAAGATTTCATCTCTTTGAAACACATGGCCAAATAGCTTTTTAAAAACAGAGACAACCCTAATGCACAGAACTGTTGCCAACACCGTCATATGCAGTAAACAGTTTACAAGACTTGCTCTGACATTTTTGAGTGCCCAGAAATGAGTGTTTAGGACTTTTATATTTGTTGATGTGGCATCAAACTTATCATTTGAGTTTTACTTATCATAAAAAAGTTTATAGCTGTTGTTGTGAGAACAGTTTGCTATTAAACTACCATTATTAGGATTTTTAGTTCATATCACCCGATCCTATTGTCAACCAAGCCCATCTGAGGCAGAGCTCAGGTTGTGTGGCCTCTGTAGCACATCTCTATCTCCACTCCACCCCTGTGTTCTGCTCCGTCTTATTTGTTTGAATTTGCTGATGTGAACTGTAGAGAAGATGGTCACTCGGTATGATATTTATGCCTCTGAGACCACCCAGTCAGCCCGGGCGAAGACACGAGGAGCTGAGGCTTTATTTTTCAACGCCTCCTCTGTTCCCAGGGCCTCTGAGCTGAATGAGATTAATCCCTCTCTGTCACCAGCAGGAGGGATTATGACACAACTTGGGCAGGAGAGTCATTTGTAAGACATCCAGGTGAAAGACAGGATGTGCAAACAGAGAGCATCTTTTGTATTGATTAAGCGGGAGAAGAAAGAGAAGTAGGAGTCACATAAGGCAGGATTTGATAAGGCAGTTCCCTCTATTGGCTGGGAAAGAAAATATGAGACAATATCCATGAGATTGGCTACTACATAAGGGGGTGAACTCTTATGTCCTGCAGGTAACTTCACCAGGAGAACTGCGGTACTCAACAAATGTAAAAAAAAAAAATGGAGATTTGATTTAAACATTACAAATCTGAGGACATTAAGCTGGCTAATTTAATAGGATTAGAGTTTTTGTGGCCACTCACAGGTTCAAGCAACCATTCACATACACTTAAGAGCAATATAGATTCAAAAATTAACCTAACAAGCATGTTTTTGGACTGTGGGAGGAATCTGAAGTGCTCAAAGAAAACCCACACAAGAATCAGGAGAGGAGTTGAGGGAGTTGAACCAGCAACCTTCTTATTGTGAGGCATGAGTACTACCAATGCAGCCAGTTTTGTAAACATCTATCAATCCATCCATCATCTGTACAGCTATACATTTCAGGGGCACGGGGTGACAGAGCCAATTTCATCTGACCTTGGGCGAGAGGTGGGATACACCCTGAACCAGTCACCAGCCAATCACAGGGCCACATCGACAAAATTAGCACTCACTCTCATACCAAAGAGCAATTTGGAGTAACCAGTTAAACTAACAAGCATGTTTTTGTAAACAGTAATTTATAAAAAATATCTGCCTCAGGTCTTTTGAACTTTTCACACAAGCATCGTTCTCTGTTCTCATGCACACAAGTGGAATATTACATTCTTGATAGGGAACGGGGACGGGGGTTATGTTGGACAGTTTAAAAAATGAGACGCACATTTCGGCAGCAGTAGTTAATAAAAAATGCAGTCTTTGGCATGAAAACATTGTCAGATATCGCTAGCTAACACTGTTCACTTACCTTTTCGCCTGCTCTGTTCTCTGTCAGTTCACACGGTACCAAAAAAATTATTAGATTCATCGTTAAAAACCCATATTATAAACGAAACAACACATATGATTAATAAGGCCATTATTGGGATCCATAGGTGTTATGCTTAGGCTAACTCAGAGATGCTCCGTCTAGTTACATCACAGCTAGTTGGCTGTTTTAAATGGGAAGTAAAAGCAAATGTACAAAACTATTTTCTATTTTTTATAAAGTATTTGTATGAATGAAGCAAACACTGAAAATTTAAGGCAAATGTTTTGAATTAAAATGAACTTAGTGATTATTTAATATTATTACCTAGTTAGAGGGCTATTAGTTGGAAAGTAACAAAAAAAACAGAAAAAAATATACGTTTTGGCACCTGAAATGATGCCTTATTCACTAAAATTGCTTTCCTTAAAACACTAAGTCTGCTCATTTACATTTTACTATTTCACCTATCTATCAAATATCCACCAATATGAGGGTTTTTTTATTTTATTTTGAGTACTCATGTAAAAGAACTGAGTGTGCAGCAGATGGTAGTCAGTGGAATGGAGTTTCCTTTAAAAGTATCTCTGATGGGACTAAAATCAGAAGTCAGTCGTTGCACATGGACTACCACAAACCACTTGAAGTTAGTGAACCAGTCTCATATTAAACAGCAATTCATAAGTGCACAGTTAACTGGATTAAAGAGGTCCAATGCTGTCTTTTTGTGTGAGTTATACAAGTTCATCTAGGAGAAGTACAAAATGACCTTGAACTGGTTGCCCTGACATGCTAGCTGATACTGTGGATAAGGAGGTCTGAGCATCGCGTTGGGTGGCACCATGTGTGAGATGGGGATTTACAGTGTCTCCAGACCACACACAGACAGACAGACAGGAGGAGGAGGGATGAATGGAGAAAGGAAGGAAGGACGTGAAGTAAATAAGAGAGGAAGAAGAGGGAGGCGGAAGGATGGAGAAGTTTTGGGTCACTGTAACTGCAGGTCATTATCCTGACTGAGGTGTGGGTGCCCATCTCAAACTTTCCATTCTGGCTTGATTATACATCATTGACTCTGACCCTTAAAAGCCCTATTATTTTTTTTCTTTTAATTATTGTTATAATATTAGTGTTATAGAGTAGTACAACGATGACATGTCATGGTTAGCCAACCCAGAAGGTAGCATCGCGCTGGTTTCCTTGAATAAGAGCCTATGGGATTCTTCAATGTGTTCCTGGATTATAGCTAATAGTAAGCTCTGCGGGGAACAAAAAATCATGAAACTTACACTTTTACAAGGTGGTCCAAAAAGACTGATTGATTTGTTATAATGATGTGATGCATAAACAACATGCACAGCCCTACAGAGCACACAAGATACAACCATAATAACAAAGAGAACAGAAAACCTAAGCAGGTGCTTATCAACGCTAAAGCTAATGTTAATGCTAATGCTAATGCTAATGAAATAAACAAGCCTGACTTTTCCTTCTGGCTTTAGTTTTCAACTTATATACATTAAAATATCTATTCCATCCTGTCATCATAGCTTCAAACACTTCTGGAATGTGAAAATACATTTTAATTCTAAGGGTCTTAGCTCAAAAGAAGGGATGGTGTAAAAGATAACCTCAAATGTTGATCTTTAATAACCAAACGTAACATCCTTTGTACTGGCAACACTATGCCTTATTGTTTGAGCACTTCCTACAGTTTGATTAGAACCAAACAATTTATTTTTATACCTGTAGGCTGCAATTTTTTCATGATAAACTTTGCGTCTTATGCAAATACAAGAAAAGATTTTGGATTGGAAAAAGTGATTGAATCAGACTTGCTCTGGAAATTATCTTCATAAGTCCCCCAGATTTGTTAAAAATATGGTTTTATTGATGAGTTAAAAACTGTGCCCCATACTCCATACCCTTTTCTCTATACTGCATAAATGGTTCTTTGTACTGTATCCAACAGAATAAAAGAAACAACTAAGAAGAAAATGGAAAAACGGTCAAATGTGCCAATAAAGACAGATTTGTGTATCTTTGGAGTCAGACCCTCTGTGCCTTATGGGGCCTTTCTCTGTGATTCACTGTAAAGTTTTCCAGCTCTGACTTGCATTCAGGGGGAGTGCAGCACAGCCATGAAGGAGAAAGCAATGTGTGCTAAATGGTCCATGGCTCGTCCGGCCTCTGCAAGCCCCTCTGGACCCCATATGGTGAATGTGTGTGCGCTACATGCATGGACGCATGGCCTAGCCCTCGGCAGGACTGCTCCCAACTGGATAACATCCCATAAAAAACCCAGACACACACATTCACTGGAGTGCACTAAGCATACCTGTGGTGTGAAAAAAATAACACCTTATTATACAGTAAAATATCATATGTGGCATCTGTCAGGCTATTATCAGGCTTACTGTCTTTAGGGGTTTTCATGGTGTCTTGATTATGTGCAGATAAATAAAGACATCATTTGCGTGTCATTGTTGGCTCACATATATTTCTTCCAAACCACACAATCACAAAAATATCCCACTTATGGTGTGTTTTCAGCAAGAAGTCCAGTTCAGTTTTGTTCAGTAAAGTACACAATTATTGGTATTCCACTGTCAGATGCTGGGTAGAGGTACCTGAAAATCTGCAACATGTCACCTTTCTTGCACCCTTTTTTGGGGGTACCAAGTGAACTAATCCAACCCTAAAGGATGAAGCTAGTCTGTTGATTGATCAAAAGGATCATCACTTTCTCATCTGTGGTTCCAAGTATTGTTTCAAAATCTTTCTTGTATTTCTTGGCTGTAGTTTTCCTTGCAGCTTGCAACACTTTCTCAAAGTTTGATTTCTTGTTGTGATAAACAGCCAAAAAATGCCAAAAGAAAGATCACATATTGTTTGATGTCCTTTGCTTCTTTTAGAGCCATTCACAATGCCATATCAAGCCATAATATTTATGCCCCTGTGACACTTCCCCTCCACTCTGAACATCAGGGAAATGGAATGAAGAGAACTAGTTGACCCCAAATTTGCTACATATTGAGAGGTTGTATCAAAGCATAATTTTGTAGAGAGAGGGGCACGAAGCACTGTTAGTGAGTGTCTCAGCCTTCATGTGCATGATGAGAATGCAACGTGTTGCACACCTCCAAGCTGTGCTGCACTATGAACTGACATGTATATTATGCCCTCACTGAATATCTTGTGCTGTAATGATGTAATGGCTCTGTTGCAGCGGTTTTGCCCAAAGGCACTGTGAAAATTGTACCTGTTTACTGTAGCCATTTTCACAGTGCCTTTACACAAAACCGCTGCAACAAAGCTCTGCCATTATTACACCTTGAGACACTCACATTAATTCCATGAGAGTGTAATATCTGAGTCAGTTCACACTAAAATATGACTTGGATGTGTGTGACACAGTGTGTGCTCCCCGCACACAAAGGCAGATTTACTTACTCAAAGCACTCCTGTTAACATGACGATTCTCAAAATATGAGATCACCAGCAGTTTTGAAGTGGCAGAAACAAGCATCAGGCAGTCCAGACAGCTACTGGTGCTCTACACAGTTTTTAGATTGCTTGTTGCCTGATTGCTGCTTTGTCTGTTCATATCTGTGGCTACTGCACATGTAGAGTGCCCTGGGCTCTCATTTATAAAAAAAAAAAAATCTCTGATGTATCTGGACAAATATTAAGAAACAAGACAAATATCAACATGCTAGGTTTTTGGTCAGAAAGTCATGAGACATCCCAATTGGAGACAAGAGTGTTGTTCTCTCTGGCCGACGGGTGCCAAAACCCTACCATGGTTGAGCTAGGCTATAGTGGTGCTCAAGTTATGAATATATCATTAAGGATACAGCTGAAAAAGTCAGTCGCCAAGATTGGCCTCAACATTCAAAAAAGTCTACGACACCGGTTATCACATGATACTGATTACCTGCCCCTTCCCCTCTAAAGTGCTGGGCAATTTCTTAAAGGGACACACCAACATTTTTTGCTCTTTTCTTGTCTTGCCACACTCCTGAGTCCATGACAAGCAGGTAGACACCATTCTTTTGACTGTGCGTCTAGTAACAAGGAATCCAAAGCTCGCCCACCGCTAGTTAGCTTTAGTTCAAACACTGGGAGTCAATGGGTCATCAGATAAACTTTTCAACAACTCTAAACGGTCCTGTATGCTTTTCGTGACTCGTTTTTTTTTTTTACCCCATTATGCTACATTATCTTATACTATCTGCATATTATCTTCTTCTACTCCTAAACAGAAAGAATGGTGCTTGTCATGGACTCGGGAGTGAGGCAAGATATAAAAACTACAAAAATGTTGGCGTGTCCCTTTAAATAGTAAAATTAAACATTCTAAGGAAGAGCAGCGTCCCTTTTTTCAAAGTCCAGTAGCATCCAGCTTCATGTTGCTGCTGTATCTTAACTAGTGTGACATAGCATGAGCATATATAGCACTCAGTTTTTGCATAAAAAAATGCAAAGCTTGCATTATTGGACCTTAATATACTACTAATTAAATGCTAACTCTTCCAGCTCAAGTTCACACAGTTTTCACATTCAACTCCTAATCTGTCCTCACACACAACTAAAACAAACAAAATCCTCCCAATCAAGACAGCATATACCCTTGTCTCTAAATCTCCCTTGCAGGAGCTGAACTACTACAGACACCACGTTGTACTCCCCCAATCCTGATTGTGAAGTGGGGAGTGGAGGGGAACATAATTGCATGCTTAAACGCCTGAGAAACGGACGTCCAGTTCTGCTGAGCTGGTGCTTTTTGTGTGGCCTCATTGTTGGGACGTGCAGTCATGCAGCTCTTTGAGTCCCTGCCGGTGCTCATGTTGGGTTAGGGCTGGTTCAGAAGAGTGGAAGAGGGGGAAATATTGTTTAGCCGCCAGATATTTAATTCCAAGACCAAGCACTTTGTGCCCTTCCGACATGCCCAATAGGAGGATGATCAGGGGCAGTTTTAGATAGTCCGAAGCCCAATGCATAGAGTGATATGAGGCTCTGTCCAATAAAGCTAAAAGCAATCAGAATGTGAACAAAGTATTTTGAGGCTTTTTGAGAAGTTTATGAAGAATAAATAGGGGGAAGTCCAAACATTGCTGACTTTGTGAAATTTAGACAGTGTGAGGATTTGCTTGCAATAACTAGAATCTGATAAGGTTTTTAAGGTTTCTTAAAAAGACAGCTTTAACATCTCACCAGAGGCAGGCAAACGCCAGGAGCCTCAAGCAAGGGGACTCAAGATGTAATCATTCCAAGTAAGCATCAAATATAAGGTAGACTTCTGTTATTACCGTCAGTGAGGAAAAGCTGTTCATGAAGCTACCCATCATTTTAACCACACTCTTGGTCTAGCATACGGCCTTGATACGTTGCAAAAATCAGGCCTTCGTTGTCTTAGGGGGATGCTGAAAAGCTAGTCCATTATTTTGTTACCTCTTCATTGAATTATTGTCATTCTCTTTAATTAGGATGTCCCAGCAAGTATCTTAAGACTCTTCAGGTGGTTCAAAAAGCTGCATTAGATGCATTAGCTTCATTTTATCCTCCATCTTTGCTGGAGTACCACTGGGTATAAAGATGGTGGCTTAGATTCAAAGTTAGCATGATGATAAAAATACTACTTTATTTGCAGGAGCTACTTAAGTTTACTGTGCACACTCCACAAACACATGGCGGCTGAAAAATTAGGTGTCTATTGCATTAAGTATATTGATGCAAGTCTATTAATTTACTTACCCAGACATTAAAGTTGTGATCTAAGTAGGGGGTATATGAGACAATTTTGTCCCAGGTCATACACCAAGTTATTTTGAAGGCACTCCTGGGTGTCATGGCACCCCTGTTGAGAAAGGCTGATCTAATTGACATTGTATCTTTTTAATATTTCTATTTTCCTTCTGAATGTACCTGATTCATAGCCCTTAAAAGTGACATCAGTCCCTATTATCCACATTATGTCAACTGAGATACTTAGCCTACTTTATCCTTGGGCTATTTGTCGTCCATATTTGGATTTGGCACTAAAATACACGTACATTACTTTGCATGAATATTTGCTTAAAATGCCTGACAGGTGGATTTTTGTACAAAAGATCAAACATGAAGTCATGCCTGATTTAACTGCTTAAATTTCCACTGTTTCTGTGGTCATTTATAGCTGCTTGAAACCACAACATGCATTGTTTTTATCCTCCCATTTTCTGGTATCGATAATATTTGGCTAGCCGGATAAGGAGCTTTAGGGGGTTTGCTGTGGCCCTGGGGCCTTCAGTTGGTAATCACTGCTGTAGACAGTGTGCAGCACTTTTAAAATACACATTTTATTCACTAAATGCAATTTTGGATGTATGTCTCATGCATGATTCTCATCTGTATCAACTGTATCTTGAAGCCCTGGAGCAAGAGGCCCCAGATAGTCTCCTACTTTTGCCTGATGGTGAAACAGCTCATAAAGACGGAAGCTACAACCAGAAATGGGGACAGGAATCAGCAGCTCTGCACCCTTTCTGTTGTATTCCTGTCCAATGGTCAAACACTGCTGTTGGCCATTTAATCAGCTGATCATAAGGTCCTGTGGAGCCTTTGATAACAAGGCACAAACTGCACAGACACACATCGTATGCACATGCACACACATGCACAGACGCCACAGTCAGTTATCTTCTCTGGTTGATGTACTTAGTGTGACCGAAGCCCCAGAACAAAAGGCTCCTCTACGGGGGCTGCAGTGTAATGAGGACGGGTTTGATCGTAAATATGTTGCTCTACCGAGTTTTCCATCTCACTGCAGGACAAAAGAGACCGGCCATCAAATTCAGGTCATCAGAGGCTTCTACGTTGTAAATCAGCTCACTGAGCAGAATCAGTTGTGTCATAGCGGCTGTCTGTGGCTTCAAGGTGGCGAACGGATTCCCCCTGTACAACACAGGTGACAGAGACGGAAACAAGTGACAGAGAGGAGGCAGAACAAAGCAATAAACACGTGTTTTTTTTAGATTTTTGTGGTTGCTGGGAGAGGTCAGGAGGTATCCACTTAAGCATGCCTTGTGAGTAACTGGGGGCCTCATTGATAGAGGGGAATAAAGAGAGTGTATCATAGGAAGTAGTGTGGGGGATGAGACCGACTGAATAACGTTCAAACCAGCTTGGACGGGATTCAAAGTTTGTACAACTTCATTAAAACTCATTGCAGCTCTTTTATTCCCCTGCCCTGCTGAATAGACACCATTTACAGTGATGAGCTGTTAATCCTTGGAATAAATCCCAGGAAATTCTGAGGACGATAAATAAAACAAAGGCGGGTTGATAGCTACATAAAACTCAAGTGGCCCCTGTAAGAAATATACTTTGATACAAGTTGCCAGCAGTAACAATAGATGTTTTGAATTTATCCTTCATGCATTACCTGTGAATCTACTCACTAAAATCTGAGATGCATAAAGGAATGTCAATGATCACTGAGAAAGCAGTGTTAATTTTTACAGCACTTTTTAATTCAGTTTTAGTCTTTTGCCTAAAATATCTTTTAGTTTTAGTTATAATTTAGTCATCTAAATTGTTTTAATTTCAGTCTAATTTTAGTTGACGACATTTCACAACATTTAAGTCGATGAAATCTACTGTAAATTTAGTCAACTAAAATATGAAGTGTAAAGTGTAAGGCATTTTTTATGTTTCTTTGAATTTCTGAAGTCATGTTTTACACTTGGATCCCGCCACCATGAAGCTAAGGAAGTTTTGATTGGATGTCCCTTCATCCAACCTTTCCACACAACCAAAGTAGCTGTGATTGGAAACATTCCTAACTTGTCCCTACTTTCTAGATGACGAAATTCGGTCTTCTTGGATTTAGTCTCTGTCGAACATTTTAGCCTAGTTTTTTTTTGTAGACAAAAATGCCAATTAATTTAGTTTTAGTTTTTGTCAATGTACACTTGTTATTTTTAGTTATAGTCTAATTTTCGTCAGGGGAGAAAGGTTGCTGACCAAAACTTTGATGAAAATATTTAGTCAGCAAAATTAACACTGTTAGAAAGGTACATGGTCATTAAGGAATGGCTGTTGCCAAATAGGATTGGCACCACTTTATATGGCAGAAACAAGCATCAGTACCTTGCGAGTACCCCATTTTGCCTTTAGACCTGATTTGATTATTCTTGTCATAGATTCAACAAGCTGCTGGAGACATTCCTCAGACATTCTGGTCCATACTGACATGATGGCGTCATGCAGTTACTACCACTTTTGAGATTATTTGAGCTTTTTTTATAATATTTTTTATACTTCGTCTAATTTTCATTTATCATTGTTGTCCCCTTTGCTGCTGTAACACTGCAATTTTCCTCTTGTGTGACGAATAAAGGTTTAATCTATTTTATTCTTCTTTGCGACATGTCCTTCCTGCTGGAACTGGTCATCAAAAGACGGGTACATGTGGTCATAAAGGGACGAGCATGGTCGGCAACAATACTCAGGTAGGCTGTCATTATTAAACAATGCTTAGTTGGTATTAAGATCCACAAAGTGTGTCAAGGAAATATCCCCCACACAAATATACCGCCACCATCAGCCTGAACTGTTGACACAAGGCATCATGGATTCATGCTTTAATGTTGTTAAAGCAATGACCCTATCATCTAAGTGGCCACAGTTCAAAGATGTTTTTTAATTTGGAATTAAATATTCAGAATTAAATAATTTGGAATTAAAGTATTCTCCTTTGCGGTAACATAGAAATAGTAATTCTGAATTAAGGTTTACATTGAAAACATGTTTATTCGCCTTTATTCAATTTCGCTTATGGTCTAGGGGTTGGGAATGGTTCTGATTGGACAGGGGCGGACGTGACGAATTTACGTCTACAGGAAGAAACAAAACTTGAGTTCAGCATCTCCAGCGTCTCTGTCAGGGAAACCTCATCCAACTTGGACGCTACAACTTCAAAAAGGTCTGCATTTTTATGCTTATGCCCATCCACTCTTTTCATTATTTCCAAATCTTCTAAGGCTCTAATTAGATAAACTGTCTCGGCTCGAGTCCAATCCTGTTCCCGTCAGTGTGGAATATGTGCATCATGGTGACAGGACAAGGGAACGAGCATGCGCAGAACGACTGGAGTTCATTTAAAGCGGAATGAACGTATACACGTATACAAACCAGCCACCTACTTCGGAATTAAGTTTAATTTGGAATGGTCATTTTAATTCAGAATTAGATTTTTACAAGGTCATTTTTAGTCTCTTTAAAGAGGACTTAAGTTTTATTCTGAATTAAAGGGAAATTATAGCTCTCATGTAAACGTAGACAGTTGGCCTGTGCAAATTGTAGCCTCAGTTTCCTGTTTTTAGTAGTGTGGTCTTCTGCTGCCGTGTAGCTCATCTGTTTCAAGATTTAATGCGTATTGCTTTCAAATCTTGTGAGTACCTTGGTTGTAACAAATGGTTATTTGAGTTACTGTTGCCTGATCTCAAACCAATCTGGCCATTCTCCTCTGACCTCTACCATCACCATGGATATTTTTGATAACTGCTGCTCACTGGACATATTTTCTCTGTTTTTCTGACCATTCTCTGCAAACCCTTGAGATGGAACAAGGAAGAAATTATTAGATTTTGGTGGCGATCTGAATTGGGATGTGGATTCAGGAATTTTTTCAAAGATCTGTTAACAATGTGAGACGGAGTAGTTTTCTGAATTTTTGACAATAACTCACCCGACAGTGTTGGAATTGCCTGGAGGTTTGTGTTCTCTTAGCACTTCAATTTTTTTTTAAATAGCCACTTGAAATGGAATTTCAAGTAAAATAAGGGTCCCTGAAGGACTTGTAAGCATACAAACAAAAAGGTGTGAAATATGTGACTGTCTGAGGAATTAAAACTTTCTGTGTAGTAACTTTTAATATCATTTATGATGAAATACAATTCACGTGTTTTTCCCTTGTGGCTCACTCCAGATTAATCACATTTATTAAGATACAAGTCAAGTTTAACTAGATTCAAACAAATGCATTAGAAGTGGGCCCCATAAGTGGGGGAAAGGAGTCGAGAACTTCATAAACTACTGGTGTAATCATGTTTGATTAAAATCAGTGAGTGATTTGTTGATTTAAAACATTACACAAAATTCCAATTCAACTGTTCCATTTCTTAAACGTGAAAACAAAGTCACACCACAAATTAAATATTTAGAAGCAAATGAAGTGGATAGGAAAACAAGTGGCTGGGAAAGCAAATATCTACAAATGAGAGGAAAAATTAAGCTTGAATTATCAGCCTAGTTTTCCATGTTTGCAATCACAGCTTATGAAGTTGACACTGTCATTTTTGGCAGCTCACTAATTGCTGTTGGCCAGTGGCGGACCGTCTGACTCATGAGAGACGTGGTGGAACACAGATGGAGTGTATCTGAAGCTCATGGGAGCCGCACAAAACCTCCATTTAGTTTGTCCTCTGTAGCCACTGATTATGACCAACATCAGGAGCAAAGGAAATGTCTGCTCCAACATTATGTTTTATTCAGATCAAACCTCGATACAGGCAAATTAATCTGGCCTGGAATAAAGCCATGGCTGCAGGAAACACCCTGTCCAGAGAAATACACTTTATATTTGCTTAAGTCAATCCAGGTGGGCGTCAGGAAAGCCTAATTTCACGGCGGATGCAAACGAATGCACCCTCCTGACCTGATTAGGATAAATTATAAAACAATTTCTCCAGTCTTTAAAGATTATGTAAAAGTATAATGAAATTGACCCTATTCATTGAGCAACTCAAAATACTGCAGGGCTTACAGGCTGTAACATTTATTATGTACTCAACCATTACAAAACAATCACTGCGGAGTAGCTGTATGCAACATGTGCTTTAAAATTCATGTTTTGTTAATTATCATGAATATAATGTCTTGTGGCAAACACTACAAATAATAGAAGATGAAGTTTAATAGAATGGATTAGCCAAATTAGTTTGAGAAAGCACCAACAAAACTGAACTTTAAATCTGCTTTCATTTTTGTGTAGAGAGCCTTGCTCATGCAATATGGTATTACAACTTATTACTTTACCAAAAGCTGCTGCAAAAAGGTGCTGTTGGCTTATTGGTTATGTCCACTTGCCTCATAGAGAAGCTGTTTTTCTCAACATGTGTGGCGTGGGTTCATGTTCAGCCCTGTGCCCCTTTCCTGCATGTCTTTTCCATTCTCTTAACAGTTTACAACACTTTTCAATTTATTCAGTAAAGGCAAAAAGGCCATCCCCAAAACACAATAATAAAAAAGTTTAACAGCTAAGTGCACTATTATCTTTATGTTAACATTTTCTTGCAAAAGCTTGTTTTTGCAATAACTTTTGAGATATGTCTCAAAAATGTACTGTAAAATGTACTGCTCAAATTGGCACTGCCAATTTGAGCAGTTATATTGAATATTTAATATTCAATATAATATTAATAATATACTAGTGAATCTTCCGCTCTTCTGTGAACAATGCAAACGGAATAGACTGTTTTCATGTCTGTACACAATAGTGGTAATTGTATTCTGTTGGTGGAGCCTAAATGGGGGCCTAAAGTTCACCAGCAATGGCTCGCACTGAATTGACATCATGGAGATTTCGACCAACTGGACGATTCCTCCTGTGATTTAAATAGTTTGTCAGCAGAGGTAAAGTTGTCTTATGATGTAAAGCAAACCTTTTGCAATGTGGGAAGAATGTTTTAGCCGTACTAAGTTTGCTCAGTGAATCAATCTTCAAGGAAATGGACAAAGTTACAGTGGACAGACATCATCATGTAATTTGTAGTGAAGATGATGACAGAAAAATTATCAATCTGCTTAACTTACTGAGATGTTCTCATGTCCTCTGTGGACATTAAGTGCTGTATAAAGCCAAGAGTGATGGCTTAAAAAGTGTGTTCCCTCTGCTCACTTTCAGCTGGCTGTGTCCATTTTCACTGTAATAGAGATGTTTAAAACATGAAAAACTTTTAATTACCAGGCCAAAAATTCACATCAAATACAGTTTCAAATTACATCTTCAACAACAGAGACATTTATTATGAAACTGTCCATCTCTAACATTTGCTGCTTGGCTCAAAGTTGCTAGTTAACACAGGCTCTCTTGAAACAGTAACACTTAGCTGCAAATAAGGCCATAAAAGGCTATAAAATTGTCAAATATGGACATGCTGACAAATTTACCTACCATTTAAATGAGCGTTTATTCTTTAATAATCATTCTACAAATCGCTAAACATTGTAAATCACTGCAACACGGACTCAGCGGGGGACAATTGCACTGTGAGTGTGTGTCTGCCCTTCAGGACAGGGCAGTTCTCCACATTTTTGCTAATAACTCAATAACTTTTCAATAGATTTTGATGATCATTTCAGGGAATAATGGCCTAAGGAAGGAGTGATAAGATTTTGGTAGTGATCCCAATCTGGTTGTGGATCCAAAAGTTCTTTTGAAGGATTTGTTCACAGTGCAGTTCGAAATGCCTTGATGGAGGTTTGTGCTCTCTTAGCACTTGTGGTTTTAGCATAATTTCAGGGCTGTTCTGCAAGTGTAAGTGAGGTTTCAGTGTGACACCAGCTCTATTTATCAGACAATAAAAACTTTAAACATGTTAATTTAATCGTATGGCTATTTTCTGTTAAGTCTGAGACTTGAGTACATGCAATATTCGCATTATATGACCATTTGAAGCATGACTTCAATAATACTTGTTCTTTGAACGTATAGTGAAAGGCCTCTCATGGCCTGTCTACAGTAGTACCGAACCGAAGTGAACTGGACTGTTTGGTGGGAAACATATGTCTGAGTAAATCCTCAGTATAGATGCCTGGTTAATTTATTTTTGAAAATAAACACAAACATTTTAAAATTAAAAATCCTTACAGACATAGTCTCTCAACAAGATCGTCTCTCCCTCTTTAAAATAACAGTTGAGGAAAGCTTTAATCTGCAGCCAGTGATTTATTCATCCCAACTGTATCTTCACGAGCTCCAATGTATTATTGTAAATGAAGCCAGAGAAGGCCCCTCGTGGTTCAGTGAGAGAACAAGTGTGTGTGAGATCCAGTGCAGTATGTAAACCGTTTGACATCAGTGTTTGGGCCTTCTTTATGAGAACATCTGCGGCAGCTGCCCTATAAATTCCCAGTGTTGAGCAAACAGGAACAAAAAGTTCCATTTTTGTATGGCAGTGTACCGAGGCGAGAAGCGGACCCAGTCGTGCCTCATCTGGAGAGCAATGGCCAACGTTTAGGGAAAGTCAAATCAGGGATGTAGAACTGAGACACGGTTGCTGTGTGTTTACAAGTCTGTTCTACATAGCAACAGACCACAGAGGGAGAGTATTGATGGCACGTCCAGAGGACAGAACAACACTGATCAGCATCTTACATTTATGTCTTAAGTTATCCATCTCTTGGTCTTTCTTTTGAGTTTTCTCAATGACTGTTTTACTTGTTATTTACATCCAGACTTGTGTTAAAGATTTTAATAAATTCTGACAATTTATGTGATACAGCATTAAGCAGGGGAGGTGCCTCCTAACTCCATATCTCTGTTCATAATCTGTAACGCAGCTTTGAAATCAGTCTTGTTATTCTGTTTTCTGCATAAAGCTAAAATAACATTAGCAGATATTTAACTAATGAGGGTATTTGCAGAGAAGCTGAGGTAAATTTAATACTGTGAAAGACCATTTTAAGACCATCCTCATACATCATAAGACCTCATTACATTTCAACCTCTAGAAACTTACATTAAGGTTGCATTTATACAATATTTTTTGCTGATTGTAAGACGGTAAAGCCAAAAAGTCTTTGAGATAACTAATAATAACTTAAGTTTAATTCAAATTTTACATTAGAAACAATACAATTAGTAGCAAGAAAAAATAAATAATAACAATGTTTGTACAGACAAAAAATAAATATGTAACACCCAGTATTCAACTAATAACAAAAACTACCAGAAAAAAAGATTGAAATCTAAATAGAAAGATTACAGATGCAAAATTTAAGATCTTTAACAATGCAGATCAAAATATTTTTTAAGCAGAGGATAATAAATTGATGCCTGTGCTGTTTTTATGAATATTGAAAATGAAATCAAGTTATAATTGAAAATCTAATCACTCGATCAACTTTTATTACTTTTCAAGACCCTGAGGACAGAGATCATATTGTGTGATACAAAGTAAGAGTGAATAAGATGTCATGTTTTAAAGAGCCCGTATTGTGCCTTTTTGAGTTTTGTTTAAATGTGTTTTATGTCTTCTCCACTTCAGAGAGCACTCCTAACCACAGGACAACAAGCCCACAGTGTCAGTCCTCTCCATTTCCTCCTCTTTAAAGTGCGATAGCTGCTTAAAGCAAGCTGTTCCCCGCCACCCACTCCGAACAGACCAACCAGTGCAGTGCAGAGACGGTAGAGTGAATGTAGAGCTGTTGACAACATGGCACAGAGCAGCACTGAACTAACCAATAACCGCAGAGAAGACTGTTCAACCAATCAGAGCAGACTAGGCAGACCTTACAGGAGCAGGAGCTCCACCGAAGTGTCTCAGGCTGACAGAATACTGCTGTGAGGGGTACTCGGTATATGAAAGTAGAAGGTTTTTTGAGCATAAGTGATTATAAACATACTCTAACAGTCATTTAAATCAAATATGGTCTCCAGTTAAGACAAAATATGTGCTTCTTAAGAAGAAATAATTTGATTTCTAAAAAGATAAGAAAATACACTTTTATGTATTTAAGTTTATGTTGATGTTAATTCAAAAACCAACCAACAAACAAAAATAGATTCCACGCCTGCTGTACAGAAAAAAAACATTGTTAAACCTCAAACAATATGTTAATTGACCACTGTATATCTATATAAAATTTTTCATTTTAACAAGTGATTAGACTTACATATACATATATATGTGTATATATATATGTGTATATATGTATATATATATATATATGTATATGTATATATATATATATATATATATATATATATATATATATATAGATAGATAGATAGATAGATAGATAGATAGATAGATAGATAGATAGATATAGATAGATATATATATTACCAGCTATTGTCTTGAATATGCCTTAAATATATTTTTGGGTCAGAGAGTAAAAGTTCTTAAAGTGTGTCTGTGTAGCATCTGGCATATTGCATGAGGAACTGATATGGAAATTACTTCTATATTGTTGTGTCATCACAGTATTGTTGAGATATGTCAGGGCATTTTACCACAGAGCAATAAAATATTGGGGTTATTGGTCCATAACTTCCAGTCTTTGTACCATCATGATATCAAATAAAACTTAGTTAAGCGTCCTTCATAATACAAAGACATTATATTATACACTTCATGCAACCATCAGGGCTGCCCCTGGCCAAGATGGGGCCCTAAGCAAAATTTCATTTTGAGCCTTCCTCTGGTTTATTTCAGTGGGTATACTCTGACATACTCTGATGGATGCTTGTCCTCTTGGGGCCTCCATACACTGAAGACATTTTTGCCACATTTTGACCTGATTTATACACCGTCCACTGAAAACAGCTCTGAGACCCACTTATGGGCCTCAACCCACAGGTTGAGAACCACTGCACTATTAGATTGTATTTGGAGCTTGATCCTTCAAAGATTGTTCTTATATCATGGAGAATAAGTAATGCAGGATACCCCAGGATAAATTTATCATTTAGATAACAGTGAGTGAGTAAAAACAGAGGGTCAGAGCTGGACTGATGAAGAATGTAGAGTTCTGATAAATCAAAGGCTGACCTCTCAATTTTTAAACCATTGTGTTCACTTAAACCGTGCACATGAGCTATCAAGACACCGTTTGAAATACAAAATCAAACAAAGTAACTGATGATCCCTCACTGCCCCTGCGATGCGCATCTATCTGCATCTTTACGCTCACCGGCACACAGAGGAGTGCGCTCCCAAAGACGCTGTGCATTTTAGGCGGTATTTAAATCAAATGTTCACATGTGCATTAGCTGCACTGCAAAATGACATAACTGACAGGCAACAACGGTACCGGCCACACTTAAAATGGAAAATACCAGGCCTGTAGTCCACAGCGCGGATTGTGGCTGTATCAGACAGCGGAAAATACGTCCCCTTGCGCAAAATGGGGCCCTATGCACAGTGTGTGTTTTGCGTATAGGCAGGGGCGGCGCTGGTAACCATACACATTAAACATCCAAACTGAAAAAAATGAATCGACTGATCAAAATGGCAGATGCCAGAATAAACAAGAGAGTAGCCTATTTTTATGAGATAAAACATAAAATTACTCATGGGCAATGGGGGTGACTCTCTTTTTGAGGAGCTGGATGTGAACTATAGCTACCTGAAAAATCTATGCTGTATTTTAAACTCCATAGAGGATAAATTCTTGCTAAAGAGTGAAGAAAAATGGTTTGAAATGTTTCGTCAAACGCAGTGGATACCAACCTTTTCTGATGAAAGATCACCTGGGAGCAGGAGTTACATCGACCAACCATAATACACTACAAAAAAAAAAAAAACATATGAGACATATGTTACTTGTAGTAATAGAAAGGCCTGCAATAGAATGCATGATACAAAATTAACAATCAAAACTAAAAGTGAAAAAGCTTAAAACCTTAAACCAAAGCGGAGATGCAGTTGAGCTAAAAGTCTTATTTTTCATTCTACTTCTGGCAGCACAGTGAAACATTACTGTGCCTGAACATCATGAATTTGTATAAAATCTTACCAATATTTTCATGTGCTTGTTTGATCAAATATGTGTAGTGTGTAGTCATAAAAAGGCCTGTGATTGAACGAGAGATACAATAATAAAAATAAATACTAAAACTGTAAACTAAAATTTATTTGAAATTGGGCTAAAAGTTAGATTTTTCATTCTTCTTCTGTCAGCACAGTCATTCATTATTATGCCTGAACATTATAAACGTGAATATAATCTTACAAATACAAGTATGTGCTTAATTTTGTCAAATATGCGTATGGTGTAGTCATAGAAAGGTCAGTGATAATATTAATGACACAACAATAAAAATAAAATCTAAAAATTCAAAGCAATAAAATTATGAGCTAAAGCCGCTTTTGCAATAATACTTAAAACTCCTACTGTGCTACTTTATGCTTTACTTTATGCAACTTTTTTATTGAAATACCTGTGATTTATTTTTGTAATAGCACTTTCGACATTTTGTCCGTTGTCATTTTTTTTAAACGGAAAAAAATGCACTTTACATGCACTTTAGTGTTAGTTTTATCTAAAATATATCTGAGTGATTTCTGATTCAGTTGTTGAGTTTGAGATTTATTTTAAATCTATTTTTCTGTATCGAAAGTGCGAGGCAGGTAAAAAAAAATACATAAACATTGAGGTGGCAGCAGTGAATCTGGTCCTGCTGGGTTTCTGCCTGAATATCAGATAAATGAATACAAAAGAGGATAAAAGTCGGAGCGGGTCGACCAGGATGTCATGAAGAAAACACAAAGCCCAGCTTCGTCTCCGATAAACCGTCGCCAGGTCCCCTTCGGCGGAAAATGTCCGTTGAGCTAACCAGGCTAGTTAGCATTCTGGGGTGAAAGAAGAGGAGTGAATCCTGATGGCTTCAACTTCTGCGGCTGAAAGAGGTGAGAGGGGCTTCTTTACCTGGTTTCAGGTCAATTAGTTTGATCTAAACTGATTTAAACCGGTCCACTCGACCCCTGGACTTTGTAAATGTTCGCTTGTATTGTTAATTTGTTAATTTACACAGGTAGAGTTGAGTTATTTTCAGATTGCTGTGAGTCTCGGGAGCTTTTGGTGTAATAAGCATCTTACTGGACGTTATAGTTCTATGAGTGCTGATATACAGAATAACAACACATGGACCTTTTCACAGTGTGTATCACTCCGCCCAGGCCTGGGGTCATGACTGTTGGAGCAAACAGTGTGTCCTGATAGAGGTTAATTAATCAGTTAATCAAGCTAGCAACCAGTATTTATTTACATTGCTCCGCATAATAACAAATGCTATCTTTACAAAGGAGTAGGTAGGGGTGGGCGAGATGAGAAAAATTATATCACTTTTTTTTTTAATCTCGATTTTATCATGATTTTTTTGTACATGGTTATCACCTACTTAGTCTTTGTGTTAGCACTATTTTACTTCCTGGAGGAAAAAATTAGTGATCTGAAATTTTGTTGCCCAATCAAACAATTGAGTACAGGATGTTCAATCAATCAATCAATAAATCAATCATTCTTTCTTTGTATAGCGCCAATTCATAACAGGTGTTGTCTCAAGACACTTTACAATAGAGCAGGATGAAGACAAACTCTTCGTTTTATGGACACACAAATATGCATATATACATATATAAAATACACATATACATATTCAGATATATACATCAAACACCCAGCATGAATCCAATAGCCAATCAGGAATCCCTCATCATGGCGGCAATAGAAAAAACACTGTTAAGCAGCTGGAAATCTTGAATGTGGGTCCCAGTCTCATGATGAACAGCCATGTTGAATTAAAGCATACTCAATATGCTTAAAGATATGTACCCAGATAATGGTAATCATGGGTGTCAGAGGAGTACGTGGTGAGTTTGCTTGGCATCAGGTCAGTGTCAATTAAAAAGTTGTATTTAAGAACTTAATAAATATTTTTGATTCTTTGTTCTCCACTAAGCAACGGAGATCAAGGTCAATAATGGGAATTGATACCATATCATTGATTCCATTGCCATTATTGATTCTGATAACCAGTCCAGTTCTTTACTGATTACCTAACTGACTCCTTTGTGGAAAAAACTTTGCCTGCAAAGATTCAAAAATGTCAAACACGCCGTGCACCTGATATTTAATGCTGTGCTGCATCAGTTAAGGTTCTGCAAGTTGCGAGTGTTCCACCCTGTCTTTCAGTTACACAGACACAAATGTTGCATATTGTTCAGACAACATTTTGTGTCAAATGATACTCAATTTTGACCACCGCTGTCCCTTGGAGGCCATTCTTTGATTACTTTGTTGTTATTTCTGCTGACTTTATCCAATGAGAGTGTGACCTCCTTGATTATCATGAGGTGCTGGACAACGTAGAAGGAATTGATGAGGAACTTGTTAGCACATAGACAAATGATATTGATTCCTCCAACCAGTTGTTATCGATTCTCAACTGGAATTGTTTCCTGTCTTCCGTCAAGGTATTGTAATGTTTATCTGCTCTGAAATTATTGTCATCTGTTGCCTTCCAGCAAAATGTTTAAGCCTAAGACTACTGTTTTTTTTTGTGATGCACTAATTGTGAAAATCAGAGCTGATGTTTTCATCATACTTCTTTAGCATAATTCTCCCACAATCCAGCATTTTCTCTCATGGATATAGATCAGTCTGTCCAAAAGGCCATTTTTTTCTGCCCAGTAAAGCGGTATTTTCTCTGAATCAGCAGTAAGGTGTGCCAGATGTTAGCATTAAATTGGAATGCCATGACAGATAAACATCTGAATATGATATCTGTACATCCAGTGGCTGATATATTTAAAAAGGCTTGATATCCACCAACACAGATGTTGAACCAGTGCTGATGTGAATCTTTACTTTTTGTCTTTTTCTGTCACTCTTTCAATACACTGCTATATAAAAAACGTATATCACTGTCAAGATCAAACGAATACCAGCGGCCCCACTGCCTAGGATGTTAAAGGGATATGCCAACAAACCACCGTGGACATGCTTTGTTTTGTTGACACAAGTGCCCTGTGGTTTTGTTTGTATGTATTTCTTTAGAAAATTACACTAAGTGCTAATCTTAGTCTAAAAATAGATAATTTAATATAACGCGGTACAAAAACAAGTCACAACAAGCACACAGGACTGTTTAGAGTTGTTGAAGAGTTTATCTGATGAATGTAGGCAAAGGCATGCTAGCACTACCCATTGACTCCCAGTGTTTGAGCTAAGCTAAATAGAGCTCTGCCTGTCTCTTCCTTGTTACTGCACGCTCTGTCAAAAGAATGGTGTTTATCTGCTTGTCACGGTATCTGGAGTGAGGCAAGACACGAAAGCAAAACAAAGCTGGCGTATCCTTTTAAAACATGCCCATTTCTGAACTGGTCAACCTGTGTTTCAAGTTAGGTGAAGAAGTTATTTTTTTGTTTGTTTGTTTTTGTTTTGTTTGTTTGTTTTAAGCATAGTTAAGTAATGTTGTGTTAATTCTGTAACAGTGACGTGGCGTGAAGGGGACAGATGTCTGGCTCCTGACCCAAGAGATGGCACCCTGCGAGAGACTACCATCAGGAGATTGACCTCCACCTCTCGCAATAATGATACCATCGCATGGGTAACATTTGCTGATGGCAGTAAAGATGAACCTTTACCTGTTTCCAAACTTGTGAGACAAGGCTCACATCACTTTATCAAGGAGAAACCTGCATTCCTCAGCAGCACCACAGACCCCAGGCTGTGTGTCCCTTTAGAGCTGAGTGATGCTGAGGGAGACCGAGTCCCTTACACCATCAACAGATATCTGAGGGACTACCAGAGAGAGGGCATCAAGTTTATTTACAGCAACTACATCCGCTCCAGAGGTTGTATCCTAGGGGATGACATGGGCCTGGGAAAAACCGTGCAGGTATTAAATACAATATTTCATCAGAATTGGTCAAATGCTTGTGGCATATTTGACCTGTTTGTTTCTTCACTTCTCTGATCCTATTGAAGGTCATTGGCTTCCTTGCTGCAGTGTTGCACAAAACAGGCACATGGGAGGACATTGAGAACAACAGGCCAGAGTTTCTGCAGAGTCAGAAGCCCTCAATGCAAAGCAAACCAAACAAAGTGGGTACTGAAGTGCTTCATAAAAAATGCCGTAAAGCCACATTATTATTTCATTGTCATCTTTTCCTGTTTCCATGCTGTGCTGTAGGTGTTCCTCATCGTGGCCCCTCTCTCAGTGCTTTATAACTGGAAGGATGAGCTGGACACATGGGGTCACTTTCAGTGTGTGGTGGTCCACGGGCTGAGGAAAGAGGAGGAGCTGGCCCGAATAAAGAAGGGACGCACCGAGATTGCTCTTACCACCTATGAGACTCTGCGTCTTTGTCTTGATCAGTTTAACAAGTAAGACACACACAGTTTAATATCACCAATACACATGCGTCCCAGCTCTGTCTCTTTACATGATGATTTTGTTTATGAGCAGTTTTGGTGATAATTAGCAGTGATTAATATATTGATTTTATTATAATACTACCCAGACAAAAGAGGCTTGCAAGACGCTTTTTTAATACAAAAAGAAAAGAACAGAATCACATTTATTGTCATTGCACTGAGTACAACACTATTTTTGGGTGCTCTTTTTGCAAATTACAGTGTAAAAAAAAAAGCACAAAAAACACACAAAATACACTGTAGTTGTAGAGAGCCTCAAGCCGCTGCATCTATATGTGCCGCCATCTTGAAATTCTATTGACCAAAAGCAAAAAGGAGATACTTGTCAAAACAGATCCAAAGGAATTAAACTGCTAAAACAAAGTAAAATGACATTAATGCTTTCTTCTCACAAATCACAAAGTTTAAACAGTCTGTGCTCATCTGGGATGATCAATTTTAAAAGTTACAGGAAAGATTCTTGTTCTGAAATGATCGATCCAAGGTCTCAGTTTTCTTGTTAAACATGAAATCCAGCAACATAATGTATGATTGATTTAAATATTTGCCCATAGACTGGGTTTTACAAGATATTCTTCGACCATTTTCATAATATCCTTTTAAGAAGTTTTTTTCTAATTGTGTTCACACTGCATGTTAAACAATTTCAATACACGTTTTGTCATCCAGTTTTTTTCAAATACACCATGTAGATGTAGATGCATTGATGCTGATATTCAATCATCGTTTAATCTTGCTGTTAGACTGCAGCATCAGTTTTGTTGAGGAAGAAAAAAACGTGCAGGAAGATGAAGACTTATGAAATGTGTTCATTTGGTTTATAATGAAAATACATTTTTGCTGCAGTTGATTTCAAAAGCCATTTCTGATGAATAAAAGGAGTTCATATTTATCTGACTGCTTGTATTTTTTACCTTAAAAGTAGCCTGGTACAGTAAAATGAAAAATCAAGTATACGACTCACTGCATTGCATCATGACATCGAGCCAAATCAAATTGAGTCATTAAATTAATAATCGTAATTGAGTCAAATCGTGAGGCTACTAAAGATGCACAGCTCTACTCTTGTTGTAGCAGTCATTAAAGTCCTCCTCTTCCTTTATGCAGCATAGACTGGTCAGCTGTGATCGTGGATGAAGCCCACAAAATAAAGAATCCAAGCTCCCAAATCACTCAGGCCATGAAGGAACTGAGATGTAAGGTCAGTGACTTTTAGGATGTTTACTTCTGTATTATCATGTCATTATTCTACTGCTGGTGATAAATGGTTGAATTTTATTTATGTGTTTTCTTTTATTTGTTTTGTTTTCACATTTTTATCTGTATGTGAAGCACTTTGTGAATGAGTGCAACTAAAGTGCTGAATATGTAATGTTTATTAAGATTGATGTTGCCAGTGCTGTCTTATTTCTGTTTGCTTGTTTTTGTTTCTCTTTATTCTGTTTTGTTTGCTTTTCTTCTTTGTCTGGTATGCTTTTTTTCTTTGAGAAATTACCTAAGTTGTGTTATACACCACCAAAAAATGTAATTTTTATTAATGCAGAAAATGTGCCAACACATTAGTGTAATTTATTTTTGAATATGTGTTGATGCTTGTGTCTAATTGTTATTTTTATCAGATCAGAATTGGCCTCACTGGCACCATCTTACAGAACAACCTTGAGGAGCTGTGGTGTGTCATGGACTGGTAGATGAAGATACTTTTCCTTTACATTCCATCATGTATTTGTTTTTTTACAAAAACATTTAAATCAGTTTCTTTTTGTTTCTATTATTACAATAGCTAATGTTGTGTAAAAGTATCTTTTCAGTTTTGCAATTATTTCTCCTTTACAGGGCCATACCTGGCTGCCTTGGCAGCTTGGGACATTTCAAACACATGTTTTCAGATCCAATTGAACAAGGGCAGAGACACAGTGCAACCAAACGTGCTCTGGCCACAGGCAGGAAGACTGTCAGAGCTCTGGTGAGGAAGATTTACCACTTTTTCCTCAGGAGGACCAAAGCTCTCATCAGAGACCAAATGCCCAAAAAAGATGACAGGGTAAGATTGATAAAGTAAAGCAAGTGCTATCTCTGCATTCTTTTGAGGCTGATTTAATCCATTTGCATCATTTTATTTGAATATCTTAATATCAGTTTGGAGGACTGAAGTGTTCTTGCTGTTCTCTCCTAGGTGGTGTATTGCTCTCTCACAGACTTTCAGCAGTCTGTGTATCAGGCAGTTCTGGACTCTGAAGACGTGACTTTAGTGCTACGGTCTTCACACAAATGTCCCTGTGGAAGTGGACGCACTCGTGGAAGCTGCTGCTATCAAGTTAGTTGAACCCTTTTCCATTTATGTGCTTTTATATGATGTGAGTTACTGACCTTGATTTTAAAAGCACAACATTAGATGTGCTTGTTGCATGACTGTGTTAGATATTAGACTCTAGTTGGCCTTTTTACATTTAGAAATAGCTCATCATTCCTCAGTAGATCAACATTAGTAAGAAGAATAATCCGTTTTTAAGAAAACTATGGAGCCGATAGAGACACAGCTCGCATGGCAGTCACAAAAAAGGGTCAAAGATGCAGAAGTGTATGACAGAGACATTGTAAAGCTGAAGATGGGAAATCTGGCGAAGCAGCTGGATCTGCCTGACTCCGTTTGTCATTAAATGGATTCATCTTATAAAACTTTAATTGGATTAATTGTTCCCCATCAGAAACTGACTTACCTAATCAGCAGACAAAGAGGTGGAAGCTACAAGGTGCAGTCTATATGTAAAAGCGAGAGGCTCTGATTGGCCCATGATGCATGTGACCAATGAAATACTGCAATTGATCAGTCACCTTCCAGTTTTCTTCTTCAAGGGTTCTACCTTTCCCAAATGCTGTTTGTGGAATGTTGCTTAGATGGAACTGAAATAGATCCCATAAATTAGTAAAACAGTTTTTTTCGTGTTCCAGGTTGGATGACATATGAAGAAAATATGTAAAAATGATTGTGGTTATGATGGTGTTTTAAGTGTATTGAATGAAGGAGAAAAATTAATTACTCAGACAAGAAAAGGCAGAAAACTCAGTGCTGTGCTCTTTTAGATACATTTTCCATGTCTTGTTTCACCATCAGAGAAAATGTTAATTTAGTCTCAGTGACAACAGCTATATTAGGTGATGTGCTTATTACTGCTGTGGTTTCGGCTCTAAGTGCAGATTCCAACTTACTATTTGTTTAGTGGAAAAATGAATCATTTTCATGAAGAGAGGAAATAAAGAGAATATTTTTTCAGTCACTACATTATTTTCAGATCATTATTTTGTCTCAGATGATTGATTTAAGTAATTAGCTGCAAAATAACCAGGATCATGTATAATGAGGAGGTTTTAATTTGTAAAGAAAGTCCCTCAGGGTGAGCAAGACCCTTTCATCCTATGCACTGTCGAGGGTCCATAACATAATATTAACCCACATACTGGAATCCATCCCTGTTTTTTTTAAGGTCAATTCTTTCAACATAAATTTCAGGACAAAACAAAAAATAATTTAAATGAAATTATTTTCTTTTATTGCAGGCTAACTCAGACGGTGTCAGAGTCAAAGGGTTGTATTTTACTTACCTGGCCATATTGAGGAAGGTTGCCAACCACGTCGCCCTGCTTCAGTCCACTGCAAGCACCAGCAAGAAGCAGGTAGAAACATGTTCCTCGATAATCAAGTTGGAATTCAGCGTCAATTAAAACTCATACTTAGAAGTGTTATATGGACTTGGATTTGTAAGACACCTCATTCGTTTCTTTAAGGAAAAGTATGTGAGTAGAGTTTGTGCCAAGGTGTTCCAGAAGTTTCCAGAATTTATGCAGAGATGCAAAGAGGAAGCATTTGAGGCCTTATCAGACCCCATGTACAGTGGAAAGATGAAGGTAAAGTTTTAGACAGAAGGCACAGTCTCTTACTTTTTAAACGCTGTCTCTATCTGTTGAACTAATGCATATTCTTGCTTATCAGGTTCTACAAAAACTGTTGAAATACTATCTGCAAAGAAAGGATAAAATTCTTCTTTTTTCTTTATCAACCAAGGTGAGAGCTTGATTTTCTTACCTAATGGATTTTTTTGTGTGCAATGTCAGTGCTATTGTAAATATGCAGTATGTTGCAAAATGAAAACTTCAACTGAGAGAAGTAATATTTAAAGTAGTAGTGATTCAAAGGGGACATATTATGCAAAAAACACTTTTTAAAGGCTTTTGAACACATTTTTGGGTATTTGTCCTTCCTCCCAGTCCACAAAATGTGATAGTAGACAACAAAACCTTTATTTAGCAGGCTGCATGAATGTGAATTCATGGTATTTGGCGAGCTGTTGAGTCTGTGGATATACTGTTAAGGGACAGTATATTTTCATTTGCATAAGCCTAACCTAATTCGTCTACCTGAGTATCCCCCCCCCCCCCACTAAAGTTTCGTGAAGACATCAAGGATCCATGTTAAACTGCAAAAAAGGAGCAAAATAAGGGACCTTTAAAAAGAGTTTATGATAGTGTCAGAGTGAGCAGATGATGGTGAGCAAAAAATAAAATCAGGATTAATTTACTCACTAATTCCAGTAGTATGCAAGCCGTTCCATTTTTATGATTTTTAAGTTAATTTTGCTTTGCATTGGAGCCTTTTTTGTGCAGTCACATGAGACTGTATCATCATATCTCTGGCTCTTATTAGGTAATCATTCATAATTTATTTTATGTCTCACTCTGGAACCAAAATAAAGAGTTCATATAGACTTGATTGTATTTAGTTTGCTCCCCACTAAATAACGACGCATATTCTTTTCAGTAAATGTTCCCTTTAATTAATCTTCAATTATTTCTTTATACAAACTCCTTTTACTTGATGATGAGTGAAACCACATGATTGGTTTAAAGATGTCAGCCTGCCACAGATGTTTTAAACTCTTCTACATTGATGTTTGTCTGTCAGCTGTTGGATGTGCTGGAGAGCTACTGCATGGCTGAAGGTCTGGACTACAGCAGGTTGGATGGAGCCACTAAATCCAAAGAGAGAGTCCAGATAGTCAAAGACTTCAACAGCTCCTCTCACATCAACCTCTGCTTGGTTTCCACCTTGTAAGTCAGACACAAATTTGGTTTTAACTGTAACAAAAGGGATCAATCTGTATACAAACCATAAAAACCTCAATTCTGTATCCAGTATGTGATGAATGGGAATCTACAGTAGTTTTTTAAATGTATAACAAACTGAGTTTGTAATCTCTGGCTCTGTGTTCTTTTAGGGCAGGGGGTCTTGGTCTAAACTTTGTGGGGGCAAATGTTGTGGTGCTGTTTGACCCCACATGGAACCCAGCCAATGACCTCCAAGCTATTGACAGGTAACTTATGAATCATAACAGATTAAACTATTTCATTGCAATTGATGCTGCTAGATGTGACACTGATGAACTTGTTGCCTCTGTAAGATAAAGATGTAATTACAGGGTTCACACACCTAGTCCAAAGTACGATTCAGGAACTTTTAAGGTGAATTTTCAGAAATTTCAAGCGCCCTACAATAGCACTGCTCAAATATGGCAAAAATCAGAAGCACAACTAATTTGATAGTTATTTGCATCACTATTATGCAACATAGTTACATTACAATTATATGCTTTTGACACTGTCATAGCCAAGCTCTACACAACAGTGGTGGTAAGGAAAAGAATTATATAAATCCCCCAACAATCAGGATGACTCTATCACTGCCTGATCGTATTTTAAGAGATAAAAGTAGGCTACTCACATAAATGTTTGTTTTCTAATCATAGTCCACAGAAGGATGTTTAATCACGAGGAAACGCTACAAAAATATCTAAAAACTCCTCACCTGTATGTAGATATTATAATAACATGGTTCTGTAAATATAAAATGACTTCCCTTAAAAAAAGCTAACTTTCGGTTGATTCTTTCCCTAACATGTAGGTGAAAGACTGATTATAATTATGGCAGATTTCTGAAGTTACTACTGCATAATATACAGCAAGAGACCTTCATTTTTCCTTTTGATTTTATTTTTGATCATTTTATTACATGTTGTATTTTTTAATTTGCAGTGTATTATTAGTCTCCCTATATTAAAATGCAGATTGACAGCCATTTTTCCCAATATCTGTTTTCTATTTAATTGACACACTGCATGTGCTGTACTGCATATATCTTCTTCATCCTGGTAAGTGGATGTGCAGCCTGTTGTTAATGTGTCAAACAGTAAAACAACTGCTACAGCGAATAGATCAAAAATTTGTGCAGTCTGCTCTCATTTGCTCCCATTATCTGTCTCTGGATTAATTCACAAAGTATAAAAGTCTGAAAGATAAAGATTTCTACAGAACAGAGCAGAGGGAGGCAACTCCAAGAAAGAAAGACACTTGCATCCTCGACATCCATGAAAGGTTTCTCCGCATAAGTGGCATGCAGAAATGTAACTTCAGGTTATTTTTTGATAGTCATGTCAAAGTCATATTGAAAGTATGATGCTGTGCTGTCAACATAATCTCTCTTAATGTGCCTTGCTGTTAGTGTTGGTATTATAAATAAGACCAACCAGTGTACTTAAAGTTGGTTCTGTAGGACATCAACATGCAACTGTTTATTCTTTTTTTTTTATCTTGAGAATTAACCAAGGCTGTCTTGCAGCTAAGTTAAGCTGTTGTGTAAGTTAAGTGACATAGATATGTCCTTGTTGGTCATATTTGGGGAAACTTAATTTACAAGTTGTGTTTACACTGCAATAGAAGCATAAAAGAATAGTTGTGATTGTTCCAGGAATTAGTCAGGTCCACAGTGTTTTTGATGGTCCCCCTGACACTATTGGCCCTTTTCAATCAGCACGTCTTAGCCCTACTCTACTCAGCTCGGCTTTCCTCGACTCTACCTGGCTCTACTCTACTCGCATTGTGCTGCTTTTCCACTAGCCCAGTTCCCTGCCCAGCTCGCATGTTAGCTAGCTCGTCGCGCTCATGACTCATCGGTGACGACATTCTCTGACCAATCAGTAGCCGGCAGTCAGTCGACGTCACCTTTTAGTATCAACTCAGCTCGCTTAGAACCAGAGCAGAGTAGGTGCTAAAAACTGGTTTGCTTTAGGAGGTACCGTGCCGGTGGAAACCCAACGCAAACCGGGTAGAGCCAAGTAGAGTAGGGCTAAGGCGTGCTGATGGAAAAGAGCTATATTAGACCATTTAAAGAGCTAAAGTTGGGCTCAAACATACAACCAACTCACACAGACTCAGAGGGGCAGTGAGGCTCCTGCTGAGCTGTGTTTGTTTTGGTTGAAAAGCTGTGACTTCTATTATTTTTTTATCCATCCTTTATGTCAACCTATTTTGTCTGATATTTACAATGAGACAATATGGTTAAACATTTAAGCACCTGTGAGTTCCTTGTCAAGGATTGCATGCTCTCATACAAAACCTGTTACCAGCCCCCCCAAAATAGTGCTATGAACAGTACTGTCTTAAGCTTCTGTATATCCCCTTTGAAAATATTTTGATGTTTATTAAAAACTTGATTTATCGTCCAGCCCTAGAATAACTGAACCCACTATTGAAAACAGAACTTTTAAGATTCAAGCACTTGAAAGGATTTCAAGCACCCATACCAACCCTGTGATTACATCCCACAGCTTGCCTCATCTCTTTTAATATTTTAATGGTAGAAACCTGTGTTTTAAATTTTGACATGCGTGGTGACTGGATGTTGAAATATTTGTGTCCATCTGCAGGGCGTATCGTATCGGTCAGTGCAGGGATGTGACTGTCCTCAGGCTCATCTCGCTGGGGACTGTAGAGGAGGTTATATACCTCAGACAAGTTTACAAACAGGTATACACTGATATTACCAACTAATAAATCACAGATGATGCACATGCTAAAATTAACCCACATTTGCTGATAGTTCTGTCATGTGATTATTTCATGTAAACGAGAAACACTCACTTTTCAACTTTCTTCTTAACGTGATCTTTTTGCCAATTTTTAAAGTACTTTTCTCCGCCTGCTTTCCCATGTTACAGCAATTGCAGAGCTCAGTCGTTGGTAAAGAGAGTGCACGGCGATACTTCGAAGCGGTGCAGGGACATGGAGTCTATAAAGGGGAGCTGTTTGGGATCAGAAACCTCTTCAGGTTGCAGACTGCAGGGACCTGCCTGACCCGCAACATATTAGAGGTGAGGTAGTAGACAAGCCCTTTTCCTTTTTAATGATGACGTGGCAAAGAGCCTCAATGTGTTAAATCTCACTGACTTAAGGGGGTAGTTCGGGTTTTGAAAGGGGGGTTGTGTGAGGTATATTATGAGCCTGATTATGTCCCACAGTGTCACAGCTCAGTTCTCCCTCTGTTCAGAAAATCTCAGGACAGACGCTAATGCTATACATCGCTGGACATGGTGCCACCGTCTTCATGTAATTAAAACAATTGTGGCAGAAATTGAGCCAGGAGACCAGCATTGTGTCGTCACATGCTACAAACAGTTTATTTACAACAACTTACTTTTACACTACCAAGCTGCTTTGGTAAGGTACTATTTTAATCCAGGCATACTCTCGCAGTCATCAAAAATTAGTATATGAACCTTATTACAGGCAAAATATGGCCTCCTTATTTTGAGGGATTTGATGCCTTTATTTGATAGAACAGTGGATAGCATTGGTAATCAGGGAGGGAGTATGGGACATGCGCAAAGGAGTGGTCGGTCAGACTCATCTCTCAGGCCTTTTGATTGGGTGCCCATTCAAGGGGATCAACCCAAGCAACCCCAAACTATCTGGTGCACCTTTACTCGAATTTCTACACTAATATGCTCCCAAACCACGCTGCTCCTGCAAGATACTATCCATAAACTCTGCCAATTTAAATCCAGATTGTAGAGTAGGGAGCGGAGGCCTATAGGATGGAGCCAAATCTGGTGCACCATAGTTGCGGATGGGACATTACAGGCTAGACACATCATTTGAATAGCACTGTCAGCCCTTATGTTCTATAAAAGATACTAATTAGTTTAACCATTTAGTAATTCTGGTGTCAACTAGAGAGGGGGATATTTAAAATAACAGTCTTTTAATATTATTACACTACTGAGTTGATTTTGTATGCTTCATTGTGGTCTTACGAGTGTATATCTCCTATATTCTCTTCTTCAGAGAGAGGGACAAGTGGAGGCTGGGATAATGACAACCAGCACACACACGGGCGAAGACAAGCAGGAAGAGGAGAAGGGAGCTAGCGTGAGTAACTCTGCCCTTCTTAGAGACCCAGAACATGGGGCATTCGTCTTTCCCATCCTACAATCTATCCTCACTCCCAGGCAGCCCTCTCATCCTCTCATTCCCACGAGAAACAGAGGGGTACTTCAAACAGAGACCTTCCTGTCTGTCAGTCCGTCAACACAACCAAAATCTCTTATTTAACTTAATCTGCCAAAGCTCTGCTTTGAACACGATGTTGTTTTCTTGATTTGCCTTTGTTTCATAATGTTCTGGTCATTCTTTTTGAAGTCTTTCCCAAAATTATGATTTTCCACTTTCTGAGTAAAGCAGCAAATACGAAAGGTGGGAAATGTGGAAAGTAATGCCCTTGACAAAATCAGGCTGTGGTTACTCTGAGTTCAGGAGGCTACAAATGATTAATGTGGGGAATTTTAAAAGTTGAACTTAAACAAAAATATCAGACTTAATCTGTCAGGATCAATTATCATTGATTTCACTGTTCTGATGCCCCACCATTATTCAACTCTTGAAAACCCTCATGAAGTAATGGATCTGAATTAAGTTAATTCTTTAAACTTATTGTGCATAAGCTCTGACATTTTACTCTCTGTCTCCTGGTTACAATGATTGCAAATGTTACTGTAGCTGGGACAGACAAAACATGTTTTTTCCTTGTTGAAGGGACAAGGCTTCATAAGAATAATTCTGACTAGAAACAGATTTATAGTGGGTTTGTAATACTTCAAATATTATATAACATTGTCAGATTCCTGCCACTACACCCCCCCAGTCTTGTTGGATCCAATCAGATCAGGTCAGGTTTCAGGAGTATATGCCAAAATGTTGGCACTCATATGCACCAACAGCAGCATTGACCTTACTTCATTTGTAGGTGTTGACGTGCAATGAAGTTTAAGGGCACAAGGGTGCAAACCCTACAACCTGAGGCTGCGGAGGCAAGGGATGCCAACCCCTTGTTAACTGCTGCAACCGTTGGCAGTGCCCCAGTAAGTCATCTTGTATCTCTCCGGCTATCAAGAAGAAACTGCTCTGCAGACCTCAAAGATCTTGACAGGGTGTAGACTTTTGAAAGTTCAGAGATGTAGCAAGGTCTCAATCCATTTAAAGGTCTAAAAACAAACAATATAATCTTAAAATGAAAAGAGAGCCAATGGAGAGAGACCTGGGTGAGGGGTGATATGTTCCCTCTTCCCAGTACCTGTTAAACGATAGGGGTGAAACAAAACATGGATGTACTGATATACCTATACATTGATTGGCTGATCATTTATCAGATCGATTTAAAGTTAAAACATTTATATAAACCGTTGCCAATGAGATGAAACTTTATTTTGACAGTTTCCTCCCAGCTGCTATGTTTCTAGTGAGTTTAAGCTAAAACTAACGGATGGCACAAAAGAGCCTGAGCTGAATAGATGCACCAAGTTCCTGGCACAATGTTTTGTATCACCTCCAGTGGGGCTCCAAGCTCGCTAAGCAATGACTAAATGTGACATGGAGACACAGAAATGGAACGTACCTACGCTACGATGGCCTGCCTGCCTAAAAGATGCTGGATGCTGTTACAGTCAATATTGAAATTAAAACAGAGCAGGTGGTATCCAAACTGCAAAGTGATGCAGAATTGAGCAGATGGAAAAGCACCAATACTTCCATTTTGCAGTGAAAACTCTTCTGCTTTGCCATTTTGTGTTTTTTACATGTGTGTCTTTTCTGCGTGCAGATTGCTTGGTGCTCAGTCAGTCAAGTTATTGACAATCATCGAAGGCAGACAGAAAAACAAACATGTTAGACTTTCTGTTTGCAGAGGTGTCCCAGATGTGGTCTTGGTTGTATCTCACTTTGGCATACTACATGGGTTGAAACAATATATTTTCAAGGCAGATGGGTCCTGAGCCCATCAACAACTAGATCAGGTTATACCCATGCTTTAAACAAGTCATCTGACGACTGTATAAATGAGGTTCTTCCTAACTCCTGTTGTCTCACTGTATGAAAACTGTAAACTTTAACTGCAGCCTATTACACTCAGAATAAGGATGAAGGATGTTTACTTTAGGCCTTAGTTAAAAAAAAGCTTTGTATTTAATCAAAACTGAAAGAGGGGGTTCTCTTCGTCTGCCTCTTCCTCTCACTTTCTGATTGCTGCTGTGTGAAACAGCTGGATGCAATTACTCAGATGTCCTAATGGAAGAAGCAGACCACACCGAAGCCTGTCCTCTGCTTTTCAGCTATTTATTTACACAGTGATACCCCTTATCATCGTGTTCCCAGCCAGGTCCCTCTTTTACAGGGCTGCTGCTGCTCCACTGAGGCCATTCAGATTCTTTCAAAAATACAGAATACCCCAGGGTGCCTTAACACGCACAGATGGAGGCATGAGGCGTGTAAGCACAAACATGCACTGGAGTACAGCAAAGTAGAAAAGAGTCCTGAATTGTGCAGATTTGTGAAATTAGAAGCACTGTTGTTGGTAGCGATCAATGAGGCCAGTCAGTGCAGCACCAGAAAATGTTACAATCCATCCTTCATGCTAATAATAAGGGTGTTTGATACACTTTTTTGCATGTTTTATGCTTTTTTGTTTCGTATGATACTAAAATTCATGGTCATCTGGGATGTGGTCTCAGCTTGATCGAGGCTGAGGAGCTGCTTTATTTTTCTGAGAGCAACAGTAAATTGCAGTAGTCGAAACAGCAGCTGCTTGACATGGCTTTAGTAGTGGTAGATTCATAATAGATTCGGGAATAATGAACTGCTTCTGGCCATTTTCTTTTGCAAATGATGGCTAACTGTCACCACCTCCCACCAATTTAATATCAACAAAACATCTTAAGACTTGCCAACATTCTCTGATAGGAGCCAACATCAGCAACTCTTTTGGTTACAAAACTTTTGTCAGTGTTTTGAACTGGGGACATTCATTTTTTGTGATTTCATTAAGCTTTAAACAGAAAATTTAAATGAAGGACGGAACTTCTAACATTTTGCTTTTGCCTTGATGAAATAAATGTACACACCATAAAGGGTGAGAGATTTGTTTAAAAAGGATACAATTAAAATATATTCATGTACACTGATTATCCCTCACAATTATAAGTGCACACATACATAGAAAAGCACAGTAGAAAGATAAAATGATTGAATGAATGAATTTAGGATGTCTGAACAGTGTACTGGTGTCAGTAAGAGTATCGGGTCAGGCCTAATGTCAGCACCTTTTAGAAGATCAGGGAACAATACTGATCACCTCACCCTGATTGTTTCAGTTTCCATAAGTTGAGCGCACTTTACAGCAGCCTGTGAATGAGCAAGTGATGTACCAGTAGCAGCCCTGTTGCTAATATGTCATCTTTGTTGAAATAATTTAATTTACAGAGCGATCCGAGTCCAACGGCAAAATCAATCTGTCAATCTGTATTTGTGTAGCACCAATTCATAACAAGTGTTATCTCAAGACACTTTACAAGAGAACAGACTGAAGGCAAACTCTTCATTTTATAGAATCACATATATGCATAGATACATACATAAAAAACACATATGCATATACATATATCCAAGACCCAACATCGATCTGAGTACTACTTTGCTCACAAACTAACAAAAAAATTTAGGATTGTTGGTCAAGATACAAGGGAGAAGTGATTAGATTTTGGTGATGATCTGAATCTGGATGCAGATTCAAGAACCTTTTAATGGATTTGTCAACATTACAAATAGATTTAATTTTGTGCCAGTCGTTACTCTCTTCTCTTAACTTATTGTTTCTCCTTTTTCATTAAAGCTCACTGGAGATTTTCCTACAAGTACTAATGAACCTGTCAAGGAGAACCGAGATGCATCAGACGTCCCTAGTGGGGTTCTGGACTTCAGCAGTGGCAGTGAAGTAGATGAAGAGGACCTGGGATTTAAGAAGAAGGTCTCAAACCCCAGTACAGCTGACGGCAACACATCCAGTCCTGGTCGAATGAGTCTCCTCCAGCAAGGTTTCTCCAAACTCCTAGAAAGGGTTAAAGGAAAACCAGAGTTAGGTGAAGGGGACAGTAGCACGGCAATTGAAGAGAGCCCCTCTGAAGATGATGAGGGGGCTTCTTCCAAAACATGCAATGTTGCCTGTTTACCTGTTATAGGAGAAAAAACTTGGGACAGGTCAGATGTGAAAATAGGGGATGACAGTAATGATGAGAGACTAAAGAAGGTGAAAAAGGGCGATGTTGTGAAAACTACATTTGATAAGAGGAATGGTGGCATTTCCTCTGCAGTCAAAATGAAACCTAACGCACCCAAAAATACAGTTACAAAAGTTCAGTGTTTGAAGAAATACTCTGACGAATCTGATGACCTGGGCACAGAGGCAACAAAAAGGCCTAAAAATACAGCTTTAGGTTCACACAACAGAGGAGGGGATGTTGAGAAAGGAAGGATGGATGGAAATAGGAAGAGGAAAAGTGCTAGTGTGAGGGACAAGGCCAGATCCAAGTACAAAGACGACATAGAGACATTCACCTCCTCGGAGGATGAATACAATCCTATCAAGACAAGCAGATCTCCCGGATTTCCCCTTAGATCTCCACAGATGGAAAAATCCAGAGCTGAAGCACGAAACGCAACAAAAACCAGCATGACTGACAGGCAAGCAATGACGCACAAAGCTGTTTCATTCACAAGTTCAAAAAGTCAAAATCCACCGACATTGACCAGAAAAGATAGAACCATCGATAGTGTTTTAGGTAAGAGTGCCTTTTGTTCAGTAATTAGATTGTTTGACATAGTTACTGTTAATCTTAATTAATGGACTGGCTGTGTTTCTGTTTGAAGGTGGTGTACAGGAGGTGGTGCATACCCACTCGAACCAGCGTGTTGTTGGAGGAAGCAGAGCAGAGAAGCTGATCAGCAGGGCGGCTGTACGAGATGTGTTTGAACGCAAGATGTACTCTCAGCTCCCAGCCAATCACCTTCTAGGCTCCATGGAGGTAGATATCACAGTTAACAGTGAGATGGTGAAGTTATTATAGGGCTGGACCATGTATAAAGTTTTTCATTTAAAGCAGTATATTTTCAAAGATGATATACAGTTAGCGTAAGGCAATAGTGTTCATAGCACTATTTTGGGAGGGCTAGTACTATTTTACATATTTTCTGTCTTTAACAGGCCTTGGTGAGTGTCAAAACTGACGTTGGGATCAATAAAGTATCTATATATCTATCTATCTGTCTATCTATCTATCTATCTGTCTATCTATCTATCTATCTATCTATCTATCTATCTGTCTATCTATCTATCTATCTATCTATCTGTCTATCTATCTGCCTTTCTATCTATCTGTCCATCTATCTATCTGTCTATCTATCTGTCTACCTATCTATCTATCCGTCTATCTATCTATCTATCTTTCTATCTATCTATTATCTGTCTGTCTATCTGGCTGTCTATCTATCCATCTGTCTGTTTGTCTATCCATCTATTTATCTGTCTTTCTATCTGTCTGTCTATTTGTCTATCCATCTATCTGTCTGTCTATCTATCCATCTGTCTATCTGTCTGTCTATCTGTCTGTCAATCTGTCTATTTATCTATCCGTCTGTCTATTTGTCTATCCATCTATCTTTCTATCTATCTATCTATCTGTCTATCTGTCTATCTATTTGTCTATCTGTCTATCTGTCTAGCTATCTTTCTATCTGTCTATCTGGCTGTCTATCTGGCTATCTATCTATCTGTCTATCTACCTATCTGTCTATCCCTCTGTCTATTTGTCGATCTATCTATCTGTCTGTCTGTCTATCTATCTATCTATCTACCTATCTGTCTGTCTGTCTTTCTATCTATCTATCTATCTATCTGGCTATCTATCTATCTGTCTAACTATCTGTCTGTCTGTTTATCAATCATTTTGATATTGTGACAACTATTTGTCATCAATGGAAGAAAATAGGATCTGTATTGTTTATTGCCATTTAGTTAAAAAACATCAATATATGCTTTCTGTTCCTTCCTCACAGTCCCAGATGATTCTTTTACTGTATGATACCCTGGCAGTCCTCATTGCTGCATCATTCAGAATATATTTGTAAATGAAAAACATTTGTAACTTGTTACTCAGAGTGCTTCAGGTGCTTTTCCTTGATTTGTCAAAGATTGACGTTGAACTTTGCTGACGTCTTTCCATCACAGATTGAATTAAATGTCAAATTAAGTTTAAGAAAATCACAGCAATATAATTTCCTGAAACTTTGACAGGATTACACAATAATCCAGTAACCTCTCAGTATCATTTTGGACCTGTTTTTGTTAAAGGTTGTCTGGAAACTCAATATTCAAATGAGATTTGCCAGAGCTGTGTCAGACGCAGATGCTCAGTGCAGGATGACAATTTCTGTAAACACATCTGTTCCATGTGGAGTAAACTTAAGCTCGGTAGCTTCTTAGAACCGTTAAGGTTGCTGCAGGGAAAGGTGCCTGCAGTGCATCCAAGCCCTTGGTCCTTTTCTTACGTCCACCATTACTTTGACATGAAACTGCAAATTCAGGAGACTGCCAACAGGTGAACAAACTACACAAAATATATTTAAAGAATAGTTCTAAGCAAGATACTTCAAATACTGTTTGTAATTTGGTTTAAAATTTGGATTGTTTGTTTTGTTTTGTTGTTTTTGTTTTCAAAGTGTGAATATTTGATATAAGAAATGTAAATTAAATGACGTATGTGTAAATGATCATAAAAAGGGTAGGTCTAAATCTGAGACACCAAGTTTGAGTCCTGTTGTTTGCTGATCTTGCCCTGCTGGTGGATCTTCATTGGATTCTCATGAAAATAAAATCACCCTTACTCCCCTGAGATATCTTACATATAAAGCCACTTGAATTTTCCCCACTTTCCTTGACTGAGTCTTGGTTGGTCTGTGACTGGAACGCGCTGGGACTTGCACACCATCACGGCTGTAAAGACTCAGTTATACTTCTCGCATGAACGGATGCGCAGCCACAAACTGCCGTGGCAACATGACACAGAAATGTTCAGAGTATTTGTGCTCCGTGTGGCTCTCACATTGCCGCAAACAGATGTTCTCCCACACTGTCGGGGCAGTGTCCTCAAAAAGCTGCATCTACAGCATGGGCTCCAGGAAGTTTGTTATTAGCAACGCCAGAAGAAGAGGAACGTTTGTTGTCAAAATGAAGAAACATGAAGAGGAGCTTCTCTGTTTACTCGTGTTATTGAGGCTGAAAAGGAAGAGGAGATGTTTCGTATGGCCACTAAACTGAAAGAGGCAAGACGAGGGGGAGTATAATTTCCCAGGTGTTGCTGTTGACAACAACGAATCAGTGCATTTCCAGTCTTGTCGTCCGTGTCTGTATCTGTTAAAATTTTGGGGATGTTCATGGCCAGCTGAAAATCAGCTGTGCAGACCTTCACGGCGGTGGCATGTCTAAGCACATGACGTCAAGCTGGTCAAGCAGATACATGCAAACGCATCTAGCATAAAGCAGACTTAAAGAGATCCCCCGTAATGATGTAACAAACACTTAGTGACTGGTTTACGCTCATGCTACTCAAATGATGGTGCGTCCATTTACCTCCGAACTCAGATGTGGAAACTGGGATTACATCACATCCCAGAGAAATGAATTCCAGTTGTAAGCTTGTGCTCTTGGGAGTGCCTGAATGCACCCCCAAGTACAAATTTTGACCAAAGGGGGGTGTTCTCAGTGTCATGTCTAATTAGCAGCTTTGACCCTCAGACCTCTGAGATCAAGTCGAACACGCTATGGGGCAAAAGTGAGGCCCTCTGGATGTCTTCTTTTGAGGACACCTTGCACTTGCATGAATGGGCTTGTTTATGGTGGGATTTAGGCACATCCCCAGAGAGGTTTAGGGGGGCTTCTTTGATGCTGGAAGTTGGCTGGGCCGGAACTCAGCTGGCATTCAGCAGGCATTTGGCTGGCAGGGGAAAATTGCATCCGTACATACAAAAAAAAATCTGTGTGGATTAGCAGCGTGTTGGTGATCATCTTGTCAGGCCCTGTTTACACCACAACGTTGTCTCCAGAAATGGAAAGTTTTTTCCTTTGCGTTTTCAAAAGCCTCCACGTTCACATGGAGACGCGAGAAAGACTGAAAATGCTGTAGCATGCATGCCAGGCCACTAGATGGCGATGTAGGTCAATAATCACACAGCGGTGTTACAACACATGTACACTTTTCGGTGAAGACAAACATTTCACAAACAACAATGGCGAGTGGACACACAAAGACGCAGGAGTTTCTTGTCTGGATGACAACTCTGTCTGGATATTTTTGTCTGGATAACAAACTGAGCACAGTAAGCAGCACACATGTTGCTCGGTAGACGGCCGAAGCTGTTGTTGTTGTTCTTGGGATGTGTGCGCAACCTTTATCTGAAAGAGTACTGCGCATGCGGTGACGTCATCGTTTTTCTCTGGAAACGCTGAATCCCGTTTACATGGAGACGGATACGAAAACGTTTTCAAAACTTTTCACTCTGGACCCTGGCTTTAATAGTTTGCGGATTCAGGCCCTCCAGGAACCATTCTCGTGTAAACAGGAGGCGAAAAACACAACAAAACTCTCTGTTTTCAGCTGTTTTCGTTGTTGTGTAAACGGGGCCTCAGTCTACCTCTCTAAAAGGTGGCAGGCATACAGATCAGCTTCAGAGCAGTAATCTTCTTTTTCCTCAGACTGAATTTCAGTGTTGGTTCTGGTGTTTTATTTCAAGCTAACTCTCCTCATGGGGGCTCCAAAGAGGTTCCTGTTAATGGAAAAATGCATTTTCTGGTATATGGATCTCAAAGCGCCCCCTACACACCAAATACCGTAATTTCCCCATCAAAGGAAGTTCTAGCGCTGCTTTTATATTTTCACCTCTTGCTTACACTGAATTCTTGTTTGATTTTACCAGAGCCTGTTAGAGAGCCAGCCAGACAGTCTCCCACCACCTTCTCCCGTCAGACTTGAAAGGCCAAGTGTGGACCATCCTGTCACCTTCACCAAAAAGAGTGTGCACCACACCCGGCACACCACCTTCATCATCGGAGAGACTCCACAGGCAATCTGCAGGTAATCATCTGTGAAGGAGAGGTCACGCAAACAAAAAAGAAAACAAAAGATAGAATAAAAATACATGATCTGAATTGGGGAACAGATAGAAATGAGCAACGCCTCAGTTAATGAGTCCCTCCACGAAACCATGATTTGTTAATCACAACTATAAACGCAAACTCCACCGATCCTTGCTTATTCAGCAATATCGATTTTGTTCAATCGCTGCATTTTCCTGCTACTCTAATAAATCATCTGCAGTTCATCCACATCCCAGCCTGGCACGTCAGCATCTACATCTTCAGACTTACTTCATTTTTTTTGACTGGTAAAAAACAAAATGTAAATATAGATATTTTTTTCTCCACGTGGACAGGGCCTACATAAGTTTGCACTTCTTCTCACTATGTTGGATATGCGATTTAAATGTGTTCACATTAATTTCAAGACTTACAATGTGTTGTTAATGTTGCCGGCATTAAACAGGTTCTTTTGCACATCAAACCTAAATAACTTCTAACAATTTTTCATCATCTTTTACAACTGAATTATTGTAATATGGAACTTTTTGGTTAGACTACTTAAAACACTTGGATCAGGCCAATTGATCAATTTTAATTGAGATTATAAATACTGCTTCCCACGATTATGAAAACTAAGTAATGGAGATTAAAATGTTACTGTACCACATGACATGTTGAACTGTTTTTGTTCTTTTTACATTAATATTAAAAGCATTGTTTTGAGGAATTTGTATTTTCACAAGTATATTTGTATGTATTTCCATTCTTTGATGTTAAAGGTTATAGTGTCAAAAGCTTGTAGGTTCAATGAAAGCATGTGGTGTGTGTTTTAAAAGTAGTGATTAATCATGTTTTATAATTATGATCTCAGTATGTATTAAAATAATCTCATTATCAAGCCATTATCAAGCAGCCCTAGCTGCAACTACTTGATAAAGTTACTGCACAGTGAATCTAATCATTTAAATAAAGTCTAAATAACATGACTAATGTAATATTATGAAACTAAAAACTCAAATGATTTTTTTGCACGTGTATTTTGTATCAACGTGTATTTTGTCTATATGCCCCAGGGTTTCTTTGATTAGTAAATCTTCGATTTTTAGGCTTACACTAGGATTTAGGTTAAACACCATGTTGCATCACGTTTTCATTGTTTGTTGTCTGAACCCCTAGTCAAAGCTCTTGCTGGCTTTGACAATCAGACTTTTTAAGTCACAACAATGACAAAAAACATCAGACTAAATCTTGTATGGAGTGCTCAGTGCTACATCAGGGTTAGCTTGACATTAATGCATTTAAAAAAGCACAGTAGTAAATTAAGTAGCTCAGTAGTAATTATATTGTGTAAAAGCAACATAATGGATGCAAAACAGGGTAGGGGGTGTCATTGTATGTCAGCATTTTAAAGTTAAATTGATACTAAAGACTGTAAGAACAAGAATAAAAAATCAGTTACATGGGAACAAAGTAGTTAAAGAAAGTAGGTGAGGCCGTTTAAAGACTGAAGTCGGAAGACAGAAATTCCTGGCAGCTCAGGGAAGTAGGCCAACTTCCCACCACAGATATGGTGCTGAGCGCCCCCACCTGGGCCTCAGGAGCTGTGTGTGTATAATATAACCGTGTGTGCGTACATGTGTGTGTGTTAGGTAGGAGACCACCTCTGAGCTCTCCCTTCCACTGATTTCCCAGCATCATGCCAAAGATTACCCGGTTATGTTCAGGCCTAACAGTGCAGACGTTTTCCCCTCCATGACCACAGCCCTCCTGAGACAAACCAAAAATGATCGCCTGAGGACTTCCAAACCCACTCTGATACACACATGCCCCAGCAAGCATTCACACACACACACCAAACACACACCTCTGTCCTGCTGCATCACCTCCGCCCCCTACCTTCCCAAACACTCAGACACACAGACACCTCTGTGGCTCCGATCTGACTCCCCGAGGGGAAGAAAGCATCTGAGCCCAGAGACTCACCAGGGAGGGAAAACTCACACTACTTATATTGATTTCCCCTCAATTAACCTCGCTGTTTAATGATTTAAATCCACATGCATGTCTGCGTTTACTGCTGCTGCCTTTATTTATTGTTTTTCCACTGAAAGCCACAAACGGTAATAACACTACCAAAATGCAGCTGCAGCTTTGGAGACTTTGAAGTATTTCTGTCCCACAGTCTGGTTAGACCAGAGCTTTAATGACTGCCTAGAAGCTGAGGAAAAACACCTCATAGTGCACTGCTGTCTGGATATGAGCATGAATATGAGGAGATATATTCATCTTTGGCTTCCTGAACAGGCCCACAGAATGTTGCATTAATGGTCACTTGTCTTGCTACTTTTAAGGAAGTTGCTTTTCGTTTTTTTACGCAGCAGTGTGAAATACTTGATTCTAACTGGTCAAAGTACTCAGTCTGAAGAGTAAACCGTACAAAGCAGATGATGTTTAGAGGGATGGGCCTGGTCACAAGCAGAAGCTGCTAAGTTACGGATGACGTCAGCGTTACGTGCTCACAGCATAGCATCGTGCCTGTCCTCCCTGTCTGTAACTTGCGTGACTCTTTTCCATCTCAGCAACACATTCCATCCGCCTTTGTACCATTAGCACAGAGTTTGTGCATTTTTAAAGAGGGACAAAAGTACAAAGTACAGAAAACCGTGTCCACGGCATCCATGCTCCTTTCCATTGTTTACATGGTTGTGTTTTGTCGCGCTGATGATGTCATCAACGTGATGACATCAGCTTGAGGCGCCAGAGGAAAAAAAAACAGCCACGCAGCTCGTCTGCTGCCGGTTGGACCCGGGTCTGCTGGCAGTGTTAAAGGAGTCCCTTGCGGGTTAACCCGCATTGAAAAAACACGTGTTGACCCGCTGATTTTAGTGTGAAAGTGGTATTACACAAGGATTGAACCAGCAGCCTTCTTGCTGTGAGGCTCTGAAACTACACTCAACAAAAATGTAAATGCACGAAACAATGCGAATGAATGGACAGAATGAAAATGTGCTGTAACTGACATTCCAGCACATATCTTGCCAATGGCAAACACTCCCTCATGTTTTGCAACATCTGTGGCATGTTGACAAGTGATGACAGTCCACATTTTTGGGGTGGCCTTTTATTGTGCCAACTGTAAAGAGTGGCTGTGTACTGGTTGCACTGACTGACCACCACACTGTCACATGGCATGAGACTCATGGATGGATTGTACTTATTGGGAGCGATCAACTGAAACTAGGGCACTTGATTTGAGCAAAGCAAAGCAATCCGTACACAGATAAATAATATTTTTGGGCATGTTAAGGGAAAGGTCATTTTAACTTAACCTTTTGAGTTCGTGCGTTTATATTTTTGTTGAGTATACCTGCAGCCATCTCGCAGGAAGCAGAGATGCTTACTTCGTTCTCTCTCAGTTCCGCGTCTCTCTCTACAGTGATCGGTGTTCTGCATAACTTTAGTGTTTTGTGCATTGATTTTGTGTTTGTGTTTTATTGATATCCCCAAGGATATATTAAAGGATATTATAAAAACATGCCTAGGGTATATTTAAATAGGGTATTTCTATTTCACAGATTTTCACTTATCGTGGGTGGGTCTGGAACCAAATCCCCGCAATAGATGGGTGAACAATGTAATTTCTTATTTAGGTAAAGATTTAAAAACACTCTTGAATGAGCAAAATATGTAGAAACCGAGTTTCGCCTTTTCTGTTTATCAATTATGTGAATTATGGGTATTTTTAATCATCTTTTTGATAGTATTGTTTTATTTGTAACAACTTGACCCTCTGAATCTGGGAATAACATTAATGTGGCCCTCATGGTTATCAGAGTGGCTCATTCTTGTGTGTAAATGAATTGTTGGTAAAGTGAGAAGGCTGTTTCAGTGGAGGATCCAAGAAGAGGTAAGCAGCACCTGACAAGCAATGAAAATGCACTACTTATCATTTCTTCAACTGCTGGTTACAAAAAGCCTTTTATCTCTCTTGTACTTAACTGCTACCCGTCTTTGTGTTTTTGTGTGTAGGCAGCAGCTGGAAGAAATGGCGGTAAAATTTGGATTTCATTCTGTGCATCAGTTTGCAAAGGAGCTTCTGCGAAGAAACTCAACCCAAAGACTTGACTGGCTGAGGAAGTTCTACACATCACTAAACCATCCTGACCTAGCCGACATCATCACAAAAAACTTCCCAGAACCAGACGCAGCACCGACTTCCTCCTCTTCCTCCTTAGTGTCTACAAGAACAGCAACCAAGTCTCATGCAGGTACCAGAACTCCTCAGAAGGATCCTACAAAAGCTAAGAGAAGGCCTAAAAATACACAGAGGAATCCTGAGGCCCAAACTGAGCAAAATAACCCACAGAACAGTGTCCCTGCACAACGGAAGAGGTCTAGGAAACGCCACATTGATGCTGGTGGAACTCATAGAAAGCAAAAGGTCCAACAGAAGACCGTGGTGCCTGAGAGCGACATGTCGAGCCTCGAGTTAGAGGAACAGGAGGAGGATGTCTTCAGTGCCAGAGGACATAAGAGGACAAAGACGGGTAGTGTTTCTACTTCTGGAGAGTTCAAGACTGGTGGTGGTCTTGGCTTGGACCAAACTAGCAGCAGTGGTCTAGGGTCTGGGGAGGCTGCTGCTTCCCTGAGCCGCACGCACAGAGATATCCCTTCTTCTGCGGACCTCAGCCATGGCAGGTCGGCGCTAATGTCCAAACCCACAGTGGAGGAAAGGGAGCGAGAGCAAAAACTGTCTTCAAGGACCAATGAACCTCGACAAGGCCAGGGAGAAAATAGTCCTTCCCCTGTGCAGGCCAAATCTACCTCAAGCTCCTTCCTCACAGATCTGATAGGAGACACTTCAGTCCTTGACGTCTTGTTGAAACCCAGACCCAAAGGTGCCCAGCAGAGAGACACCCCAAAAACACCCCCTGCAACATCTGCTGTGTTAGACAGCAAACGTTTCAGTACCCCTGCATCCACCCAAAACCGCTCTGAACACTGGTTTTGATTCTAGTGCACCACCAACACATCAAACCGTCTCAAAGGGCAGCTGCAAAGACTTCTGGGACATCCTCAATGAGGGTAATGAAGAAAGTATCAACAGACTAACAGACTTGGCAGAAGTGCAGAGGGTTTGCATCAACACAAAGTTTGCTGCTAAGAAAAGTTCAGAAGGAGAAGAGAGACAGACTTTATGGAAGACTAATGATAAATTTCTGTGGAAGAAGTAACAGAAAAGATCATAGTGGTGTTTAAAGATCAGGTTTTACTTATTTTGGTCTTTAGGAGACAAGAAAATACTTGAATGGACGTGTAAAATGTTCTCTTGCCTTACATTGTAAAATTTTATTCTTATTGTTTTATACTTGTCTCTTTATTTTTACCCTTTTTTCTTTAGTAAGCTGTCTTTTTATTTTTCTGTTTTTTTGCAAAGAAAATCCCAGCTTTTGAATTTACTGTAAATTTTATTGGCTGATAAACACATTTCTGATTTGCCTTATTAAACAAGGTGTTGGTCACTTTTAGAATTTAAATGCATTTTATAGAATTTTATAGAAATTTCTGCCAGGTTTATTGCTTTGCATATATTTTTACCGAACAAACACAGTGAATGTGATAAGTACTCCAATGTGTACTACAGAGTCATAAATAGATTCATATGTTAAGAATTTAAAAAAAGGAGATCAAGCTCAAACATAAGTTTCTTTTTTGTCTTTATTGGTGACATAACCTAAAGTAACAAGTAGTTTATCGGAACAATATTGGTATTTGCAGATAATACCCTAAAAGTTGATTAATGCTATCAGGAGATATGAATATTTTTGCAGATATTTTTGCCGTACATACTGTATCAGCCATTTATACCCCATATATAGGCTTTAATGTTGGCAGAATGTACAAATAAAGCATAATTGTTTACATCATCATCACTAATTGTCCACTTTTATAATCAAAAGTCTAATTATTTAAAGAATAAAATGTTTTTCTTGCTTCTCATCTGTTCCTAACACAAGTCACCATAAAAGGAACATTTCAGTTTCAGTTTCAGTGAAGGCTTTGTGCTCTAGACAAAAAATATTAGAATTGATACCAGCAATAATGTGTCAGAAAAAATATTGACTTATCAGATATCAGAAAAATACAATACCTTGCATCCCTCGTAAGAAAAGAAATGGTGACAGAGATCACAACGACACAACAAAGAATATAATTTTTTTTCACATCATTGAAAAAAAAAGTCTTTCTTTCTTTTTTTAATTTAATTCAGAACAGTACATATTAAAAAATCAGTACTAAGGGTCAATGTCAATATGCAGGGATTAGCACAAAAGCTAAATTTCTTCTGTTGCCCTAATGCAGGTAAATACAAAAAAGTAAAATAATCCATCAAGGATAACAGATGACAACACAGAGGACAGTGTGCTAACAAACAAACACACTTTTAGAAACACAATGGTCATTCTATACACTGAATATAACAGACCCACAAACTAGAGCAACTAAAACGCTCCATTTTCGGTCGTTTTCGTTGTCGTGTAAACGAGGCCTGAGAAACTCTTTTGTCCCTCAGGCAATCAGACAGTACAACTAACTCTCTGGGGGGGGTAGGAGGAGTAACGGGAAGAGAGAGAATGGGAAGGAGTAGTACCCAGCCAGTAGCCATATTTTTATTTATATTATTTAAATTTTTATTTATATCTGTCTTTATTTATATATCATTACACCTGCTATATAATGCTGCTGCTGGAATCTTCCCTGAAGGAGTCTTCCCAAGGGATTGATGAAGTTAGATCTAATCTAATCTAACATGCCACAATTTCTTTGGGAGCTGAGCACCCTTAAAACCTTCAAGTTTCAGGTCACCCCTGAAACAAAGTGAGACCTCGCTGCTTTCGTGTGGACAGCTGTGAGCGACCTCTTTCAGCTGCTGCACTGAAGTAAACACGGCCCAGAGAGAGCTGCTCTGTTTAGCTGAAGCTGAGCAGAAATGAGAAAGTGCTGATAGCTATCGATAAACAGGAGAGAGGAGAGCATGTGCCTCAACACATCATCAGGCTTTTTAAAGAGTGTGTGTGTGTAGCCCTTGTGGGTGGTAGATCATGACCATCTCCGCGCACACTGAGGCCACACATCTGTCACACCTGCTCAAATCACTAACAGAGCAGAAGAAAAAGCCCTTTCACTTTTACCACCGCCGATCTCCCCCCCTCTCTGCTTTTCTCTTTCAGACTAAGATTTGCAGATCCCTATCTGTCTTTTCAGTCTGGTTCAGGTGGGATAACACGGAGGTGCAGCTCTGTCCTGACAATAGGGAGGCTCACACACTGAATGAAGGAGCTCGGAGGCTAATGGAGGGCAGCTAACATGCACCAGTGGAAGACAAAGCTCTCTTATCCTTAAAGCTGACTGCAGGATTTTTCAGAGGATCTGAAGTGAAATGTTCAGCCATCATGTGATCAGAGACAAAGTCTGAACTCAGTGTGATGCTTGTGTTTATTTGATTAAAAGGGTGTGCTGCGGTTTCTATTACCTAGAGGGGAGTCACGAGAGCAGACTGGACGGTGTTTTTCCATTTGTCTCATTAGCGTCTCGTCTCCTTGTGTCAAGGGCAGGTTAAGAAGTCTGTTTGAATTTCCTGTCCCTCTAACCTCCGGTGTGTGTCTGTGAGTCGATTATAAACATGACAGTCAGACAAAGAATCGGGTTTATTTGCAGAGGTCTGACTCTGACGCCTAGTTTGATTTTATTAGTAAAAGCGGTGAATGAGTGTTGACCTGTGCCGACCCCAGGCTCGAGTCATCTTTGGCTCAGGTTTCTAAGCATTCACTCTGAAATATGTGAAGAAAATCTGTGAACTGTCACCATCTAAGAACAAGCTTCTCATGTTAAGATACATGAGAAGACATAAATGCACTGTAAAGCTTTTCATGAACTCTTAAAGATAACTAAACCACAGGACCACTGACATACAGTTTAAACCAATGTAAGTGATCATTTTATACCAAAAACATTAATGCTCCTCCTCAGACTGTGTTCAGACTGTATATGAGGTGTGGTTGTTAAATAGTTGAGCTGCACGTCCTCACTTTTCTAACAATTTGATTCAATTACAATCTTTTGTTTTTCACAATTTCTTTATTAATTTTCCATTTGAATAAACATACGTTCTTAAACACAGCACCACAAATAACACTTAAAAATGACAAAGACCCTTTTAACCCACCCTCCTCCCTCCCTAAATAAGATCTACAGTAAATAAAATACATGAGAATAAATTATTAATAAAATCAGTGCGTAGGATATTGAGCATACATTCATTTCAATGAACGTTAAAATGCACACAGACACATCAATCTAATGCATCTTAAGTCCATACCCTCTTCATCTCTATTTCTACTTCACACTACTAAAACTCTAGCCACGAACTACTAATAAATCTTTTTTGAGGTCATAAAGCTGGTTGCAACAGTCCTTGACTAGTTCTATGTGTTTGCACATTTAGGTTGCTCATGAAGGTTAGGAAAGAAGACCACATCTTGTAAAAGTCCTCAGTCTTTCCTCTTGCCATGTAAGTCAGTTTTTTCCAGTGCCAAATTACGGTCATTAAGTTAAGAATTCAATTTGATTCAATATCAAGATGCAACACAGTAAGTAGTGTCCTTGATTTTCTATGTCACTGCACCAGGCTACATTTTAGATAAAAATATGAGCAGGCAGATAAATACAAAGTCCTTTTACTAATAAAAAATGGCTTTTGAGGTCAACGGCACCAAAAATGTATGTTCACTGCAAACCAAAATAAATTTCATAGGTCTCATCTTCTGATCCTCTTTTTTCTTCCTCAGAAACAAAAGTGATTGTGCAGTCTAGCAGCAGCCTCTGCAAGATTAAACCATTATTGACTGTCTCTGAATTGATGCGTCTTCCTCTATGTCCTCATCACAGTTCATCAATTAAAAGATTATTTTTGACACCCCTATTAAAAGAGAGTGAGTGAGACTACAGGAGGATAAAACCACGTGGTTCACAGTTATACAGTGTGAGTCAAAATAAAATGAAACCCAAATTCAATCTCAAATCTCTCACAATCCAAAAAAGACATAAGACTTATATAAGGGAATGATACCATAATCATTTTACTGTCATTTGATGCATTGATCATTCATTTTCAGCCACAAACAATTAGAATTTGCTGCAATTTCATGAAACATGTCAAACTTGAGTTTATCCAAGTTTTTATTTTGCACACAGAGACTGACTAAATATGAACAAAGCAGTTTTTCAGAGACAGACAAGGCATTTTCTTTTTCTGTGCTTACATTTTTCCTGTTCATTTTTTTTTCTTGACTGCATACATTTTAAAATGCAAATGTCAACTTAAATCCACTGATTCCAATTCTTTGTCTTTTATCACATTGATGAATTTCCATTGTATCTGTTAAAACAAATGAGGGTAAAACTGAATAATTATCATTGAAAATTAATTATTACTTGTTGTTTCTCAATGAATTTGTGCCGGTAGATCTAGTTCTCTCTGTTGGCATCATAGGGGCTGTAGGTGGTTGATTAAAGTTTTTATTTCTTTCTTCCATCTCTGCGCGTAACTGTCTCCTCACCCCTGTGCTCTCTCCCCTCACAGTGTGGACCAGGCTGCAGCTATTTTATCAAAGCTTTGCCTCCTCATTATGTTTCATAAATAAATTATAAACAGTGGTGCTTTGATTGATTAGACTCCTGAATTAGATGATTTGGGCTGTTGAGCCCAGTAGAGATCCACTCAGAAAAATTATTTCCTTTTTAGGTTTACTGTCAAAAAACTACAGTTTCTAGTTTTTCTGCCAAAGTCTTCCACAATATTTGCTGCAGAAATTTTCTGTTCATAAAGAAATGTTTATGAGTACTAAACACAATTCCATTCTCCTTTTCCATTTTACCCCCTCTGGTTCCCAAGGCTGAAAGTCTGTGGGATTTTACAAAAGCCTGTCATATTACACCTAAAATAAGTAATTAACATATGCAAATTATATTTAGACATTTCCAGCATCAGCAGGCTTGACCAGACTCTGTGGTGACATTGGAGTACTGTGTTCATATAGTTGGTCTGCACAAAACTGTAAGAAAAAAACGTTATTATTGAAACAATGTTCAAAGTGTATGCACCTGTGTCTTTTCCAGCTCCATTTAATAATATTTCCCCCCTTGTAATTCTGATGTTGTGCATAACACGGATAATTTAGTAAAAGCAGGGTGTCTCTGATTGACAGGGCGCTTCCTGTCAGAGATATCACTGTGACAATATTCACATTTAGAGACGGTTTTGGTCTCCAAATGGGAAAAGAAGACTACGTCAATTCATTCCACAATTACATGCTATTTGCCTCTCAGTAGTAACCACCACTGTAACCATAATCTGTTATTTTGGTTATTTCAGGTGCTTGAAGAAAATTGACTACAGGGGACAACTGAGAGGCAGTCACACTACCTCCTGTTTTATCTATACTGCATATACTGCATGCTGCATTTGTAGTTAGTAGGTAAAAGGTAGTTCTAAATCCAGCCACTGTGCTTCTCACAGCTGTTGATGCGTATTTACCAGGAGGTGATCAGCAACGAGGAGCAATAATCATGTTTTTGATGGGAATAATAATGATTGGTTGCTTTTCATCACTAGAGATCACTCAATATTGGGTGCTAAACAAGATATCATTTGGTTTAATATCATGGAAATTAAAAATTGAATTTTTGTGAGGCAAAAGAGGCAAAAAGAATTGTGTCCTTTCTGAGCCTTTTAGGTAATAGACAGAATTTGAGGGAGGTCTTCACTTTTTGCTCTGTGCAGAACAAAAGGGAATGGAAAATTGTGCGTTTCCCCATGGGGTAAATATTGAGAGCAGAGATATAAACGTACAGAGGAAAGGCTTTTCTGAACTGCCTGGCTCCTCTGTTGCATTGCCAAAAGCCTGTGCGTCACTTGATCCATTGTTTAGTGTAGAGAGGGTCTCCGTAAGCAAGCGGCGGCCTCCGCACTCCAGCTGCAGCCTCTCCACTGTTTATGTTTGCAGGGCCCTGCGCCTTGAAGTGAGGCTATACAAGCAAAGCCCGGCCATATGTAAGCGCTTGGCCATCAGAGGAGTCACAGGCTCTTTTTCTTTCCATCTCTCCCTTCATTTTTAGCCTTTCTTCTGCCTCACTTTCATCCTCTTTTGTCCCTTTTTTGTCCTCCCCCTCATCCTTGACAGGCTGTGTTTTTGGAGAAGATGAAGGATTGGAATTATCTTCTTGAGTTTCAAAGAGCTCCATCCTGAATTGGAGAGAAGTGGTTGGTATTATTACCCCTGTGAGAAATAATTACCCCTAAAACTCCCCTTTGAGAGCGATTCTTCGTGTGCTCAGCAAACTGTATTTGAGAGACAAGGTTGTAATTATGCCACAGAAATATTTCAGCTAGTGTAAATATTCAAATATTTATACTGGTGTGTCATTCTGACAAGCTCTGCACTTTTAAGGAGATGGAAACATTCAGAGAGAAAACCATTGAAGGAAATATGGAGTCAAAAATGCAAAGTGTATGTAACTGACTGTCTAGGTTTTGTAGCCTTTTCTGCAGTTAATAAAAAGTTTTATTTCGCAAGTTGGATTCTGTATCATATTGTAAAAAATTATCCAGCAAACAAAGTCTGTAAACAGAGTGTAGTAAACACTCAGTTCATGGAGAAATTTGTAAAACTGAAGAAATGGTTTCACCAATAAAGTTTATCAGATCAAAACACACTGTAGATGGTTGTTGGATCATTTTTGAACATTCGTATATTCAACTATTTATCCTCATTTGGGATAAGTGATGTTTGTGTACCCGACAAACTTAAAGTCAGACTGCATTTTGATCCGTATGCCTCTAGGGGAAGGACACATTGGCTGTACTGAGGTAGTATTGAAAAAAAGAAGCTTGGTCATGGAAAAGTGAGTTGTTGTAAATGGATATAGCATATAATCTCCCTACACTGTTTTTGTGGCTTGCTTTCTCCTAAAAATCTTTGAATTACACAACGTTGTTTGCTTCATCTGCAGCAATACGTACCCCCCTAGCTTCCTTGCTGGCTCTCTCTGTACAGATGTAGACCTGATCTCTGTCACTGTGGCTAATGTTCAGGCTAATGCCATGACTACTTCTTGAGATATTACATGAACAAGCAACAAATGAATACGAAGGTCAATCATCTTGACCTTTGATCTATGACGTTAAAAATCGTATCTATTAATCCTTGAGTCAAAGTGGACCCTTGCAAGTTTGAAGAAAATCCCTCATAGCATTTTAATATCAGATTATCAGCAAGTGCTGAAAATAAAATTTGCACACAAGGGATAATAGTAAGGCTCTGTGACCTTGACTTTTGACCTCTGATCTTAAATGTCTATCATTTTATTTTTGAGTCAGATTGGACAGTCAGTGTTAATTGATCAGTCAGGTAAAATATTCATGATCTTATGTCAATCAATCAATCAAACTTTATTTATAAAGCACTTTTCATACGTAAAATGTAGCACCAAGTGCCGAACATTCAAGTACACAAGCAGATAAGAGTCAGGGGAAACAAAATAAAATACAAAACCCCACCCATGCTCCCAGCCCACATTTAACAGAGACATCCACTCACGCGCCCACACAGGGACACTAAGTCAGGACTATTAAACTTCCACAGAGGACTGAGGAAACGCTATCTTGATTTAAAAATGAGGAAACACAGGACCTAAGACTAAACTGATAAAACCATGATAAGATACAACAAAGGTAATGAAGTGCTAAAAGTTGATAAAAAATAAAACTGTTTTAAAACCAAACACTAAAAGGTAATAAGTAAAAAGTGGTAAAACATAAAATAGTAACTCTGAAACTAAAAAGGAGTAAAACACATATGATGCAAATTAAGAGAGTAAAACAAAATTCATCTAAAAGCCAGATTAAAAACGTAGGTCTTTACTTTGCATTTAAAAATATGAACAGTAGGTGCTGCCCTCAGGTCTTCAGGTAGACTGTTACACAGACAGGGGCCATAATAATGAAACGATGCTTCAGCGTATGTTTTGGTTTTTACTTTGGGAACAGTTAAAAGACCACTACCTCAAGACCCGAGGGCTCTACTGGGCTCATGGTAAAAGCAAATCAGATAAACAGGATGGACCAAGACCATTAAGAGATTTAAAAACCAATAAAAGAACCTTAAAATCAATTCTAAAAGATACAGGTGGCCAATGCAGAGACTTTAAAATTGGTGTAATGTGCTCTCTCCTTCCGGTCTTCCGGTATGTGCACCGTTTTTAATTCTACCTTTTGAAATAAGCTGCACACTGCAGGCTGCATGTACCCCTAGGCCATGGTTTGGACACCCTCGCTTTAGTTCATCAGTTTTGACCATGAAGGAGATATTCACCCTCTTGCAAAAAGGTTGCTGGTTCAATCCCTGTGTCGGGGCCTGCCTGTTCTCTCGGCACACGCAGTGGTTCTTTCCAGGCACTAAGACCTACCTCCCTCCTCGTCAGTTTGCATGTAAACACCAATAACCCTTTTGAAAAACCAGAATATGCTCATATTCCAGTTTTTAAAATCCCGAAAATCACCCCTGGGTTACTCCTTTTCTAACCTGAATATTTGGTCATGTATACGCCTATCGGGATATCCCCATCGAAAGGAACATTAATTTGTGTTCTGCGCATGTTCTTTTCACAAGGAATCTTGGTCTTTTGAGTACAGGAAGTACTTGTTGTAAAATGGCACAGCTCCGGCTCCATTTCCTATTTCTTCACGTTCTAGCCTTCCATTGATGAAGAAATTGACAAAGAATAGTGTCAAGTACTGGTGGTGGGTTAGTACCAGCACCAGAATGCGTTGTCCGTGCGTCACTGTTTTGATCGGGATACCATGTATACAGGAATAGCCCTGTTTGCTCACGCATGTAAATGGGTTATTCCGAGTATTTCAGAAACCAGAATATTGATTGCATGTAAACGTAGCCAGTGTTAGCCGGGATAGGCTCCAGCCCCCACAACCCAGAAAGGGATCGGCGGTATAGATGATGGATAGCTTCAGATCCACAAATCCAAAACCCCAAAGACACTCAACCATCTTATCCTGAAAAATTGAAGATCAAATCCAAGACTAGAATTCCCTAGATAACCCAGAAACATTCATGAGGCAGGTTTTTGTGTGTGTCTGTGTCAGCGAGTGTGCAGAGGTTATTGGTCTTGACCTCAGCTCCTGGGTGGGCCGCGGTGGCTGTGTGCTTGTCTTGGATCATCTCTGGACCCTTCTGTTTACTGAAACAACAAGCAATCAGTGTCCGAGGAGGAGAGAGGAGTCACACAGGGGAACGTCCTCAAAGGCAGCACCTCTCTCTCTTTATTTCCACTTCTCACACTAACACACTAAAGTCACGCACACACTCTCACTATCTGCGTGTGGAAACTGTCCTCAGAGCCCTGACCACCCACGTAACCACGGTCGCCCGCTGAAACCAAATCTGTGACATTCTCTTGACCCTCCGTTCTTAATGAATCTCTCATCTGCCTGAGGCGTTGGATGCGTTGAGGCCAATTTGACTTCATATTTGGGTTAAAATACGATCCCATTGATGGTAAAATCATTATTCCACAAGTGCAGGAGGAGACGCTCTCCCACCTCGATGCTCCATAAAGGAAAGAGGAGAACTCGCTTGGCTAGCAGCAACCTGCTATTATGAGAGCAGTGACATAAAACGCTGCACTCAGAGAGCTTTATTTGAAGTTAAGAGAGGCTTTAAAGCTGGAAATTAAAAGGCGTTATGAGAGTGTTTTTACCAAAGTGCAGATAACCTGAGGTGAGGAAAGTCCCGACGATGTTCAAACAGGGTAAACACCTTTTGATTATTAGCTGCACATGACGCTCAAAGTCTTGCTTTAAAAATGTGCAAGTGAAAGAACGTTGCAGATAAAAATGGAGATGGTGGGGATTTCCCAATAGGACAGAAAAGTGTCATTACTTTAAATTAAACTGGGGGGTTAAATCATTGAAATGCATGGTAGGTTTGCCACCAGGGGGCTCCCAATTAAAATAATAATAAAAAATGACGAGGTGTGACACTGTTAGCTCCTCCCATCTCTGCTGCTTATGATACTTGTTTTGAATTTAGGACTAAGCTGCACTCATTTAGGTGTATCTACAATAACTTAACGTCTATGGGCCTGATCTGCTGAGATCCATAATAACGAGTGCTGAATTGCGTGTGCAAACTAAAAAATTGCACTTGCTATCAGTGGACATGTTGCTGGTGATCTACTATGAATGCGTGCGCGGTTCATAACAGCTGCACAAGTGGTGTGGACCGCCCTCTTTAAAGGAGGATTTTGCGTGTGTTACCAGCTGTCACCACGGAGAGTTTGGGAGAGCAGAGTGGCTGCAAATGAAAAATTAAATTTGAAGCCATGGAGTTTGAGGCAAATGAACACACTTGCGGTAGCTTTTTTGGTTGTCTGTCAATTTGACGGACAAGGTCGTCACTTTTCCCTCATGCCATATTTTTATCCATCATTTTTAATTTTCCTTTTCTGGTTACATTAAACATAATCTAATTGACAGCACACAGCTTAACCTCTAAGAGCAGTCTTACAGTTATGCGGGTACTCTTTTTTTTATTCTTCATGAGGGAAGGAAGTCAGATTTCCAGTTTCTCAGAATACACTATTTACCTCTTGTCATTACTGAGGAACTAAGAAGTTTGTTTGTTTGCCCCTGAAAGTGTTGTTTATCATACTGTTTACTCACAAAATCTGATTATGACCTGTAAAAACGATTTCAGTATATTAAGTGACCAGCATATCAAAGCTAGTTGGCTCATGAGAAATTCAGACTGCAAACGTGTTATCTAGGTGATAGAGTTTTTGTCAAATCAACAAGTTTACTTGTTTTTTAGTCTCAAAAAAAGTTTGAACAAACTTACACAAAAATGAGTCTTTTTCTGTTGGCACGTGAAGGTATCATTTAAAGAAGATCACACAGGTGTGACATTTTATCAATGACAAATACTTCTTACTGGCCTGGCCTCATGAACTTCATAAATTAGCATGCCCTCATTAAAGTTATTGATCTATTGTTGTGTTCTTTTCTATTTTCTTTCCTCATAATTTTTTATAGTTTTGTTGGGCTCACACCCTAATGTTCCCCTCTGGATCAATTTTAGACCTTATCTGAACCAGTAGGTGCAGCAAATTGTTTTTTGTAGGACTATGTGTAAAAGTTTATAATGTATCTTCTCCTTTCAGTTCCATCGGCCTATTGAATATAGCATGGCTCTGTAATACCTGACCCATCAGTGGGTAAATGTTATGTGTGTGTGTGTGTGTGTGTTTGATACAGTCCTCTGAGTGCACTGCGAAACCTGTACAGTTACTGACCTCAAGTGGCTGTTGTGAATATTGCAGTGATAACAGGAGTATTTTTCTGAGAAAAAAATAAACTCATAAGAACTCTCTGCTTTAAGTGATGCTTAGATAGTAGATTTTAAAATGTCATCATAATAACTGCTTTATATGTCAGTATACACAAATAATAAAGGTTCTCAAACAGTCCAAGGATTATTATTGTGTTTATGATTCTATATTTGTTTATTATGCTTTTTCAAGCCTTTGTTGGATTGTGAACAGGATAACTCAAAAAGTGAAGAACAGATTTTGATGAAATTTTCAGGTATTTTAGCCATGGCACAAAGAAGAAGTGACTGGATTGAGGTGGTGATCTGAATCTTGATGCTGATCCAGGAATTACTTCAAGTATTACTAACACTGCGTGATCTGGCAAACAATGTCAGAAATGCACTGGCAGAGGCTTATAGTTAGACTTCTAGTTAAGTATAGATTTTTGTTTTTGGTGCAGCAGGTAGTGTGCACCACTGTTAGCACCAGTCCACATTCATGGTGTTTCTCCAGATTCTCTGGTTTACAAAAACATGCTGATAAGATGAATTGATTACTCTAAATTGTCCCTAGGTATTAGTGAGTGGGTAAATTAATATTGGTTTGAGGGCATCAATCAGGGTGTCGTTAACTTTGTCTGGAGATTCACTCCCCCATTAAAGGGATGGTTCAGTATTTTTGAAGTTGGGCTGTATTAAAGGAGAACAAGCTGCTGCTGGTGGGTACAGCTATAGTGAGTCATTATGTGAGCTTTTAGGTCAAAACAAGGCACAAAACTATGCTGGATTGAATTTATGATTGGGTAAAAATTTCAGAGCACTTTACTTCTCTTGGAAATCTCTTTATTTGGCACTATTTTACAATGCAGCAAATGGCTGTGTTCTTCCACCTGTATGCACTGATTCTACTGATCTGCTGTTTCACTCTATTTCACTCTCAGGAATAAATAACAGCAGCAGAAAAAACTAATACTGAACCAAATATGAGTGATTTTGACTTAAGAGACGATGTCACTCCTTTTAATGTGGATGCCCGAGGTTACCTTAATGAACTGTTGTACACAAAAGAAGAAATTCTTCAGATCAAGGTTCAGCCTTTCTGCCACTTCACTGACTATTGTCGAGTACCTGATACAACCCAACTCCAAATACTGAACTATCCCTTTAATTGAAAGGTCAAGGGTCACATGTCAGTGTCAGACTGAACTGTATTCTCCAATGCATGCATAAACAGAATGGAAAGCCTGTATTAATATCTGTGAGCATTATTATTGACAGCACTTATATTACGTGTAAACTATGGGTAAAAACGTTCTCTCCAGTTGCATACAAGCCTTTCAGTGTGTGTGTTTCTGCATCTTTATGACACTTTAAAGCTCCACTAAAGTGTATAAAGCAATTAAATGCAACAAAAAAAGTGGTCCAATGTGAAATGTTACTCAGATTTGCTTTTGAACAACGATCATTCATAGTATCAAAAAGGATTTATATTCATGTCTGCTATTGCTTTAAGTATTTTAGTGCCATATGAGTGCTAAGCTCTACTTTTATAAGTCTCATGTTGGATTAAAAGACTGTTTTAGTGCTTGCTCATTAAGTGAAGTTTACTCTTTTATTGCTTTTGCTCTGTCCAGACACTGATCATCTGGACTCAGTGTCACTGCGACTACTCTCTCTGACCCTCTCTTCCTGTTTCCTACTCAGTGTTTCTTGGAGAGTATCATTCATCCCAGCAACCTTAACAGCTTGGTCACCCCTTCAGTGATTAGTGAGTCTTCCAGGTCAGACGTCTCAGTAGCACGTACTAACTCAAGTCTGTGTTCATCTGTTTCTGCACCGATGACTGAATGTTTGTGCCTGATTTAAACCCTGTACTTCATCCTGTTAGCAGCAGGATATCAAGCTGAAGTCTCCTGTGTGTTCTCATTTGTCAGGGACAGAGTAGAAGTTAATCAGTTCTCCTTCAGCACGGGCTGTTCTTTGTGGAGTTCAGAACGCTGACTGACACCTGAAGTCCTCTGCTGCTTAACTCATCTGATCCAAACGTTTCCTGCATCTCAGAGAGGAACGGAGGATACTGATGACATCCACAGGTGTGTTTGTGTATCTAAGTCAAAGTGTGTGTGGGGATAAGATCGGCCTTTCAGTTCCACAGGTAAAAACCCAGACTTATAATTAGTCATTTTCCCCCAAGATTTATGAAAATGGGAAACAGACACACACAGACATCAGCTGTCAAATGTCATAATGTTCATTTCAGCTGTAACAATGTAATACTAACATAAATAATCTTTGGAAATGTCACTAACATAAAAAATGTTCTTGCCTGTAAAGCTGGTTGTTATTCTCAGGCCAATGTTCTTGCGCTGAACTCTTGTTGCTGATATATTAATTTGGCCCTTCCCTTTGCCCAGAATGGATGCTCAAGCTTATTTGCACAAAAACTCATAAACAAACATTCTAATGCAGGAAGATGTGCTTTATCTCTACAGCATTGCTTACCAAAGCATGAACTCAGCCCACTGGTGGGCTGAAGGCACAACAGCTGGACTTTGAGATAACTTTTCAATGAATAAAGCCCCTTCTCTAAATATCCAGTGTACTGACATGACAACTTTTTGGCATTTTATGCTTCAAGAGAGAGCAGAATAAATTCTGTGTGCTGCAACACAAGATTGGCCCAACTATTACTTTTTTCATATTGGGGAGTGTTTTTAATATACATCTAACCAAATAAAAGTACATAAAAATATTTGTAATCAGGCCAATACATATGATGGAGGATAAGGGCCATGTTAAAAATGTAAGTTTACAAAGAAAAGTAAAGTTACAAGAATAAAGTCAAAAAGTTATGATAATAAAGTCAGAAGGTTTCAAGAATATTCTCATAAAGTTACGAGAGTAAAGTTGAAAAGTTACGAAAATTATCTCATGGAGTTACAAGACTAAAGTACGGAAGAGTATAAGGGCCATGTTAGATGGAGAAAATAATTTTGGGGAAGTCGAGATTAAAGTCGAAATTTCGGGATTAAAGTTGAAATGACAAGAATAAAACTGAAATACAATTTTGTGATAAAAGTTGAAATGTCAAGAAAAAAGTCAAAATGTCAAGAAAAGTCGAAGTGTCGAGAAAAAAAGCCAAAATGTCGAGAATAAAGTCGAAATACATTGTATGTCGACTTTATTCTCGACTTTCGACTTTTTTTCTCCACATTTTAACTTTAATCTCATCATTTTGACTTTAATCACGAAATTGTATTTCGACTTTTTTGTCAACATTTCAACTTTTATCTCATATTTCCGACTTTTATCTCAAAATTTCAACTTGGTCGTCATTTCGACTTTAATGTCGACCTGCCAATTATTTTTTTCCATCTAAAATGGCTCTAATAGTCTTCCCTACTGAAGTCATAAAGTTACAAGAATAAAGTCGAAAAGTTAGGAGAATGATCTCATAAAGTTACGTACGGAAGAGTATTAGGGCCATTTTAGATGGAAAAAGTAATTTTTGGCAGGTCGAGATTAAAGTCGAAATGACAACAATGAAGTCGAAATTTTGAGATAAAAGTCGAAATGGCAAGATAAAAGTTGAAATGTTGACAATAAAGTTGAAATACTATTCCACGGTAAAAGTCAAAATGATGAGACTAAAGCTAAAATGTTTAGAAGAAAAGTCGAAAGTCAAGAAATAGTCGACATACAATGTATTTCGACATGACATTTCGGCTTTTTTCTCGACACTTCAACTTTTTTCTCAACATTTCTACTTTTATCACAAAATTGTATTTCGACTTTATTCTTATTTTTGGGGAAATTAAATTATTCAAATTTTAGGGATCACACTGTCACACAACACAGAAAGAAATGTGACCGCACACTACTTCAGTCAGTTCATCCATGTCTTTTGACGTTTCCTGGAAAATGAACCAATCTGTGCAGTCAAAGCATCCCTGAAGGGCCAGAGCGCTGTCCTCGCTCCACACCTAGACTTCACATGTCTGCGCCCTATCTGTTTGCAGCACAGTCCTATAAGAGGGCAAAAGATGCACCACATTCAATAAGTCAATCAATCTTTATTGCACAGCGCCAATTCATAACAAATGTTATCTCAAGACACTTTGCAATACAAAACTGGCTGAAGACAAACTCTTCATTTTATGGATACACATATATGCATATAAAAATACACTTTTACATACAAATGCATACATCCAACACCCAACATGATTCCATATAGCCAATAATGAATCCCTCCATCATGGTGGCAATGAAAAACCTCTGTTTAGCAGTAGGAAATCTTGAATGTGATCAGAGGATCCAAGAGGGGGGCCGGCAACAGGCTTATTGACACCCTAAATAGAGCCATAACAGTGGTCCAATGTCCTGTTACTGCGAGTGGAACAGGTGACATACTGGCTGAAGTTGCTGAGTGACTTTTTACAGTTAACATGATTAAAGTCACCCAAAAAGAAATACGGCGCATCAGATGATATGGACTTAAGTCGTTGTGCCACTGAAAAGATGACATTAAAGGCTGTTTTAGCATCAGCTCTGGGATGAATATAAACCACTGTTAAGCTGCATTCACACCGAACGAGACTTGGGTGACCACTCTCCATGCAAAGTCAGTACAGCCACGGTGGGGAAGGGCCAAGCCTCCCGCGACTCGACGGGCGCAATCTGGGCGACTTGGTCGAGTTACGACCAGGTCGCATCTCTTGGTTACCAAAGTTGAAAAAAATGAACTTTTCAGGTGACATTGCATGTGGTTGTGCCGCAACAGCACATCAGCGTTGTGTGGGTGTGTGACGACACCCGTGTCAGACTGTTTTTATTCCGGCTCATAGAGGTACAATCCATGTCCGTGTGGGAACATTAGTTGGTGAGCCAATTGTTACGCCTTATTCAACAGAAGTGGTGGTTCTTTGCTGTCCTGTCCTTCCTCATTTGCATCAGCTGCAGTGTTTTACAGTTGGTAGATGAGTGAAAAGGATACAGTTGGAATCAGCTAATACATACAAATATATGATATGATAAGATGATATGATTGCAGGGAAACTCAAGCGGGCGTGATATCAATGAGCGACAGAACAGGGACAAAATGAACCATTTTATGGACAGCTGACGCGACTTGGGTGGGCATCTCGGTCGGCAAGTTGCGTTCGGTGTGAATGCACCTTTAAGAATATTTATGGAATTTGCGTGGCAAATAGAAGGGTCTGACGGGTAGTGACAGGAGCTCAATGTCCGGTAGACAGATCCGTTCACGTACGGTGACATTTTTACACCAACTCGGGTTCACATACATGCAGACACACAAACTGTGGTGTTTCCCAGTCGTCAGTGGGTCACGGTCCAAGTGGATCGAGACTCCAAATCCATCAATGTTCAAGACAGATTCTGAATCAGAGTCCGATAACCATGTCTCAGTGAAAGCCAAAACATTCACATCTCTGAATTCATGCTTAGAGGAAACGCAAGCTTGCAGTTCATCAGTCTTATTTTTCAAAGTTTGGACATTTGCCAAGACAATGGATGGCGAGGGAAGACATTTATTCTTAGTTACAAGCTGGCGCAAGCCACCCTTCTTTCCTCACTTGAGGTTTGCAAGTTTGTGTAAATGCCACATTAGGAATAAAAACTTCATACTCTGCAATATCTGAAAGTAGATCCATTTGTTGATCCAGTGGCAGATTATTTGATTGAAATCCAAGAAGAAAGTCCCGGGTGTATTGAATCCTGTTTGTTTGCTGGTTGACAAACAATTCCATGGCGAGGTTCAGCGTGGCTGACAGGAGCAGTAAAAAAGTACATCCATTTTCACTTGAGCTTGTAACATGTTACAGATGAAAAATCGTTAAAGACAAAGACACGCCCAGAAAGACACATTTTTCTAAAAAATAAAAAATGTAAAAGGTTATGGTTAAAAACAAGTTAAAAGGTTAACAACACATGCACACTAGTGCTGACACTTCGCCACATGAGCAGCACCCCCATGAGCAGAGATGGATGCACTTTGAGTCAGTTTCTTGTTCACGTAGTCCTTTAGGCTGTGCATCATGGACTCTGAATAAAGCACCTCTGGAGGAATGGACCGCAGTATCCAGCCCTACAAACAAACAAACAAACACACAGTCAGGGGCCACCACCAGCTGTAACCCTGTGTGCACTGTGTGCATTTTATCAAGAGTATATATATTTCTAATGATGATGAAATTGCATCGACATCAGAGACTGTGAGTTAACTTGTTTTTCCTCACTCCTCTTGCTTTATGATATACAGTAAAGGCTGGATTGCCTGAGGGGGGAGGTACGGGAAGTGAGCTGACTGATCTGGAAAGCAGAGAGAGGATTCAGAGACTTATGCTGCGTTCCAAGCCATCCGTAACCTGTGATTTACCGGCTAAAAGTGGGCGGTGCTATAGTCAAACCTGTGAATTCACCCCTGTGAACTCGATTGTGCTCAACGTACTCCGAGTTCCTCGTTAGACGTCACGCAGCTTAACATAATTGCAGCCCTGGTTTTTGTAAAAGTGGCAAACAGTAAGAAATATTCTATTTGGGGAGATAAAAATAAATGTTTACATTGTGCTACATATATTATTACATGTTTAGTGTATGAAATGACCCCTATATACATGCCGACAGGGATATAGTATATTGCAATGGAAGAATGCCTGGAACGGTATGAAGTTGTGACTCGTAACTTTGAAGTCGTGACTCACAGGTTGAAACTGCCACTGGAATGCAGCAAAACATATACGTCATTTATCGGTGGTTTAATCAGTATTTTCTGTGTAAATAACGTAAAAAACATTGTAAATAATGGCAATAGTATCATTCTGGAGTGTTTTCTTGCCGTTCTTTTGCCGTACTTTCATGTATTTCATCTTTTTTGTCATTGTCTTTTTCATCATAGATCATGTTTTCTGGATTTCATAAATAGTTAAATGACATAATAATAGAAATAATATTGAATAATAATAATAATAAATAATAATATAAAATAGGCTGAGTTTCTGTTGTGCATGTTCATTTAGAATTGTTTATAAAAATGTTAAAAATTCTTTTTTTTTTCATTTTTTGTAATTACACACTGCTTTAAGCATTTACAACCTAATAATGAAAAATACTTGCTAGAATGTTTTATCTTTTATTTAAAAAGGTGCAAAATAATTTACTCAAAGCATATTTTCTGAATTATTTATTGACAAAAAAGACCAGGCGATGATTTTTCATTCATAGTAGTAAAAGGGTTAATATTTATAATAAAGCGCTGCACTGGACCACTGGCATTATTCCGATGTATTTACTTGTCAAGATATTGAGCATGCATGCTGCATGTGTCATGACTCAACACACGCTGCTGAGGGTCCTCTTTTTGGTTTTCAGAATATGGTCACCCTAGATAGTTAGATTACTTTATTTATACCCAAGGGTAGATTTGTCTTGCAGACAGAGTGATTGCATTCCACAACACAAACCACACACAAACAATAAACAGGCAGGTATTTGGTCAAAGTGACAAGACATAAAGTACTCTGTGTTTCACCATATATAGCAGCATGGATCAGTAGAATAAATAAGATCAGATAGATGAAACAACAAACAATAAAACACAATAAAAAACCTCAAGAAGATAACTATAAAAACGTAACAGTAATAAAAATCACAGTAAAAGATAGAGCAAATAAATAGGATTAAAAATTAGATAAGTAAATGAAGTGCTATGTCACTGTTTCTTATTGAGCTCAGTGATGCCGACAGGAACAAAGCTATTTTTATAACGCTGTGTCCTGCATCTTGGGACTAAAAACCTCCATCCAGAGGAAAGGACCCAAAATTCAGAGGATGGGAGTCATTGTTAAGAATTGCTGAAGCCATCCTCTGTATCTGTTTAGTGTACAGGAAAATGATTGCATCGACACTCTGGCCTTTCCAACACACAACAATGCCTTTAAATTCCAAAGCAGTGTGATGTTATGTGTTCATAGCAAACCTCATTTCAGGCATCCATCCAAAACCAGTATTTGGATGGATGCCTGAATGGTGGCAAGTCTGGCTGCTGCCCTGAGCTATTAAGTTTATTTCTCATTTTATGACCAGTTTAAGAGCAATAATAAGCAAACACAAACAACTCAATATTTGATTAATTTAATAACAAGTACAAGTGCTCAGCTCTCCTTCGGCTGCTCTTGTCAGTTAAAAAGCAGAAATGTATCACCCCCATCCTTGTCTCTCTCCATTGGCTCCCCGTTTGAAGATGTTGTTGTCCGTTTTTAAATCTTTAAATGGATTTGCACCTTGATAGATGGCTGATCTTTTAAAAGTCTCCACACTGTTGAGATCTTTATGGTTTTCAGAGCAGCTTCTCCTTGTTGTCCAAAAGGCCAGGCTGAAAACATGAGTTGACTTAAGCTTTCCAGGTGGCCCCTAAACTATTAAACGAGTTACCTACTTTTAAATCTCGTCTTAAAACTTACTTTTACTTGCTGGCTTTTAATTCAGCATGAGAGCTGTGGGGTCTCTGTTTTTATGTCTTTTATTTGCTGAAGTTTGGCTTTTAATTATATATATCTATTCTAATTTCATTTTTACAACTTGTCCTGTTTTAAGTGTTTCTTATAAGTTTTATATGATTTTATACTACTCGATTATTTGGTTTTAATTCTTATTTTTCATTATTGTATTTTTATTTTATTCTGTTCCTGCCTGTTAGTCACTGTGCAGCACTTGATTGTTTGTTAAAATGCACTATATAAAGTGGATTGGATTGGATCAAAAACATATCTAAGGAGTACTGTGACAGATAAGTTGACTGGCAATGATAAACATTCACTGGGATATTAAGAAAGATGTTGAGACTGTTCAACAAGAGCTTGATGCTACAGGGAGACTGATTAACTTCTTATTGGCAGGAATTAAAATTATTTTGCCAGATGATGAGATCTGTTGCGACTTCAGTTTCCTTCTTAGTGTTAATATGATTCAGGTTGAGTGAATGGTGGCAAGTCTGGCTGCTGCCGCTTTACCGTTCTTCTCAATGTTTTCTATCATTTTATCATGTGTTTTACTGTTTTACGAAACCAAAATAATTACAAATACGAAGAAAACTGGGTTAGATATCATGGGAACCAAGCTGAAAAACTACTTCATCAGTGTCTCACCTGCATGAGCCACAACAGCTTAAGGTATCATGCTAATGAGTTCCCAATACCCATCCAAGTCAGCATCCAGGTTACTTTTTTTTTGAGAAATCGAGACAATTATTTACCTCAAGCTTAGGCCAGGAAAGTAATAGTCAGAGCAGCGGGAACACTGCACCCACAACAAATACCTTAGGCAACAAGTTGTTTCATGAAGTTGTGAAATGACTTGGTAAACAGAGGCTCAATCTGTCATTTACATTCAGAAAAAAAGTCTGATGGATTGATGGGATGATTTGTTAAATGAAAATTTAGAGCACAGACATCTTTCATGTGCTAGAATGACTCTCATGCGAACGTTAAAATTTGATCCTGCTGGTGACCCTGTGCTCAGTCATAGGGTCAAATCAGTCCCTTGTTTTGTAATTCACTTCATTATTCAGCATCATTGCAATAACAGGCAGTTATTCTTACCAGAACCATGTGGCAGATGCTGCCATATGTTTTGTCTCCTGCTGTGACGTACTGTAGGGAGCTTCGAACAAAGTCCTCTGGTGTTAGAGTTACTAAGTCTGCTTTCAGGTACCCTGCCATTCGAGTGGAGACTCCAAATGGAGCTACTATCTAAGAAAAAGACAACAGACAGAAAATGTGACAGAAAGTATCTACTTATTACTTATTTTAAAGAGCCCATATTTTTCCTTAAATCTCGTTCATATATTCATTTTTGATGACTGTTGGAGTATGTTCTCAACCATTCAAACTTCTAGTTTTCACAGACTGAGTACTCCTGGTATCTAGCTGTATACTCCCTGCCACTGAGGCCCTTTCCCCTGCGTGGGCCCAATCCACTTTGATTGGTTGATTGGTCTGTGGTGAATTGTCAGTTAAACACTGCTTGGCACCAAGTTGTCAACAGCTCTGCATACATTCTACTGTTTCTGCTCCACATTGGGGTGGCTACCTTCATTTAAAAAGCTTAAATTGTCAATGCAACAATGATTGCAACAATGATATGATGTCACACTGGTAGGTCTAATGAGGGGCCAGGGGAGTGAGCTGATACAGGCAGATACGGGTGCTACAGAGAAAAGTTCTGATACCACAGACTTTTTGTCTTTTATCTTGGGCAAAAAAGTGCTCTACAATGCTATCACGCTAAAGGGTGTACAGGACTATCCTTACATCTACCTACAATCGTCTATTGCGCCTATCCCTTTCAGGGTCATAGGGGGACTGGAGCCCATCCCAGGTGTCATTGGGCAAGATGTGGGGCACACCCTGAATCGGTCGCCAGCCAGTCACAGGGCCACATAGAGAGATAGACAACCATTGACGCTCACACTCTAATGTAAGGGCGATTTTGAGTCACCAGTTAAACATAACAAGCATGTTTTTTGTCTGTGGGAGGAAACTGGAGTGCCCAGTCTAAACCCACACAGACATGGAGAGACCATGCAAACTCCACGCAGAAAGCCCCTGGTCAACACTGGAGTCCAACCAGCAATCTTCTAGCTGTGCATCAAGTGCACTAACCTGCTGCACCACTGTGCTGCCCATGTACAAAACAAGTAAAGGCATAATAAGGACTCTTGAACAAGTGGATCTAAAAGCCGAGTACCTGAATGGTAATTCCCTTATTTTTGTATTCAGCTTGCAGAGCATGGGAAAATCTTTCCACAAAGACCTGTAGAAACACAAGTTTAGGTATAGTGATGTTATCATGGAAAAATACTCTGTGTGCACAGTGGAGATATTATTACCTTAGTGGCAGCATACAGAGTGTACAGAGGAAATGGAACAGAGGCAACTCCAGAAGAAATATTCACAATCACTCCTCTTCTCCTGCAGGAAAGAAAGATGTTCTTACTTGTTTGGCCCGTTAAAGATGCTATTTTGTGTATTTAAGGTTTGTTGTGTTACACTTAATATCTCAGCAAGAAAACATTGGAGGAAAACCTTTTCTCCATGCCTGGGAGGATTATTTTGCACATCTGGAAAAGAAGGAAAACTGTTTAGAAGTGACAAGATCCTAAATTTTTAATTTGTTGTTTTATTTCAGGTCAAGAGTGTTTTTCATGTTACCAAGCTGTCAGTAAGACTTCATAATACACAAGTAGTATAGAATGGTTCAGGAATCAGTCCCAAAACACAGAAGTGCATTAGCATTTAGCAGTTCCTGGTTCCCAAGGCTGAAAGTAAATGGGATTTAGAATACTGGTTTTGGATGGATGCCTGAAATGAGGTTTGCTATGAACACATAACATCACACTGCTTTGGAATTTAAAGGCATTGTTGTGTGTTAAAAAGGCCAGTTGTTATCAAACTGCTAAAAAAGACTACAAAGATGGCTGGGAACCCATCTGCAAACATCTCTGATTGTTTTTTAATAATCAATAATTTATCCATTATTGTCAGAGCCATGGAGACCAACTTGATCAGGTCATTTGATAAAGAGGAAATTCTCAAACATGAGGCCTTAATGTCGAACCGTCATGTTGTGGTTTCATGGTAGCTTCATGATACCTTTCTTCTCTCTGATGATTCATTCATTCATTCATTTTCTACACCACTTTTCTCTTTTGGGGTCGCAGGGGGGCTGGAGCCTGTCCCAGCTGTCATTAGGTGAGAGGCGGGGCCAGTCATCAGCCAATTGCAGAGCCAAATAGAGAGAAAGACAACCATTCATGCTCACACTCATACCTAAGGGCATTTTGGAGTCACCAATCAACCTAATGAGCATGTTTTTGGTCTGTGGGGGAAGAGAGAATTCACGCATGCACGGGAAGAACATGCAAACTTAACTGAGAAAGGCCCTGCCCCGACCCAGTGATCAAACTGGCCACCTTCCCTATTTGGTTTTAATTCTTATTTTTCATTATTGTATTTTTATTTATTCTGTTCCTGCCTGTTAGTCACTGTGCAGCACTTGATTGTTTGTTAAAATGCACTATATAAAGTGGATTGGATTGGATCAAAAACATATCTAAGGAGTACTGTGACAGATAAGTTGACTGGCAATGATAAACATTCACTGGGATATTAAGAAAGATGTTGAGACTGTTCAACAAGAGCTTGATGCTACAGGGAGACTGATTAACTTCTTATTGGCAGGAATTAAAATTATTTTGCCAGATGATGAGATCTGTTGCGACTTCAGTTTCCTCCTTAGTGTTAATATGATTCAGGTTGAGTGAATGGTGGCAAGTCTGGCTGCTGCCGCTTTACCGTTCTTCTCAATGTTTTCTCGGGAAAAAACATGCAAACTTAACTGAGAAAGGCCCTGCCCCTACCCAGGGATCGAACTGGCCACCTTGTTGCTGTGCGCACATGCGCTACCTGCTACGCCACCGTGCCGCCCTCTCTGATTATGTTTAGGCGTTAAAAAGGAGAAAAGTTGGTTTGTTTGCTAAGATTAAAGAACAGAATGTGCAAGCTTTATTCATTTTTGTTAACAAACCTCATTATCAGCAATGATCCAAAACCCAGTGAAAATTCCCATGGGATTCAGCAGGTTTTTACACCAGAGAGCTAGCCTGGTGCTAACTTCTGCATTGGCCTGTAAATATGTATCATCCCTGCACCACTCTAATGCTTTAAAAAAAATGTAACCAAGACTGAATGTTAGTCAAAATAAACACCTACCTTAGCCATAGTTTTCACATTGCAGTTTATTATTTTTGTAATTGTCTGAAAGCACAATAAGCTTGGATTATTATAGAGAAACTTAATGGGAAAATACTCAACACAAAAAATTAAGTTAAAAAAGGCATTCTGAAGAGTATCAATGTTCATGGAAACCCTCTGAGAATTAACTTGATATGCATATTTTTAATTATTATTATTCAAAAGCGGGTGTGGGTTTTTTGCTATTATTTGTATGCCTCCACGCAGGCAACGGCCAAGGCTGGAGGCATAACCTTCTCAAGTTGTCAGTCCATCCATCCAATGTGACTCTCTGAATGCAGTATCTGTTGAAAGTCTTTTATTTTAACTTTAACAATGTCTTCACTCAGGCTCAAGGGTAATTGATTAGATTTGGGGGTCAAAGTCATCAAGAAATTCTCATCAAACTCTGCACAAATGTCAAATAAGATGCAAAAGAAATAAGTAGAACCTGAAGATTAAAGGAGAAATGTCAAGTTTGTGGAGTCTAATGGCCATCCTTTGCTTGTGGAATACATATATCATTATCACTTACAGAGATATTTTCGTAAAACCTTGCTTAAAGATCCATTCTTACATGGTCAGTTTTTTACATTCATGAGTCAAAGGTCAAGGCCGTGGACTTCATGATCACCATTAGCTTGTAAATGCCAATATGTGAAACCTCATACCACAAAAGTGCTTTGAGGGATTACCTTCAAACTTCACACAGGCATTTTACAGGATACATGTCTGCCCTACAAAGGCAAAGTGCAGTATCTGCAAAAATGTCAAACAGAGAAAAGCAGCTTTTTGTGTTTTTTTTTCCCACCAAGTCTATGTATGAAATCATATTTAACTACCAAGTGTATGATTTATTAGATTAAAGAGAATAGAATTTAATGCATATTGATTATTGACATTCATGCTAAATTTGACGGTTTTATAGGCTTTACTGCACTTTGCCTTTGTTTTACTGCAGTATAATTACATGACCATACAGTGACATGCTGCAGTATGTGCAGAATGTAAGGCCATTTCACTTAGTTTTTTTTTTTTTAAATAATATTTGGCATATTAATTTTCAATATTGATATATTATTTTTCGCTGCACACGCTGCTACTGCCAACACCGAATGTGTAATTATCTCCTCCTTAGTGATGATAAAAAGCAACAACAGAGTTATCTATGAATGTATTTTTTGTTTTTTGTTATCAGAACAGTGTTTATTTCTCAAGCAGTTCATGTGTAACTTCACACCAACAAAAAATACAGCATAAAATCAGACCATCAGACATTATAACAACATTCTACATTGGGCTCTAATACATAGATGCACAAAAGTACCATATGACAGTTTTAATTTTTCTTTCACTCAGTATGTTGTCCCCCAAGTGGGCGACCCTGTTTCAGCCCTGATCTGTTACTTTCTCTCCTAATGTCAAACACTATTCACTGTGCTATCTCAGTAAATCTCATTTCAAAACAATTTTAAAAAGGAGAAACAAGTCAGCCAAATGTTAAGAATTGAGTTTTGCAGAGTGGTGGTCTGTAACTGGATTTCTCTTATAGGCCCTTCATGAAAATGTGTAGCCTGGGTTAAATTCCTGAATGTCAACATGAAAAAAATCATACATACTATGCAAGACAGAAAATGCATTCATGTTCTGACAGGAAAACACCTAAATGTAGTTGTGATACGACTGACCTGATCCAGGTCTGTAGACTCGAGGAATTTACATGGGATGAGGTTGGGCAGCATGCCAACATTATTGACTAAAGTAAGAAAACATACAGGCTTAGAATTCAGGAGGAAAAGTAAACAGAGCTTGCATTTCTCAGTAATGATCATTCTGGAAGCACCTCTTGATTGAAATATTACATTTAAAAAAAACAAACCTAAAACACCAATGTTTAGATCCTTCAGCTGATCCTCAAGTTCACTAAACACATTTTCTTTCATGAAGTCTGTGACTATCACTTTCACCTTCTGCCCTGTGGTTTCACCTGTAAGAAAATAAATTTAAAAAAGGTGAGGAAGGAATACGCTCATATGACACCCCAGTTTTAATGCAGGCACTACAAAAAGGAAGACAATGAGCAAGATTTACTTATTTTCTTGGCCACCTGGTCCAGTGCTGCTTTGGTTCTGCTCATGATCACCACGTTCATTCCTTGTTGAGCCAGCTGAGGGAGGCAGAGGTTCAGTCAGCAGATGTGGAGCACAGGAGAAGTCCAGTTTTTAATCTGCACCATGAGCTGATTGTTTTGTAAAGTCGGAAGACTCACAAAATACCCACTGGCTTGTGGCACACGGTTTCTCTTTAAAAATACATGTTGGTGTCTTATGGTTCAGTTTTGAGCCTACGTGAAAGCAAAAACAAGCACTCATTACTTACCTCTAATGCATATGCTCTCCCTATCCCCTCTGAGGCACCAGTCACCACTAAAGAAAAGAAGCAGAGAGAAAAAAGAGTTACAAACTTAAAGAGAATTTTGATGACTGCTAGAATGAGTTCACAATCACTGATGTTTAAACTAGCCGTCTGTTTTTGATAAACCAAGCTCCCCTGATGTAGCTGCATTGTAGGTCTGCTGTACCTGAATGTGCAGTGCTGCGTGTCCAGGGAGAAGTGCAGTGGGGCTACACTGCAAGGCTCCCTTCTCTATGTGGAGCCATTCTGCTCTGATAGGACAATCTGATTGGTCAGTCTGCTCTGTTGTTATTGTCATTTCACCATGTTGTCAGCAGCTCTGTGATGACAAAACAATGGTATGATGTCACACTGGTAGGGGGTCTGGGGAAATTAGCCATTTTAGGCAGCTTTTGGTGCCATAAAGATTAGATTAGATTAGATCAGACAGAACTTTATTTATCCTTTTGAGAGACTCCCTCAGGGAAATTAATATTTCAATAGCATGACTTATAGCAGATAAGAAGGTGTATAAAAAAGAGATAGATATAAACAGAAATATATATAAAAATAGAAATAGAAATATGGCTACTGTCTCAGAGGGGTGGAGGGAGAAGTCCAGGTATCACAGAAGGACAATTAAAAAAGGAAAAGCATAAAATGGGCTTTTTAAAACATCAGTTCATATAATGTCTTGTGGTTTTCAGTCTTAACTCAACAGGCAGTGTGTGTCAGATCTGCACAACATCATCCCTCTCCTTTTCCTGACAAATCTCAGGATTGTGTGTTTTGTTTGTTTTTTGTTTATGGTACCCAACACACCCTGTTACAGACTGTGCTAAAACAGCCTGTTCTTTGGCTCTGATAAAGGATTAAGTGAGATCAGACCAGAGCTGCCTGTTAGGGTACTCACTACTCTCCCATCTCCTCCTTATTCTGATCACAATACTTGCAGCCTCTTCTCTTCACAATAGCCACATCTACCCCCTCTGACCTGGTTGTAGTTCAGATGACTGGATAAGAAACGCTTCAGTCTGAGGTGTTTTCAGCCTGGGAATAATCTAAGTGAGTAATTTGAGACTTGCACTGCTCTTAGGTATGCAGCAATCAAGTCTCTGTTCATTGAATTTTTCACTCAACTGAGCAGACTCACAGCTTCTAATCACTACCTATCAGAGCAGTGTCACATGAAGGAGCTCGGAGCTCCAGAACTTTTGACAAAATTAATAAGTACTCCATTAGAAACTGATTTATGCTAATTCTGCTTCAACAGATTAAACTGATGGTTTTGGGGGTTTTTCATGAAGGATTTTTTCACTATCTTATGTTTAAAAGCTGAAGCTGACATTGATAATCACATGCAAAATGCTCACATCACACTTAAGCTACAATACAACTTTGTGAAATGACACCAGAAGGGCAAACTTAACCAACTGGCCATGGAAATAAAATAAACTGTCTAAATCATTTTGAATAGACTTGACACAAAGGCTTAAAGAGGTTCATTAAAAACTTTCTTTAATTATTTTGCTGCCCCTGTGTGGTGGTGGTGAACAGAGTCTAAATGTTTATCATTGACTGCAATAAAAAATAAAAATGTCTAAAATTGCTTGTCCTTTCCCCTTAATAAGGCTTTTTTTTCCAAAGGTCACATGTTGAGCAAAATACACTTTTTCAAGGTTCCAAGGTGTTTAAGAATGTGTTCAGGGCCCTCCAGCATGAGAAAACTCCACCTCTTCTTCTGTTGCTTGCTTCACGTCTTAGAAAATGTGTGCTCAAACAGGCTGTTTGCAAAGATGCCTTAAATTATGTCCTTAGGGGATGTGCCCCTCCCCTAGATGAGATACTCTCCCTAATGACTTCCATCTATTTGTTGTACACTGTTCCTTTCAGGGTCGTGGAGGCAAGAGCCTATTCCAGTTGACATTTAGAAAGAGGTGGGGACTAATCAATCACAGGCCTGATATATAAAGACAAACAACCACTCAAATATACAAACTCACACCAAGCGCTATAAAGAGTCACATGTTAGTCTAATGTGCATGTTCTTGGACTGTGCAGGGAAACATGGGTACCTGAAAAAACAAACAAGCCTGCACAGGGAGAACATGCAAACTCCACACAGACAGGCCCCATCTGTCTGAGGAATCAAACTAGTGACCTTCCCTATTGTGAGGCTCCAGCACTCTCTGCTGTATCGCCCTGCAGCCCCCTCAACAGATCCTACAAATGTGATCAGTGGGCTGCCATTTAACTTTATGTTGCCCCAAAGTGTACAGACAGCTTCCCTCCATCAAATAAGTCCATGTGACTTGATTCTTGAGGTTGAGAGCCATAAAATAAACTGTTCAAGCAAATACAAGTAGAATAAGTTGTACTGCCTTCCTGTGACTTTTGAGCATCCCACTGCTAAAGAGAAATTTTAAAAAAAGGTTAAAGGTCAATGAGAATCGTGCATGCTTGGAGACACTGAACAGTGAGAGGAGGAAGCAGAGCAGGCAGCATGACAAGCAGAATAGCCTCAGTAGATCATTTCTTTATTTAATAATCAGACCATTTACCAGTCTGTGCTAGATTTTTACCAGTGTGGGCTAAAAATCTAGCACTGTGTATATATATATATGGTGTTTTAAGGCATATCTCTGCTCTGACATTCCTAAATTTACCCATGTGTCTCTTGCATGTCTGACAACGGATCATAAGAAAGAGAATTTGCCTGTGAAATATAAATGAATAGCTTCCTTCTTTCTTTCAATTCTAACCTTGACAAAGTTTATTTCACTTTTATTGTTGGATACACTAGATTATATTTTATATTTTGTTCTGAATGAAAAATGTGTGTCTTCACACTGTTATTGATCCTACATACATGCATAGACCAGGGTTGCACACAAATGCAAAAACACAAATGAAGGTATACAGTCAGCTGGGGCTTGGTGCATTCTTAAGGGCAGCTTGATTTTGGTTGCTACAAGACCAAATTCCAGACTTGGTCCAAATGGGACATTGACTGACAATGACCTGGGGGTGTTAGTGGGTGGAGGTAGGGAGGTGGGTGAAGGCAAATGGACAAAAATGAAAATTGATGATAACTATAAATTCATGGACTCCCGGGTCATAAAATCTGTCCTTGCCATGTTTGTCTCTGTTGAATTTAAATGTATTAGAGGTATCATATTGTGTGAAGATAACATGAAAACTTTGTCTGGCTTGACAGACACCAACCCCAGGCTATAGTGATAGTATAACTGTGAGTCAGTCTCTTAGATCGCTGTGTGTTAGGAGTAATTTAACAAATGACTGTGTTTATTTAGTCATGAAGATCCTGGCATTGAGCCCACATTCCCTCATCATTACAGCGTCCCTGTTTCCTCCATCATCATTTATAGTTAACTGGAGTGAAGCAGCACTGAAGATCTGGGAGCATTTGGACGGTACTGTTTTTGACAAGTCACACTTTTGACAGAAAAGTGTGCATGTCCTCTGTGTATGTAATTAATACAATTATTATTTTATAAGGAACATAAGCACATTCATGTATTGTTGCAGTCTGCTTGTATACTTTATGCCTAACGCTCTGTTCTTGTCAGAGTCAAAATAAATCACAGACTTAAGGTGTTTCAGTTTGTTTGTTTGTGAACAGGATAACTCAAAAATGTGTGGATGGATTTTGATGAAATTTTTGGGAAATATTAGTCATGGCACAAGGAAGAAGCGGTACAAGTTTGGTAGTGAATCAAATTTTTATGCAGATCCAGGATTTTTAAAGGATTTGTTGACAGTAAAAGATAGGGGTGTTTTCCACATTTTCGCTAATAACTCAATAAATTCTAAACAGATTTTCTTCACATTTTCAGGAAAAGTTAGTCATGGCACAAGGAAGATTGATTGATAAGATTTTGGTGGTGGCTGTTTTTCTTTTGTCATTCTTATAGGTTGAAACAGTTATTTGTGTATAATGATAAATATAATTTAGATGATTTGACTTAGTCTTGGTTTCCACTTTGAAATGTGTGCATATTAGGTTTTAGTGTGGCTATAATTTCAGTGGAAATCTTTACTTGTGGTTTCCCCTTATTTTGCAGTGGTTTGAGCCAATTCGGGAGGAGCCAGGACAGGCATAAGAGTAGCCTCAGATCTAGACTGGGGAGAGACATTACTGAATATGGTAGCTTGTTGTGAGACTGTGTTTTTTCTTACCTTTAATTTAATTGCCTTGGCTTGTTTTTTGTGTTTTGATTATTAAATCCAACCCTTCATTTTTGCATCATCTGCTGACTCCTGGGCATCTTCTTTCCATTCACCACCAGTGCCGAATAGCCACACTTAAATCCCTTTATTCATTTTTGGTAAAATTTCAATCGTATTGTTACAAGATGTTTTCCACATTTTTTAAAAGTTACTCACTTGACAATGTAGGAAATGCCCCAGCGGAGGTCTGTGGTCTTGGAGCACTTCAACTTGTATTGCCAAATGAAGTGTTTTGGATATGGATTCTTTTTGGAGTTTTTGGATCCATAATCTCACTAAAAACATCACAAACCTTGCACACTTTGTCCAATGTGCTTATTCTTTGTACATTGCAAAAATTTGCAGAACAAGACAATAAATTACAAAACAATCATCAGCAATCATGTCTTGGCCCATCGAGTTCCCACAGGCATGAGCATGCACCAGTTTTGTGCACAACATCATTTTGCCAAGTACTGATAAAACTGTTTCTGTTGGAATCTGTTATTTGTCCAATAGTCCTCATGTTTGTTGTGTTAAGATGTCCATGTCTCTGCTCATATTCAAATTGGAGCGTCCCAGATCTCAAATCATAAATATCAGAGATGTTAGATATTTACAAAGTTGTTTAAGAAGACCAAGACGTGTAACTTAGCATATGTTGTCTACTTTTACAGCAGACACTAACAGAATGATATAATCTTTTTAGCTTAAGTTTCACTCATATTCTCTTTTTTAGGATCATTTTGTTTTTTTGTTGCAAAACAGATCACACGCCAGAACATCCAGCTGTGGTCCATATTTGTTTTTCTCCTGTGGTCCCATCCGATCCGTTGAGTGTACGTGAGATCTTGTGTCCGTGCAATTGTGACAATGAAAACATTTCTCTGAAAAGCAGGTGTGTGGTGTCACTGTCCGTGCACATTCAGAGCACTATCATGTTAGAAAAAGTTGATTCTTTGTGTCTGTGGTCACACAGGATGTTAAAATCTTGAACCCATTGCAGACTTATTACAATAATTAGTATTCACTGAATGGTACCACTCTCATTAACTCAAGCAATAATGATTATTTTATTCAAAATGTAACCTTGGCTGACCTATGCAGCAGAACATCTCGGGCCTCTTGAAATTCAAAAACTTAAATCTTGGTGCGAAACAATCTCATGCAGATTAGGTTTCAGATTGTCGGAGCGGTCATTAATGCGAAGGGACAGATGGGGTTTCTTCGGGCCGGAACATGCAGTCCTGATGGCTTTTTTCCTTGCGCTGCAAAGGAATGAAAGCGGTCTTTGAGAATAAAAGGGAGATCAGGTCCTAGTATTCTTTTTTTATGAGGCTTCTTTTAGTGCTGTGGGAGACTGAGTGACCCCTAAAGAAGATGCCAAAGGACTCCTTGTTAAAGTGGATGAGACCTCTCTGGTACCTGCACAGGATTGTTTTAGTGGGATGGCTTTGGCCTGAGCTACGTGTACGTCCAGCTGTGTTTGGATTACCCAAGATGTTTAGAGGTTTCTCATGTTTGAGAAAATAGTCACATGTTGTTTATTGTTTTTGTATCTATCTTTTAATTCTCCCAAAGCAACAAATATTTGAAAAAGCGGGGAAGTTTGTTCTGTCTTGTATACAGGGAGTATTCTCTTTGGCAAAAGTCTTACTTCATGTCTTAAGTTGTTTGGTAATATCAAGTTAATCCAGTCACCTTAAGGCAGTAGTAAACAACGTTAAACTCCCTTGTTTCCCCAACTCTTCTGCCAGATTGTCTTGTTCCCTCATGAGCTCATTTCTTTGCCTTGTCTACTAAATTTTGGATTTTTTCCCAGATCCAAGCTGGAACCTACCTTCATGGCAAACTCCACAACCTTTGGCTATGTTTGTCATGTCTGGCTACATCCAACAGATTCCTCATTTCAAAACAGATTCTTTATTTGACTGTACAAGATTTCTTTTCAATTCCTCTCAACTGGCTTAGATATGGCTCCAGCCACTGTTTGGGGGTAACTTTACAGAAGTCGCTTTACTTTTGCCTCTAAATCAAGAATTTAGATACGTTATAACATGTCATGCTAACTTCAGCCAACACATTTCATCCTGTTATTTGTACAGCTCTAAGTTGTTCAAATATCTGCACGGGGAAGGACAAAATAAAAACTTGGACCTGCAGCCTGGCTGTTTTTGCCTCTGCAATGTGTGAAACTGACTGACAGTAGTACAGTTGGGTCATGAAGTTCTTTTTCAGGGTAGATTTTTAAATTCTTTAAGAGAATTAATGAACATGAGACCCTTTGACTTTGGGCAAAAACCTTTCAAATGTCATTAGTTCTTTGTCAAGTTAGACAAGAAATTATTACAAACTTGTCCCTCACAAATCTTATTCTTGTGTCAAAGTGGACATTTGTGCAAAATTTAAAGTTCACCCTCTAAAAAGTTTCTCAATATCACATTCACAAAAACAGGAGGTGAACATGACACTCAATAACCTCTGACCTATGACCTCCAAAATTTCCTTAGTTCATCTTTCAGTTGGAGAAGACAAAACACTTGTCTCTGGTTTTTGTCCTGTAGGCTGCTTGGGATCACAGGTGTGGATGGCTTGCTGCTGTGGGCCTACAAAGCTTCAACTACTACAGTTACAAATATTTGTCCTTTCTTATAGCCTCATTTCATTATCATTACAGTTCCTCTGAGGGATCAATGAACTAAAATGCATGAAACTTCCTGCAAATATCACACAAATATTATTGTATCCATGACAACCAAGATGGACAACCTGCTGCTGTGGACCAGCTTGACTCCAAGTGCTTTATTCTACATCATTCATCAACAGAAACAGAAGTTTTCATCTTTAAATCAGTTAAACCCAATTGCATTGCAGTTGAACTAAAGGTTGCTACTTAACTCAGTTATTAGGCTCAGTGTCACATCCAAGAGGGAGGACTGCTCCTTACTGACCTCAATCTGCCTCTCCTACTCTCTGTCTCCTCCTGCTTTAGTAACCATCTGTTTATGAATGTTTGCTTTTCTGTGCTAAACACACCAGTTCTGGCCATGACCTCTGTCAAACAATTGTACCACTACTGCCAAATTTTCAATCTGTTCTTCCTGCTGCTGATTACTCAGCAATTAGACTGATTGTTACACACCTTGTCACAACTAATACTAATCAATCAGTGCTATCCACCGCTCTATGTCATTTGAAGATGGAAATATGATATATGAACATTGCATACAGTAGTAGGCTTAATGGCTCACTAAAGGAACACATCTATAACACTGCAGACTTGGGTGTTTAAGATTATGCAGGTCTATAAGGTCTATAAGTCTGATATGTGATGACTTTAAATATATGAGATGAATCTGGCTTCAATTCACCCCCTCACCATCTACGCCGCCAGTTTGCACACCGACAATTATTATAAAACGCCAAAGGGGAGTTTTTTTTCATGTATGATCTTCCTCTCGTTCTTTGCTTCACCCACCAGCTTTTATATAGATATAGCAGATTTATTTGCACTTGTATGCTTGTAAGGCACACATATTTAAAGTAAATTATGAGTTATTTTTTTCTGAAAGTTGAAATTTTTAATCTGTATGATAACAAACAACAGGTCTGCCATAGTCAATACCAAAAGCCTGTAAAATGAATGATTTGATACATTTTTCTGACAGGCATTTGAGTGAAACACACAGCTTCTCGGTCCTTTTCTGCTTCAGTTTTGGTAAAACTTTGTAAAAGGAGGCTTAGCAACACAAAAAAGTAAAGTTGTTGTCGTTGGACTGTGGACTTAGTTCATATTTTCAAATGGTCATCTTTGAAGACAAGCTTGTCCATTTCAGGATGTGTAAAATGGAAGCTGAGCTCTTATAAAGAACTGGCACATCACTCAAGTATAGAGTAATGAGCGAATAAACCAAAAATCTGCTTTGACGTTGCTACACTCAAGCCTGCCACTGTAGTGCTCCATTTTGCTGATGTGTTTTCATGATATTTGACACAGGGTTAGGCACAGTAGTATGTCACAGTGTTGACATCTTAACAGATGATTGGATGGTATGTTATAGAGCTCGTTGGAGCTCTGTAACATACTATCAAATCAGAAAAGTAAAGAGGTTATATTCATTAGTGTCATTATAAATGTATGTATACTATGAATCATTGTTTGAATTTTATATTCATTTTCTGTTATGTGACAAAATCCAAATCCTTCATTCAATCAAAACCTTACACCGTGATTTCAAATTCTGTAAATGTGCAATTACATGACTGAGCCTATAAGGTCACAGTTCAGACTTTATCAAAGGCTTGAATGTTGCAGCTAACCTTGCAAAAGCAGCTGTTAAGTCGGGGTCCTATATAGCAGGAAGAGGTGGAGCTACAAGCGAGACAATCAGGCTATCAGACTGTACAACTCCTCACTGGAGGGGATGAGGAGTAACAGCAAGACAGGGGACGGGAATAATGACACTGAAGGCACTTCTGGATAGAAAATTATCTTTTTGCTTCACTTCTGACATGTTTTGGTGAGAGTTTGTTCTACGAAGTGGCTTCTGTTTTGTATTTTACACCAAAGCAGCAGCACCTACCAACTACATAATCTGATTGACCGGTAATGAATGTGGTTGACAGAATACTCGTTCAATCATCTGCCAGATATGCTTTTTAAATGTTCTGCCCATTCCCAAACACTTTCTATGAGCTGTTTTCTTGATGGACTAGTGAAATAATCTGGCGTGTCTGATTATATTCTAGCACTGACTGGACTGTATGTTGTTGTTCTGTGGTTGTGCAGGCAGTCTGTGCTGGTGGGTTTGGTTAGCAGCAGATTTCCAAAGAGGTACCAGAAAGCTGTTGCCCAGGGGCACCACGTTTTGTTTATCTGGCCCTGCCAACATTTATCTAAATATTTCTGACCCTGTCGAAACACTTTTGGAGAATGTGGCAGTGATAGGCCCATATCTGTGTTATCTGAATACATGTCGAGTTCATGCAAGGAATAAGAGATTATGTCAAGTTTATCACACAAAACTAGAGAGAATAAATAAAAAACTAAGTGCTTCAAAAGTGTGCAGAAATGTGTGACTGTTGTGGTCTAGACATCTGGTCTAAAGAAATAACTTTGATCAAGGAGTTCAAATATCAGATTAAAAAATCAAGCTGGAAAGTCTTTGCTTCATAGAAATGTTGTATGTTTTTTTCTCAGTGGAAAATTTCTTATTAAGTGGATTCACTGCAAGTAATTTGGAATACCCAGTTGCCATTACCCTGTTAAACCATTAAAGTGCCCAAAAAGACAAAAGGGAAATAAATGAAAAGTCTAGGCCAGAAAACCCTTGAAGTTTTTTCTGCTTCCTGACCGGAAGTCTCCAAATAAGTTGCGACACAACACTTTCCATCAACATGATGAGATGGCTTAAGTGTTTCTAAGTGTCCCCAAAGCAAGCACTGGAAAATTCTATGAAAGGAACAGTGTTCACAGATTCTCATCAATTCCAGTTTGTGGTGAAATTCAGGGACATCAAAATTTGCTATTTCTAAAATAAGGGGAAGTTAACAACACATGACATGGTCACAGGTAGATGTGAGTGTTTTGTCCCTTTTTTTCTTTTCCACTAACATCTCTGGTGTTAAAAAAGCCTTGGGAGACATAAGAAACCCAAGAAAATATATCAAAACAAAATTATCTGTTGCCTTGTTCATATATTTTAAGCTATACAACACTGTCAGTGCTTATTTCAGTCTCCATTCTGTGATGGTAAAAGTCAACAGAAGTCATTTTTTGACAACAATCTAAAATTTGTAGAATGCCTCCAAAAAGAAACTATCACAGTGCAAAACTCTGGGAACAAAAAGATATCTTCTGGTTAGCAAGCTTGTAACACAACGAATACGTCCTGATTTATGGGTAGCATCCTCTGAAGGGCTGAGCCTCCAAGGGACCCCGTCCTTACAGCCTGCACAGACCATGTTGACCAAGCTGAAATGAAATTTCCTGGCCTACAGAGAAGCTTATATCAGGACATATTGTGCCTGCCCCTACCCCTTTGTTTCTAAAAGCCATACATGAACCAGCTGGTTTAGTGGTACAGCACAGAGCTCAACATTTAACTTTCAAGGCTTTTGGAAGTAAAGAGCTTTATTTTGTTCTCATTTGCTTTGGTAGCCATAGTTTCAGGTCAACACCAGTTACTTGCAATTACTTCTTTATTCAGAATCTTTAGAGTCCACCAGTATATTTACACTGACTGGCATGAAGTTTTGGATATCTTTTTTGACCACAAAGAGTGCACTGAAGATTCTTTGTTGGCCTTGCACAAAAACAAAGGCCACAAATTGAAGGGACATTTGACTCTGGACTAGGGATGGAAATTGAGAACCAATTCAAGTTAAGAATCAGTAACAAAGTGCTAATATTTTCCCTCTTTAATAATACAAATTGGTATTGTATTCTATATTGTTGGAAAGCCTGATTAGTCCCCTTTACAGTGAGGTACAACTTGTAAGGATAGTGCATTCAAGGAATGAGCAACACAGCTAAATGTGGGTAGTGCCCCAAAAACTGTGCCAAAATCCCTCTTCCCCTGGTTAAAAGCCAACACTTCCTCTGTGAGGCAAGGTTGAGGAACAGGTCTTCTTGGAATGTTGTCTTCCTGGGACGCCCACTTCATGGTCTGTGTTTGACTTCATCAGTCTCACAGAACTTGGACCTTAGTTTGGAAATGGTACCAGGGCTGACAACAAATAATGTTGCCACTCTGTGTACTGGAACACCAGCTTCAAGTTGCAGGGGAATTTGACACATTTTTTGGGGACATTACCCACATGTTTAACTGTGCTGCTCATTCCACAATTGCACGTTCCTTACAAATTGTACCTCACTGTAAAGGTGACTAATCGGGCTTTCCAACACTATAAAATATAATACAAATCAGAATTATTAAAGAGGAGAAATAATAGACTGAAATTATATTTAAAAACTTTTTTGAGGGGTAAATATAATTTGTCTTTATGCTTAACAGTACCCTTATCAATGCTCTTCACTAAGTTCTGACTGCCATTCAGTTTATGAGATAATGATTTCTTGGAGGCAGTCAGCACAAAAGTCAAAGAGGTAATCATGGCAGAAAAGAGACGCATAAACAGCAAAAAATATCAGGACATTGGATGTTGTTTGCCCTGAAAACCTGTGTAGACCTGTTTTAATCTCAAAGAAAATCGACAGGAATTGATAAGAGAATTGATAGAGAATTGAATTCATAGGCAGGTTCAATACTGCCATTGAAAACAATTCCCATCACTACTCTGGACAGCCTATAACACCCCATATACAGACCTGATCAAAATCTTAAGACCAGTTGAAAAATTGCTAGAATTTACCTTTTGCACATTTGGATCTTAATGAGGTTTTAAGTAGGGCTACAATATGCAAAAGCAAGAAGGGGGAGTGTGACAAAAAGCACTTTGAAAAAGTAATTTATTGAAAACAACAACTAAACTGAAATAGGCTGTTTATCAGCTGATCAAAAGTTTAAGACCATTGCTCAAAAAATTATAAAAAACTCTCCAAACCAGAATAAAAATTTTTCTCAGTAGGACTCAGTAATGAGTAGCTCCACCGTTCTTGTTAATCACTTCAAAAATTCATTTGGGCATGCTTGATGCAAGTGTTTCCAGGAAGCTTTTGGGAACGTTGCTCCAAGTGGTGAAGATGGCTTCACGAAGGCCATCAACTGTCTGGAACTGATGGCTGTTTTTATAAACTTCCCTTGCCATCCATCCCCAAATGTTCTCTATGGGATTTAAATCAGGGGAACATGCGGGACGGTCCAAAAGAGTGATGTTATTCTACCTGAAGAAGTCCTTCGTCAAGCGAGCATTGTGAACTGCAGCGTTGTCCTGTTGAAAAACCCAGCTGTTACCACACAGACGAGGGCCCTCAGTCATGAGGGATGCCCGCTGCAACATCTGCACGTAACCAGCTGCCGTTTGACGACCCCGCACCACCTGAAGCTCCAGTGTTCCACTGAATGAAAAAGCACCCCAGATCATGATGGACCCACCTCCACTGTGCCAGGTAGAAAACATCTCAGGTGGGATCTCCTTGTCATGCCAGTAACGTTGGAAGCCATCTGGACCATCAAGGTTAAATTTTTTCTCATCAGAGAATAAAACTTTTTTCCGCCTTTCAGTGTCCCACGTTTGATGCTCCCTGGCAAAGTCTAAATGGGCAGTTTTGTGGCGTTGAAGGAGACGAGGTCTTTGAATTCGTTTTTTGTTTTTGAAACCCTTTTCCCGCAGATGCCGTCTGATGGTTATTGCACTGCAGTCGGCACCAGTAAGGGCCTTAATTTGGGTCGAGGACCACCCTGTGTCTTGACGGACAGACAATTGGATCCTCTGGCTCAGCGCAGGTGTAATTTTTTTGGGTCTACCACTTGACTTTTTTGTTCCATAATGCTCAGGATCTTTCAAAAAATTTAGAATGACTGTCTTACTGCGTCCAACCTCAGCAGCAATGGCATGCTGCGAGGGGCCTTGCTTATGCAGCTCGACGATCCGACCACTTTCAAGAAGAGACAGCTTCTTAGCTTTAGCCATCAGGAGGGCATGACCGTGTGAATGCCTGACAGAAAATGAAAATTTTGAGCAGATTTTGGCTTTAATAGCCTGTGGTCTTAAACTTTTGATCAGCTGATAAACAGCCTATTTCAGTTTAGTTGTTGTTTTCAATAAATTACTTTTTCAAAGTGCTTTTTGTCACACTCCCCCTTCTTGCTTTTGCATATTGTAGCTCTACTTAAAACTTCATTAAGATCCAAATGTGCAAAAGGTAAATTCTAGCAATTTTTCAACTGGTCTTAAGATTTTGATCAGGTCTGTATTTGACCACAGACACACCTTGTTTAGACCTTGCACAAACAGGGATTAAATCAGTTTTGGGCATTTGGTTTAGAAGTAGTCCATTTTGCTTGGTCTGGACGTACCTACTGACAGTAAGTTTGTTATCTGGTAGCTCAGACTGCATATGGTGGCATGCATTCATCTGGACAGATTTACACAACCCTATCCCATCTGGCTTTGGACGAGGGGCAGGGAACACCCTGTACTGTCACCAGCCAATCTCAGGGTGGACATACAATCACAGACAACCATCCACACTCACACCTAAGGGCAATTTTGATTTACCAGTTAACTGAGCAAGCCTGACATGTTTTACAACTGTTGCTGTTTATTACTCAAGCCTAAGCCATCATCCATACTGTTGGAGGAAACCACAGTATCCAAAGAAAACCCATGCATGCACAGGAAGAACATGCAGACTCCACACAGAAAGGCCCTGTCTGACTGTAGAGTTGATCCATCCTCACTACCCACTTTTTACTATGCAGCCACATTTTAAAGCAATTTATAAAAAAAAGGAGAAAAGCTGTTAAAGAGGTGCTGCAAGTCTTTTAACTTATGGCTTATTTGTCTCAATTTATTTGTACTGCCTGTATTGCACATTCTGCTGCACTGCTGTGACACATGTCAATGCAACCATGTTACAAAGACAGATTTCAACACTTTGAATATGTTAATTAACCAAGTATTAGCCATCATCCATACTGTTGGAGAAAACCAGAGTACCAAGCGAAAACCCATGCATGCACAGGAAGAACATGCATACTCCAAAAAGAAAGGCCCTGTCTGACTGCTGAGTTGATCCAGCCTCTTTCTTCAGATGAGGGGCTGATACTACCCATTTTTTTGCCATGCAGCCCCATTAAAAAGCAATTTATGAAAAAAAAAGGAGAAAAGCTGTTAAAGAGGTGCTGCAAGCCTTTTAACTTATGGCTTATTTGTCTCAAGTTATTTGTACTGCTTGTACCTGGACTGCATGTAAACCAGTCAGGACAGATTGATGTGAATTAATTAAAGAAAACTTGAGAGTAATATACAGGAAATGATATTTGGGCTTTTATTTTAACCTGTGGCCATCAAGTGGGTTGAAGACCTCAGGTTACTGCAGACATTTTGTCAATACATTATGTGATGCATATGTGTATCCCAAAAATGGATGTAAATGTATCATATAGCCAACCTCATTATGTAATCAACTGAATTAAGGTTGCAGCATAAAGTTGTAAGAAGAAATCGCTGACACACTGTAACGTTATACCTGCAGCAACTTCCCTGTTAACCTCACATCCAGTCCTGCTCTTCTGGTTTTTGTGATTACTGTGTTTGGAATGAGCATAAGGGTGCAACTGTGAACTTTCAGATACAATAAAGCTTTCATTTTACATGAACCTTTACCTGCATCCGCTTCTGCCATTCTGTCTGCTCAGCCAGTTACCAACACAAGCATCTTTTATAACCACAACCCTCAAAGCAGTGAATATTTACGGATAGACATACAAATTGTGTCGTATTCAAGGACGCTTGGGATCAACATTATTTAAAGACATACATAAACATGATAAGAACTCTCGTGGAGACACACAATCTTCACAGGCATGAGCAGATGGCTTTGAAGGAAAGTTCAAACTTTCCACTGAAGACTTCAGCCTAATGCAAGTTCAGTCATGTGCTACAGTGAAAGGTGGAAACCATCCAACAGAAGTAGAGTTACTGTATTTTATCAGAATTTTACATGTCAAGGCACATTCTGCTGCAGTGTTGTGACACCTGTCAATGCAATCATTGCATTACAACACTTTTAATATGCTTGTAAACCAAGATTAAGCCACCATGCCACAGTAAGAACAGCACTAATCTTTTTTTTTTTTTGTAATGGTTGTATTTGAATCTTTTTGATGTGTCCTTGCTGGATGTGATACGATGTGCCTTTATATGACCTTCAGAACAGCAGATCTGTGCATGCAAATGTAAACCAAAGATAAGTTCCTGCCCTTTTGCACCCTAAAGATAGACAATGTAGTATTTTCTTATTATTATTAACCCAGTTCTATAACCTACTAATTAATAACTCTAGTATTTTACCTCCGAACTGTTCAACATGTGTTAAATCTCAGTTGTGCTCATGCTGTTAGTCCCATCCATTCAACTATTAGCATTTTCAAACCTCAGTACACAAATGCACCCAGCCAGAACTCACCTGCCCACTCTCCCATGGAAGTGAAAAAACCTTTTGGTAGTGGAAAAAACACCTTAGGAAAAAGCATCCTACTGGAAAGAAGCACTTTCACTCCATAGTAGACAACAACTGCAGCTCCAAGAGAAATCAGAAATTTCTCCATTAAATCCATTTTGTGGAACAGGACAGCCAACAGAAGCTTTGAGCCCTTGTGTGCTCCTGTCTGCCTCTTTTTCTTTGGTGATTTAGAAACAAAAAGAATGACAGAATGAGGGGATAACTGCCAGAGGACACTCCCATTTCAGAGCTGACACACAGACTTCAAAAACACACACACACACACACACACACACAAAATAGAGCATGTTTTATCCAGTCCCGGTGTGTGTTTTTGCTTCTTGTGTTCCCACTAAGATATCAAAAGAATAGCCCTGGAGACCCAAACATTCAGAACTAAGAGGACAGATGATGGGGGCAACCCGTACTTCACAACAGTGGTGTAGATCTTATTCCTCACCAAACACACTCATGAATTATTCCTCAGGGGCAGCTGGATATGAGCCTCTAATTTGAGCTTTGCCCTCTGTTAATAACCATTAACAGATATCAGTTCAGAGAGCCTTATTCATTCATAGACATTGTGTCTCCGTGTAACCCCCAATCTTAACTCTATATTTGTTCGGATTGTAAACAAAGACCAGTTCAGGGATAAGGAAGTTTTGGCCAAGATATCCCTCACTGCTTATCTGACCACGTACTGACTGCTAGATTTGCCTTAAGAGGGTGCATTGTCACGAAGAGAACAAAAATGTTCTGAGATTGGCCAGATTCACTCAATATGCTGGATACCAGCCTTTCCCCGACTTCAGCCTGCTGCTGCCAAGTTTGACACCTGAAAATCACCTGGGGCCCGCCAAAACCCGAACAACTGTAGCATAGTTAGTTCACTCCCAGCTGCTGATTAAAGTACACATGTTTTTGCTGAGCAGCCGAACATGATGGCGCACATTGTATCAACACGCAAATCAACAAGTTCATCTCCCGTATCTGTCATTCATCTTTAATTTAGGGTTTGTGTTTGTTTTTCTCACCATGGCTTTGCTTGTTTTGCTTCCTGTTTTAGCTCCTAATCACCTTCTGTTCTTTTTAATGTGTCCAACAAAGAGGATATGCTCAGTAACATCTTCATGCAACATGAATTCTGATCGTTACTGCTGACTGTGCCAACCACGGCACAGCGGTGCAGCAGGCAGTGTGCTGGTTCGAGCCCTGTGTTGGTCAGGGCCTTTCTGTGTTTGCATGTTCTCCCTGTGTATCTGTGGATTCGCTGCAGGCATTCCAGCTTCTTCTCACAGGCCAAAACCCATAAGGTTGATTGGTAACTCCAAATTGCCCTTAGGTATCAGCACAATTGTGAATGGTTGTCTGTCTCTCTATTTGGCCCTGCAATTGGCTGGAGACTTGTTCAAGGTGTACCCTGCCTCCTGCCCAGTGTCAGGGAACAGGCTCCAGCCCCCCTCGACCCTGAAAGGGATGAGTGGTGCAAGATGATGGGTGGATGGATTATAGGGAGTGACTTGCTTTTAGTTGCATATCTGTAAATGGTAAATATTTTAGTCTTATTTTCACAAAAGGAGACAGAAAAAAGGAGCTATCAGGGGCCCATTCAGGTCTGGTTCACTGTAAAGTTAATTTATGTTCAACCCACATACTGAACTTTATTTCTTATAAAAGCAACAAGATATGCATTTTTTTCAATGTTGCTTTAGTTGAATATTGCCTGCGTCAAAACACCATCCTCTTTTATAACAATACAGCAAGCCTTTTTTCGGTTATGTATATCTTGTGCTCACTGAACTGTAGCACTCGGCTGGTAAATTCCCCTCCATAGCCATGCTGAGGGAACCTGCTAACATCTTCTTTTGAGCTCAAAGGGTAGGTGAATACAGGGATAGCTGGCAACAATGCAAGCTATAAGTCATATTTGTGAGGGGGGGACATGCAATGGGCTTTTCATGGACCCAGCCATCTCTGTGGGCAGGCTTGCTTAAGGCAATGGAAATTGGTGGAGATATATTTATTTTCCCAAAAAAAACTGCTGAGCAAATCTCAGTGTCAGATTTACTTCAGTGATGCAACTCTTTCCTTTGCAAAAGGATTGTGATTGATTTTCTTTTATTCGCCTACAAATTGATTAAGTTGATGAACAATTAGCCATTTCTGGACCAAATGAGGTACAAAGGCAGATTCAAAGTCCTCCCTGAGGGTTTTGTTCCTTCTTTGTTTGACTAAAGCTTGTCAAATTTAACGTAATACAAACCAAACTCTCATCAGAGCAGAGAGCTTTTTTGAGGGAGCCACAGTAATATTATAATATCATTCCCACACGCAGATAAGTGCAAGAGCCCCTAAACAAACTAGAACTGAGAAAGATTTGGAAAAATAAGTTCCCGAGGCATGTCATAAACTAATCTGCGGTTGAGAGAAACTTGTGAATAAAACAAGAACATTTTTGTGCACGTGAGAAAGTAATGAATGTATGCGCATGTTTAACTTTTTTTAGATATACAGTGCCCAGCATAAATGAGTACACCCCCTATTAAAAGTAATGTATTAATCAATATCTTAATGAACAAAAGAACAATTTCCAAAGTTTTGACAAAGCTGGGTTTAACATAACATTTTTTTTTACCCTAAGATGAAAATAAGGGTAATATGATAACTAAAATTTAGCTTTGCTCCCACCCCTTTGATTGGGGTGTACTCATTTTTGTATGCTGATTTTAAATTGAGAAAAAATACCTTTTTGTGTGCAACTTAAAAAATGTTGTTTGCAATCAATGGCCCACATTTGGGGGAGTATTTTGTGGTATGGTATGCCGAAAATGTTGATTTTGAAAGGAAATTAAAGGTTTTCTGACAAATCTAAAGGGGTGTACTCATTTATGCTAAGCACTGTGTGCAGGACAGAGATGGCAACAGACCATTGAGTTTGTCATGTGTGACAGAATTGCAGAAAATCTGCACTACTCTCTAAATTGGAACAGTCTTCAATAGCTCTTATACTCTCTCCTGAACTCTATATACTTTCTTCTGTTCACCTGACAGTTTCTTGTACATAAGGGGTATTTTTCCTGTTGCACAAAAAATGATTTTGCTCATGGACCCTCAGGTACTCCGTGAATAGCACAGTAGTTAAGCTCCTTAATCCACTATGGTACGCCTTTCAAAAAGGTGCCTTGAGGAACACAAAAAAAGATGATGAAAGCTTTCAAAAATGCAGCTGAGGTCAGAAAGGCCAGAAAATTGCAGTTTTAATGCGGGTTTAGTGAAAATAGAAAAATATTTACACAGTGCAGCTCACAGTGAATAACTTATGGTATCAATATGGGAGGTATACCTACACTGCCAACAGGTTGCACTAGCTGTAAGTAATTGTAAGAGATATCTGAGTTCTGGTAAGATACTTGTTGTATGTAGCAGGGGAGCCATAAAGGGAGACAAGTTGAGAAGATTGTAAGGGCTGTGACTGATTGGAGCCCCTAAAAATATATCAGCAACATTTTGCAGTAGGTGTTTTAAGACTTCTTTACTCTCAACTTACAAAAAACATGTTTTTCTTGTTTTTCAGAGTGAATACTTAAACATGGGTGCTTTTTGTGTCACTAAAGTTCAATGAAAATAAAATATATACAAACAAGAGGCCCTTCAGAAGAGTTACGCTTTAGAGGATATTAGGCTTGCTCATGCATTTTGCATATATCTGAATAGCTTGAATCTTTAAGTCAACAGATTTCTGAGTACGAAAAATTTTTATTCTGCAAAGATTCGAATCCATGACAGGGTTAAAAGATTAACGATTCATGAAGACTTTGGTATTCTGAAAAGGAAATGATAAATTAAAACAAATGAATGCTGAAAATAGTCCAAATACCAGAAAGTATCTTGTAATGCTCAGTCTAATTTGTTATTTCTTTAATCATTTTTCGGCTGAAGAGTGTTTTCCACACAGTTTGAAGCTTGCTTGTATCTTCAAACAGAACAGCTGGCTGTAATGAGAGGTCCATTTTAAAATTTATTAGCTTCACAGCTCTTGGTTTGAGAAAGTGTTCAGAGCTGCTTTGGGACAGGGCCCACTGTGATGTCTCTCCATGTGCAGTAGAAAATTATGTTAAAAAACGTAACAAGAATGAGCTGTGATAAAACACTCTGAGTGCTGAAGCTGACCCACTGAGCAGTTAAGTTCTAAGTTCATATCTTAGCATTGTAAACTTAGCTTAAAGGTATTGTTTGATCAAGGAAATGGCTCAAATATATACATTTTGAGTGTAAGTTAATTTTCTTCTGACACTTGGAGGCTACTTAAGATAACATGAATATGAATACTGTTTGTTGTTGGCAGAGCTTATAAAACTTGAACAAAAAAAACACAAATCTTCAGATTTTTTTGTCACCAACAGCAGATGCTAATGCTGTTGTAAGAGATGGAGCTCTTGCCATAGTACTTGTGCAATTTAGGCAGCATGAACAAGTTTGCTTGAATTATCTGATCGTGTAAAAAAATGAATCAGCAGATGTTTGGTTCTTGGGACTTTTTTATTTCTTCTACCATGGCATAGATATTTCTTATTTATTGAGACGAACTGTGCTAACCAACAATGGTTATCAGAAGTGTTCCTGAGTGCACGTGGAAATATCCTTTACATAATGATGTCAGCTTATATTGCAGTGCCACCTGAGGGATCAAAGGTCATGGGAATTCAATGTTGGTTTTCAGTCTTGTCGCTTACATGCAGAGACTCCTCCAGATTCTCTGAATCTTTTGATGATATTATGGACTGCAGATGATGAATCCCTAAATTCTTTGCAATTGCAGGTTGAAAAAAAAAAGTTCTTAAACTGTTGGACTATTTTCCATGCAATTGTTCACAATGTAGTGAACACTGAGCATTTAAAGGATGCTCCTATTATACCGTATCATGACACTCAGCTGTTTCCAAAATGATCTGTCCACCTGAAGAATGTTCCAAACAAGTGATTTTTTGAACATTCCTCAACTTTCCCAGTTAGAATACAATGTACAATTACAATAAAATACAATAAAACACAATAAAACAATGTGTTGTAAATAATCATATTTATCTATCTATCTTTTGTCTTCTTAGGGCCTCCATACACTGAAGACATTTTTGCCACAGTTTTACCTGATTTATGCACCATCCACTGAAAACAGCTCCGAGACCCACTTATGGGACTCCACCCACAGGTTGAGAACCGCTGCACTAGTAGACTGTATTTGAAGCTTGATCCTTCAGTGATTGTTCTTATATCATGGAGAATAAGTGATCCAGGATACCTCAGGATGAAAAGAAAGCAGTGAGTGAGTGAAAACAAGAGCTGGACTGATGAAGACTGTTTTAATTCATCAAAAGTCTGACTCGTTATTTTTTAAGTTTCTTTTCTTTGTGTTCACTTCAACTGTGCACATGAGCTATCAAGACACCGTTTGAATTATAAAACCACACAAAGTGACTGATGATCCCTCACTGTCCCTGCGATGCGTGTCTACGCTCACCGGCACACGGAGGAGCGTGCGGGCAAAGACGCTGAGCAGGGATGTAGATCAAATATTCACATACATCACATGTACATCGGATGAAAATCTCTCTTCTTCCTCAGCTTTTCCTTCCTTTCTCTGCTTTGTGTGGGGTTGTAGTGAGGGGCTCTCCCGAAGTCCGGACGCTGTCTGCCTGCCGCGCTACCTGCAGTGTGCACGCAGCAGGGCTGCGGGCGTCCGCACCATAGTATCGATACCATGGCAAGTTGGTATCGTATCCGGAAACGGCATTTGAGTATCGATACTTTTAGGAGTATTGATATATTTGACAACCCTACCCCAAGCCCACCATTTTGAAAAAAAAATGCATCATCCAGCTGTTTAGCACTGGCATTATGCTGACTGTCGACTCATAGTGTGGCTTACAAAAGCACTAAAACATGTGTGAACTGTTTTCAAACGTGTCAATAATTGTTCAAACACAGCAATAAAAAACTTGATCATAGAAATTTTACTTTGGAAGGAAAAAAAAAATTGAACTTAATTATGCTTACTTCTCAAGCCACGTGTCTCCGTTCTTTGCAGGATGAGTGAAATGAATGCCTATTTAAAAATACCTGGTCACATGACCAATTTCTCCTATGGTCTTCTAGATAACAGGGGTGGCACTACTTCCCCCCTGGCACAAATCACTCCACTCTCCCTACAGGCATCAAATTTTAAATGAGTGAATATTTGCAAAAAACAAAGACGTTTAGCAGTTTCAACTTTAGATATCTTCCCTTTGAAAAGTACTAAGCTGAATATGGATTCGAAAAGGATTTGTAAATCAATGTATTCTGTTTTAATTTACGTTTTACACAACGTACAAACTTCATCATTATAAAAAGACGAGACAAACCTCGTTGGAATCAAGTAATGCATGGTTATAGTTCAGAAATCTGATATTATTGTGGCGACTCCTCTCCAAACATGTGAGCTGGAGAACCATTCATGAAGCCAAAACACACCACAGCTGATTTCATTCATTCATGACGTCGCACATACGTCATCATCACGCGCCTGCAGTGTTGATCGCGCCATTCCTACAGGCGTGTGTTTCCCCACACAGCATCACCGCACACAGAGCTTTAGCAGCTGCGATTACCACACTCTGATTTTTCTACCTTCAGGCTTTCAGGTGAGTACATCACTTTGTAAACTTCACCGAGAGCACCTTTTCTTGAGGAGAAAGTGTTAGTAAATGTCAATATTGTCTGCTTTCCTCGTTATTGAGTAACTTTAGCTCGAAAGCTAACCTGAAGCTAGCTTTGGTGTTTTGGGGAGTCGTAGTTGGAGTATTGCCTGTTTTTCCTGGCGAAAAGGTGGTGGTTTTATTATTCCGTTATCGTCGGTAGATGATGTATGACTAGGGCCAGCAGCCTGGACTACAAAAATGAATGACACGCTTCGTTTTTGTGGTAGTAATTACGCCCTTATTCCTTAAACATCTAACTTTATTTTGGTTAATCCCCCGAGAGTCCAGCTTCACTGACCCCTCTGAGTGCAGATGTAAACATGTCATGATGCTGACTGTCTATCACAGCCTCTCTGTGCAGGATAGCACCCTCTGGGACAAAATGGCTTTAACGTAAACCTGACATTTCAATAAGGCCATGTGGAGGATTAATTAGCTTTAAAAGAATTGATCTTAGCCGAATGATAGATTAAGGTTTTCTCCGTAGTCCTTACAGTGATGCTATATGCGTTCAGTGGCAATTAAAGGATAAAGTTATGCTACCGCTAGCTTACCTGTTAACCCAGACAGTATGTGACAAAAAATGTATAATAGTGTTGTTATTTAATATCTGTACAGATAAAACGTCAAGCAAATACACGGTTTTAATTAGACAGGACTCTGAACAAACTGTTCAGAGTCCTGTCTAAGCGTTTTCACGCACGTTTAAAGGCTAACTTAGCTTTGTATGTTAGCAAGGTACCTGTTACACAATTTACATTATTTGCTTTATCATTGACATCATTGTACACTGGCATACGCAGGGCTGTAGGCTACAGTGTGGGAGTGGAGAGGTAGGTGGAAAATGTTCATGTTTAGACTAAACAACTGCTATAAAACCTGCAAGAGAACACAGGCCTCATCTGCATCATTAGAAGCAGAGGTTTGAATAAAGGAATCAATAATGGCTGAATTCAGTCTAGCTGCCTTGTCGTCATTCATTCTCCAAGTGTCCTGCATGTTAACTCCTTATCAGAGTCAGATTTATAGTCCAGGTATGGCTACTCATACAGGGACTCTGGTTAACTTTGCTCTAAGGCTGAACGATTTAAAAAAAAATATCTAGTAGCGATTTTTCTGCCAGATATTGTGATTTTAATGCAATTCACAATTTTCTTCAAATCAAGCTTCAGTGCTATATTCACTATGTTTACAGTATAGACAACAGTAAGGAAATAAATGATCAAAAGCACATAACACATCATTCATCATCTTATATTGATGATAAATAATCCGTTTTCATTATTTAAGGTATACTCCAACTTCTACTCCTAAAAGTGGCTTTGTGTTGTTGACCTGCTTACCAGCACTTCCGTTGTGAGTCAACTGTTCATTTGCGAGCCATTCTTTGATGCTAATTGCCTGTAAATTTGTAAAATAGTTGACACAACAGATCCTGGGTCAGTCAGGAGCGCTGCAAAAAATTGCAGCTTTGGCGATCACATGATCATGTTGTCTGAAATTGCTATTTTGATCCAAAAATGATAAATCTTTCCAACTGTCCGCTACATTACTTGGTATTTTTTTATGATCTTCAATGTTTATTTTTGAATACAGAAAACTAGAAGTGCTCAGAGAGCACAAATTCTGCCGAGGCATTTCCAGCATCGTTGGGGGAATTATTATCGAAATTGTGGAAACTTGCCCTATAGTGCAATGCTAACAAATGCTTGAAAAGTTTCAGGATCCACATTCACATTTGGACGACCACCAAAATCTAATCACTTCTTCCTTGAGCCATGAACAAAATTTCCTGATAATACAATAAACAGACATTGAGTCATTTTTGAGTAATTGGCAAAAATGTGGAAAACTTCCCTATCGTACAATGTTAACAGATTATTAAATATCCTGGCTCTGCATTTGTATTCAAATCACCACTAAAATCTAGTCACTTCTCTCTTGTCATTATCAGTTGAGGCCTTTCTGAGTTATCTTGTTCAGAGATGGACAGACAAACAAATAAACCAATGGACAAACGATAACAAATACATAGCCTCCTTGTCGGAGTTAATCAGTCACTTTACATTAGGGGTGGGCAATTAAAGGCAATTTTATAATTTTCATAACTATAGCATCTTCAGTGGACACATTGTAACAATCTGAATTAGTACAATCAATTGAAAAAGAGCTTTTATTGTGCTTGAGCTATGTTTCCAGATTTGTGGTACAACAGCCTTGCTTTCAGACTCTTTGATGCCGTCAGATGAGGCAAGAACTGGCTGTGAGCTATCAAATTACTTTTGCCAATTAAGTGAAGAAAAATTTCTCAGATTTCCTCTAGATTCAGAAGACACAAATGTAGTATAACACATGAAGAATGGCATAGGCAGTGGCTCTGAATTAAAGCTATCTGAATACATCAGGGCTGCATGATGGCACCACAGGTATAGTTGATGGCTCACAGCAAGAAGGTTGCTGTTTCAACTCCATAATTCAGCAGGGTCTGTCAGTGCTGTCTGCATGTTCTCTTCATGCGTGTGCGGGTTTTCTCTGGGTACTCCGGTTTTCTCCAACGACCAAAAACATGCTCATTAGGTTAATTTGTGACATTAAATTGCCTGTAGGTGTGAGTGTGTGTGAGTGGTTGTCTATCTCTCCACGTCAGCCCTGTGATAGGCTGTTGGGGGTGTACCTCGTCTGTCACCTAATGTCAGCTGGGATAGGCCTCAGCCCCTTAGACCCCAACAGGGATCAGCATTACAGATTTTGGATTATTGGATGGATGCTTACTTGATCCAATGTTAGGTCATTTGAATTAATATTGCTTTAAAAATCAGTCACTGCTTCAGCCTTCCCAATGTACTGCAGAACTGTATATTTTCTATTCAAACGTGTATTTACAGTTTGATGACAGATTTCCACCCCATTAATATTGAGTATAAAATGACAGCCCTATTAGTGATTGTGAACATATCCCAACAGTCATCAAAAAAGAAAATATGAATCTGACTTGTGGCAAAATATGACCTCTTTAAGTGATACTTTGTTGACATCAGTCTTCTGTATATTATGAGGCATGCATCAGTGACACTGACAATATGAATTTGTTTTGTCACATTAATTCATTGCTACAAGCTAGTAAACTTCATGCTGATTCAGAGATGTTTTTGTTAATGGACAGAAGACACATTACTTTGAAAAGCAACCGGATTCCTCTAATTCCATGACTGTCATCAGGCAGATCCATCTTCTAAAGTTTCAAGCAGAAACCATTGTTCCTGGTCAGAAAATGGCCAGGTTTATTACTGCCTTCTTGATGACAAAGAGATGGTAGCTATAAGTTTAAGTTGGCTGTGTTGAAAGGGAGACGTGACTAATAGACTCATAATTAACTAGAAGAGCACTCGGAGAGCGCAGACCTCTGCCAAGACACAATTCGGGATCACCACCCTGCTCTGATATGACGGCCGAGTCTCTGCTCATGTCTGTCCATGTGGAGAAGTCCTCTGCTGGCATTGCAAGGGAAGCTGGGTAATGTAGTGACATAGGCTTGAAAAACGTTGACGCGAGTTTGCAAATAAACTACAATTCCCATAATAATGTACAGGGGGTGGAACCCTCACAGCAGCCGAGGAGAAATTAATGGGATTTTCCATTATAAACTTCAATGTTTTTTTTTGTTACGTCTATCTGGATCGGATCCAGATGAAATTGACCGTGATGATAGAGACATATTTTATATATTATCGTGTAAATTTTGAAGCAAATCCATCAAGCGATGTCAGAGGTATGATTTTTTAAAATACGGCCCAATGTTAAGTTATGGAATTTCCAGAAAAATGTGCAGATCACCACCTTGGACCAAACCACACCTCTGGTAAAATTTTCATGTAAATCCATGCAGTAGTTTTTGCGTAATCTTGCTAACAGACAAACACACAAACAGAGCCTGGTGAAAACATAACCTCCTTGGTGGAGGTAATAAGACAGGTTAAACATGTATTTACTCTCCTTCCAGTTTTTCTTGAAGTTTCCACTCTACCCAGTCACCTGCTGTGTCAGGTGAGAAGACAACTCCTGTTAGACCAATATTGATTTGTCTTTGTGGTCAAGTGCTTAAAAAATGTTGGATTTGATAAATACCTATGTAGTTTCTCCTTTGTCTTGCTTTGCATGTTGAGCTGGGGGCATATCACTTGTTGTTTGTTAGCTGCACTGCTAAAAACATAGCTGTGCTGCTAATATCAGAGTGGACATTACAAAAACATATGCTGTATATTCCGAACACTTTTTATTGTACCATTTAATGACAAATCACATCCCACAGCTTCTCGGTGCACAACAGACAGAAACAGATCCTGAAATAAGCATTTTTACACAAAAAGATTATGAATTTTGAATCTTGAATACATTTGAAACAAAAATCTCTCTTAAATCAAACTGTGACCTCCAGAAGCAGAATAAGAAATAAATTGTGACACATTGGAAGATTCACATCCTCAGTACAAACTGTTTGTTCTCTTTTTACCTCCACCAAGGAGGTCATGTTTTTGCAGGCGTCTGTCTGTTGGTTTGTTAGCAAGATGACACAAGAACTACTGGACGGATTTTACTGAAATTTTTAGGAGATGTTGGTAATGGTCCAACTTAAAAATGATTAGATTTTGGTGATGATCCAGGGACCTGCCATCAGTGAATGATCTTTTTTGCTCAAAACCTGTCTAACTAATAACAATATCAACATGATTCTGAGTGTTAGGTGTGGGTTTTCAGGGCCCTGAGTCATATTATGATGGTAACTTTATCATGGAACTATTGCTTATAGATGTAACAGCATTATGTGAGCTACCTTGGCAGAGGTTTGCACTCTCCAAGTGCTTTCTAGTTTTAAATTCTGTATTGGATTTGTGTATGCTATGCATGTTGTAGGCCACTAAGAGGTTGCTGTTTGCTGGATTTGACCTGAGGGCTGCCAACTAACCAGAGAAAACCTAAAAAACGGCCAGTTTGTCAGCCACTATGTGTGTGGTTTATGCTGTTAAGGACAAACAAATACAGGCAAGATTCTTATGCGCTTTTGAAATAAAAAAAAAAAAAAGTAAAAAACAAATCCGACTTAATAAAGGCATATCATGCCTGTCTTTTGAAGTGATGGAAAGATGCTTTGGGAGTCCACACCAACCCAGAAGACGCTGAACTTTCTCTTATGATTCTGTAAGATTGGTATGCTTTCCAGCCATCCATTATCTAATGTCTGTCATATGCCTTTCAGGGTCACTGGGGGCCGGAGCCTATCCCAGCAGATATTGGCAAGAGGGGGACTACTACTTATTACAAGGCCACACAGGGAGACAGAATCGCATTCACACTCACACTTATGGGCAATTTAGAGTCACCAGTTAACCTAATCGGCATATTTTTGTTATTTGGGAGGAAACTAGATTACCCTGAAAAAAACCTGCACAGTCAGGGGGAGAATAAATGAAACTCAACTCAGAAAGGCCCAGACCAACAAGGGGAGCTGAACCAGCAACCATCTTGATGTGAAGCACGTGCATACTGTGCCACTGCTCCTCAGCATGCTTTGTCTTGCATTGTTATTGTATCATAGGTGGACACTGCCTTAAGAAGTGTTGAAACTTGGAGTTTGTATGCATCACTGTTTAGTAACTTCAACATATTAAGTGAATGGAGTATGTTTTGGGTTGTCAATGCAGACAAAGTTGGTGAGTAAACTTTCTGCAACCAGGACATCATGTATTTGCCTTTTGCTTTTGACTTGGGTATTACCCTTTTTTAAGGTTTTATGTTATTTCAGAAGAATCTCCCCCAGGTACTGCCTTATCCACAATAGGTGCATTAAACAGAAAACAATCCCTTACAAAGACTTTTATGCACTATTTGTTTAAAGAATTTGTCTCTATAGGTGAAACTTTGTGGCCAAAACAACACTGCTGAACTACACCCCACAGACCATGGTGCTGAACTTTTTTTATTTGAGCAGTAGATGGCAGCCTTGCTTAATAATTGACATTCTTCTCCAGACAGAGTTAATTGCTTATTTATGTAACAAACCAGTTTTGTGTACAGAGTGTATGTTTTGAAAACATTTTCAAGTTTTTGACTGAAAGGCACTGCTTCCTAAAGCTCCTCATACAGATGTCAGGGTAACATGGTGACTTCTCTGGCATGTATAAGTCATAAAATTGAATTTGCTGTTATTCTTTTCTTGCAAATTTCTTTCAGCTGCTTGCCAGATTGCACTCAAAAAAAAGAAGATAATTTTGTGCATCAAAAGGAAATGAAAAACAGTGCTGTTAAATCATTAGTTTGTCTTTTCTGAACTCTTTTAACTCTGTGGGGATTTTGAGATATCCCTTCATGAAGAAAAATTCAAAGCCCGTGTAGGTCTGGTTGTACTATCCTCCCACTAAAACCATTTTTAGGTCTGATGAGTGACTGATGGTTATTTTTTTGAAACTGGCAAACAATGTTGGACCTGTGAAGCTCTGGTGCTCTGACATTTTCAGAGAAATGAACACTGCATGGAAGAAGTCAGTGTCAGGGTGTCTTTCAGGGTGTGCTGTTATTTATATAACAGCATTTCTCTCTTTCTCCTATTGTTTGAGAGTATTTTCTACACTGCTTGATCTTGATAAAAGAGGGAAGAACAGGATAAAGAGAGAGAAAAAAAGACGAGTCCTCGCCCTGACATTTCTCTTAATGTATTTGCCTCGGTTGTCTCTCTGTTAAACTATTTCAAACAGGTTTATTTTCTCCAAATTTAGGAGGAACTTTTCACAACTCCTCTCTGTTTCTGCCCTCTCTCCTCTCCTCTCTTCCCTCCTCCTGCAGATATATCCAGCCATGGATATGGACGGTGCCAGCTCAGTGGTGCTGCAGGCCTTAACCCAAGCCACCAGTCAGGACACAGCTGTGCTGAAGCCTGCAGAGGAGCAGCTCCGACAGTGGGAGACACAGCCAGGCTTCTACTCTGTCCTTCTGGTGAGGGATGATGTCAGATATTTGGGATGAATCTGCCTCAGTGAATTCAATTAAAAAAACCTATGAATATAGATAAAGGTGCTGCTATCAGATGATTGATGCCGGTATGATCACTGATCACCAATTAGTGAAACCAACCAATGTTATACCAACACCAATCATGTTGTGTGTCTCAGTATAGCAGCTCAATCAGCAGTTGGCCAGTTTATTGAGCTTTGCAGTGAACCATGACCTCTTACACACTTTGCAGTGCAGCTAGATCGGCCTGGTTCAACTTCATAATTAAGTAGATCCATCTTGCCAAGCTTCAAGCTGGAACCATTGAGGTTGGTCTGCAGAGGGACTTTGAGGAAGGAGAGGCGTGAGCTATGAGTGTGACACCTGCGAAAAGTGGCCGCAAGCCTATAAGAGAAAGATTAGCATGGATGCTGCCTGCTTTAGTAGCTTCTTTATCAGAACTGGACAAAGGACAACAACGAAAACAGTTCTCAAATGAAAGTATATTTTCGCCCCTCTTCCGATAGGTTTTGGCGAGCGTTATGTAACACACACACACTTACTCCATCACCTGATTGGTCGATGATGAATGTTACAGTCAGAACAATTATCCAGTCAGCCTCCAGTTATGCTTTTAAAGCTTCTGCCCTTCCCAAACACTTTCCATGGGCTATTGCTTAGATGGACTCATGAAATATATCCTGTAAACCACACTCTGAACCGTCTATCAGGTGTCTCAGCTTCTGAAGACATTAAAGTTTTTTATTGTGGAAGTGTTCCTACCATCCACATCGAAGTTACATAGTGCCAGTGAAGGGGATACAGACCCCCTCAGACCATGACAGAGGTGTCATTCAACCTGTTGTAAGGTGATGTACCATCACAATGATTCTAGGAAAACTACATTAGGGTGGAAAAACTACGTAGTGTTGGTTTAAAGGAGCTAATCAGTGCAAATATTCAGATGCATAAAAGGCAAAAAGTAACAAAACATAACTTGTTGCATTAAGAAACACACTATTTTATGTCTATAAGAAATACATTTCAAAATATAAGCAGCTGCTTGCCTGAAGCTACACCAGCTTTTAGCTTGGTCTGCAGAGGCGGGAGCTGTGAGGGTTACACCTATAAACAATGGCTGCTTGTAGAAAGATTAGCGTAGGTACTGCCTGCTTAGTAGCATCTTTATCAGAACTGGACAGCAACTCATTTCTAAATCAGAAAATTTTCTGGAGCCCACAATATGTAACTTAAAATGAATTAAACTTTATGAAAAAGTGCACAATGAATACTTAGTTTTGCAAAAGTAAAGATGTACAACTACAAAAAGTAGTAAGCAGCAGAGGAAGAAGAAAGTAGAAGTAATGCATCAGAAAGCTTTTATTTTGCAAGGTGTAATGGGAGCATCAAATTCTGCCTTAAGATAGCAGCAGGGCAAATTGTTATTAAAAAGTAATACTATTTAGACAAGCACTTGCTTATCTTTCCAAGACTGCATTATTAAGCTGTTACAGTATTGTGTATTTCAGCCAGATTCATAAATCATGACTGTCCTTTTTTTATTCTGGAGACTTTTTTAAATCATAATTTTGAAATCAAGTATTTTTTAAATACTACTTAATTGTGTACTATCTCACATGCAGTACTTCCAGGGCCCACTAGAGAGTCTGTTGCCTTTGAGAAAGATATGAATCAAAGAAACCTGAAAAAAATGTATCAAGTATGACCTTCATTATGTATAAAGTTCATAAGCTGATAAAACATAAATCCACTTCATGCTTCAGGTAGTGGGGATGGTCTGTTATAGCAGGCATAACTACAAACCCTTAACCCTTTACCAAGCAAGAAAAAAGAGAGACAAAGGCACAACATGCTGTGTTGCGAATTAACTGCTTTAGTCTTGATTATCTTGGTTTTACCTTCGTGGGAAACCAAAACTGTTGTTAAATTAGAGACTTTTTTGCCCAGCCCTAGTATCAAGTCTTGTTCAGTCTGTAAAAGCTGCTTTTGAACTCTGATCATGGCACGTCATTGCACTTTATCCTGGTATGTATTGGTTGTCCAGGCAGCAGACAGCTTTGTAGATGGAAAAAATATCTTGCGATTGTGCAGCACTTGAATTTACAGTAATTACATTACATTTAAAATACAGTACCTCTCTCGGCAACAGACTGCAAAGTATTAACTAAGATGATCAGATCAGCAACTACAAACATTTATTCCGTTTTACCAGTCATGCATATTTAATAGAACAGTAAATGATTATCAGCTCCTAAATGTTATGGCTTTCTAAGGAGGTGATAATTTGCCTAACTGATATAATAGAACAGTGGTTTCATTTGGATTATATTTTAACAAACTTAATTACTGAAGAAGTCATTGTTAAAATGATTATCTGTGTGGATCAGTTGTTGATAGAATGACTAGCATTCTCTGCATAATAATTAATGGTGGATTAAGCTGTATGTTCATTTCATGTGTGACTTTGTATCCTAGCAAATTCTCACACACCTGTTGCAGCCTTTATAATAAGATATTTATAGCTGCTATAGTTTAACAGGAAAGAAAGGTTTTTCATTGCTGATTAAAAGGAGAAAACGAAAGTTATCAGTCTGAAGCAGGAGCACACTAAAAGCTACTCAGACAGATTTTTGGCTCAAATATCTTTTTTTTTTACCAGTCAGCAAAGGCTTGATTAACTGCTGGCCCTTAATATTAACTTCCCTAATTTCCCTGTCCTGTTACCTGTCTTAAGAGTCTTTGTATCCTCTTGAAGTTGTACAGTTTACAAAGTCAGTAATCTGTCCATCCATCCATCCAGTATCTAAACCACATATCCCTTTCGGGGTCACAAGGGGGCGACATCGGGCAAGAGGCGGGGTGCACCCTGAACCAGTCACCAGCCAGTTGCAGGGCCACATAGAGAGACAGATAACCATTCACACACACACACACTCATACCTAAGGGTAATTTGTAGTCATCAGTTAACCTAAAGAGAACGTTTTTGGTCTGTGGGAGAAAGTCAGAGTGCCTGGAGAGAACCAACCCATGCATGGGGAGAACATGCAAACTCTGTGGCAATAGTCAAGACGTAAATAACATCAGGAAGGATTGCTCAAACTCCCCGTCCTTCACCAATAACAGATTTAGCACAGTTCAAGATTCAAGATGCTTATTATCATATGCACACTAAAACACAGCTGTCATTAAAGGATAAGTTCGTTTTTTTGACACCTGGACCTTATCTTTAGGATTAAATACGCTCGTAGACTCACCCAGACAAGTTTGGCGGAGCTCGGAGCCGTTTTCGAGCAATTTAGATCTATCCAACGGCTTTTTTTCTCATGCCATAGTAGCAGACGGGGCCAGAAATCAAAGCCCCTAAATTAGACATTATCTGCTGCGAAACTCGCTCATTTCAGCTACATTTCATAAATGAATGGCCAGTGTTATCACCATGTCAGCTCAACTTTGTTGTTATGGTCATCCGGGGCTTTACAAGGATGGGTAACTTTTGGTGACATCATAGACAAGAGCGCAGCTGAGTAGAGCCGCTGTTGTTGCTAGGCTACACGGCTACACGGCTATTTTTGTGCAACATGGCGGAATATTTATCCGATGTAGAAGTGTCTGATGACGACTTTGAGTATAATGGATGCCCGTATCGTTTTGAGCCAGGATATACCGACGAGGAGCTATTTGAAAGGAGGATGCAGAGGGAAAGAGCCGAAACAGCTGGCCAGAGAACAAGCAACCACTGCACGTCCACGAATGGGGGCTAACTGGTGGTGTTGTTGTGGACATTGCACGGCAATGGCAACAGAGGAGGAGTGCCTTTGCTGCTCAGAGTGGGACTTGAGACCAGAGGAAACACGTATTGATGCCCCCCAAAATACGATTTCTGGCCCCGTCTGCTACTACGGCATGAGAGAAAAATGCTGTTGGATAGATCTAAATTGCTCGAAAACGGCTCCGAGCTCCTGCCAAAATTGTCTGGGTGAGTCTACGAGCGTATTTAATCCTAAAAATAAGGTCCAGGTGTCAAAAAACCGAACTTATCCTTTAATGGGCAATAAAACTCTTATTTTGCGACTTCCCACCACCACCAAATAACCCAAACATAATAATAAAATATAAAAACCTAAAATATAAAATACAGTATAACGACCTGACCTATAAAATAAAAAATCTGAAATTTAAAGTGCACTCACACAATGAAAAAGGACACTTTATCTTGAAAAAAATGGTGATTCACTCTCGTATTAAAGACCCTGGTTGCTTGTGAATGATTTGGTTAGTGTGTGGTGGTGTGATGTGTCTGTCACCCCGTAGCCCACCACTCGAAATATAAAAATAAGAATCATTGTGTGTGTGCCAGATTCTAGCTAGTAAACAACCTAATGGGGATAAGACTTCATGAAATAGCGGAAAAGCCAGCCTGATGTGTCACTGTGTACTGCAGCCTCATACACTGGTATGCTGGTTGCACTAGAGAATAGGAGGACATTAGAAGTGCATCTTATACACAAAACTCAACAGGAAAAATGATTTCAGCCTCTCTCAATTTCCATGGTGTTATGTAAGTTTAGAAGTCACTGATAAAACAAAGTTTTGTTATCAGGTCATCTAAGTTTTTGTGTATGTGTAGCACAAAGCCAATGCTGATCCTTGAAGGATTACACAGGCATTTTATCCAACGTGTTTGTTTACTGCTTCAGTCAGGGTTCAATGAGAAGATGGATTTTAGTTTCATCTCTGAGCATTCAGAAGAGAAATTGGTCCTGGATGTGTTCTGCCCAACTGAGCGCAAAGATGTTTTCTATTCACGGGAAAATGTGATTTTTTTTTCTTTTTTACATTTTTACGAAAATCAGATTTCTGCAAAGAGGGAGAACAAAATGCCCTGTTTAAGTTGAAGTATAACTAAAAGGACATATGTTTAAGCTTGTTGTACATGATTAGTCTCTCTTTTTCAATCAAATCGCCATATCTGCAGACTGTGTGCTTTTCAGAATACATGTTATTGTATATGTATAAGTCAGCTGTGTTGTCCTTGTCCTCAAATAACATTATGGAGAAAAATGTATCTTTCACTCCTGGAGAAGTAATTTGACACACATGGGATGCTTTAACTTTATGCATCCTCAAAAAATCTGTTTTTTTTTTATGCTTCTATTCTTGACCACCGTTCTTCCACGGTCCATATCAATTAAGCTTTAGGTGTGCAGAGTGCAGTGTGGACCGTCCTATTTAATTTAGGAGAGTTATGTGTCTGTACATCACTAAAAAGAAGATACAGGAGGGACGGAGCCAACAAATCAATTGCCAGCTCTGCCACTAAGCTCCACTCATGGATTTAATAGTTTAGTGGCAGTGGGCAGGCTCTTTTCTCAAATCTATACTCCATTGCCCCATTTATATTTATATACTCCTGCCTCACAATACAACAGGATTGTTTCAAGCCTGTATTACGCTAAAACTTGCTTTTAACTCTTGATTTTGTCCCCCTCACCCGGGATATACAGGAGCCAAGACTCCAATCACCTGATATGACTGTGCTGCTCTCTGGGGAGCTGCTGCCTTCGCTGTGAGAAGGAGAATGACTTTGAGAACACTTTGAAAGTACTCAAACAGATTTTTTAGTGTTATGGCCACATGTTACAGCTTAGAAACGATACACTTACTTAAGAAAGGGATAAAAATTTGGAAATCTTTGATTTTTAGCTGGCATGCCCAATGTTTTAATGTAGCAGAACCTGGATGTGCTTCTTTGTGACATGATACGGCTGACTCATGATTTGTCATAGGGGTGGCAGAGTGGTGTAGCAGGTTAGTGTGTGCCTCAGGGTCTTTCTGCGTGGAGTTTGCAAGGCCTCCCTGTGCCTGCATGGGTTTTCCTCAGGCACTCCAGTTTCCTCCCACAGACCAAAGACACGTTCTTTAGGTTCATTGGTGACCATATCTGAGGGCTAAATTGGTATGAGTGTGAGCGTGAATGGTTGTCTGTCTCTCTTTGTGGCCTTGTGATTGTCTGGCGACTGGTTCAGGGTGTACCCTGCTTCTCACTTAACGTCAGCTGGGATAGACTCCAGCCCCCCGTGACCCAGAAAGGCATTCGTGACATTAGTGACGATGGATGATGATTTGTCATACGTAAGGATGCACTTACACCTCGATAAACAACCATAACTAACAGTAAAAATGTAGGCTCTACAGATCTAATGAAAAATCAAATTTTTTGGGAACTAGAGTAAAATTTGCCACAGCTTCTCCAGTTTGATGCCAGTGGCTTAAGAAGAGAGGACATCGAACGCTGGTAAAGAAAACAGACCATATGGAGCCATGTTGCTTAACACCAAAACTTACCATTCACCTCCTTTTTCATCTCTCTTTTCTCCTCTCTTCATCCGAGAGGATAAAGGAGTTGGGAACATAGAGCAACAGCCTAATCCTGCTGAAGTACTAGCCCCGGTCAGGGCACTACTCTGCTGTCCAGTCCCCTTCTCAGACTTTTTCATTGTCTGCCTTTTTTGTCTTGTGTTGTCTCTACTGTTTGTTTTCATGTGTAGTGTTAGCCCAAGGAACAGTTGCATCTTGTTGGAGCATCTTCTTTATGGGACATTCAGGGGACATGTTGACACTACCTGGAGATGGCATATACAGACCCTGGATCTGTTTTGGGTGGCAATGCTAGGGATGTGATAGTTCTCATGTAGATATTAAACTGTTCTGTGCAGCATCCAGGGTTCAATACTGGTCACTTGTTTTGATTTGTGTTAATGATTAGCAGTGACTTTGCTTCTTATTTTCCCCACAGTCCTGTCGGTGAGTTGCATAAATATATGCAAAATTGCAAGAAGATCTGGGAAAGATACCACCAGGACAACATGGTCTGCAAGGCCTGGGTGATATATAAAGATTAGTTTGACTAATTAATTTTTTTGTGTGGTGGACGTTTTAAAGGATAGAAATCAACGGGTTGTACCCAAATGGCATAAAGAACCTAGCTGAGTTGACACCACATATGGAGAAGCCACAAGAGTTGAGTTTGGGAGCCTAGGAGGGACCGTGGAGTGGGTTGGTAGTATTTGCATTGTCACTAACTGGAGCTTGTGGGTACAGTGTTGGGGTCTGTTGAATCGCGACCATACTGTCTGGGCTAAGGGGTTACTAAGGGCCATACAATAGATTAGGTAACTGATGAGAGGGCACAACTGTTTTAACTCTAAAATGAACTATGCTGCCTTAAAAAATTCAGAAAGTAATTGAATGGTAAGAAAATCTTGTGGTAAAGCCGCAATATCATGGTACAAGTTGTATGGTGACTTACAGTATAGTGACATCATGCTGTAATTTGCCTTCTGTTTCAGAGCCATAGCTGTTACACATTGTTTAACCATGTCAGTCCTTTACATTCCACTTATGAAGTAAGAAAATCATTGTTAACCAAGCACTTCTGTTCCCTACAGAATATCTTCAATAACCACATGCTGGATGTGAACGTCAGGTGGCTGGCTGTGCTCTACTTCAAAAATGGCATTGACAGATACTGGAGGAGAGTAGCGCCGCAGTAAGTGCCTGCTCGTGTCTCCTGTTCCCCATTGCTGTCAGCCTTATTCTCAGCCTATTCTATGTGAGGCATTTTCTTCCTCTACTTCTCTCCTCCACTGTTTGTCTTTATTCTCATCTTCATTGTCTATTTCACTCCCACTGTCTCTATTCATCAGCCTTAATCTCTGCCTTTTTTTTTTGGACTCATCATTCTCCTTGGATCTCTTTTTTTTCCACAGATTAATAGATGTATGTTCTGTATTTTCTCTGTCTTCACTGCCTCCATTTTCCCCAATTGTCTCTTCTTTTCACCATTTCTAGCTTACGCCTGTAGTTCTGTCCTCATCACTTTTCACAGACTTCTACTCCTCTTCTTTTACTTCAGATACTCATTTTTCAAACCATTGTGCTCTTATTTTATTCTCAGTTTTTTTTTCCTTTTGTGTCCACTTGTTCATCCGGTGGTAGATCCGCTTTGGGTATTCAAAGACTTTGCTCTTTCTTTAGGTAGCTAGCTGGCTTTTGTTAGGCCTGAATTGAACGTTTGCTCTTAAGCTTGCTGGACGGCAGCAGGCTGGAGGTAATAAGTTCTGCTCAGACGCTCTTTGACCACTTCACAGATGTTCTTTTCTGTTCTTTCTTTCTGAAGTTTTCTTCTCTTAGTTTCTCCCTCTTCAGTAGTTCAGTAAACTATTTGCTAGAGTGCTGAACAAGGGGTTTTGCTTCTTGTGCTTTTTATTTGATTACCTTTGGACCATTGTCATTAATCCAGGGGTTAGATACTGTGTGGGACAAAACAATGCATGTGGTGTCACTATACAAAGGAAAGGCTCCAATTAAGAAGGATGTGCATTGTTTCCCTGACCATTCATTGGGGGTGGTAGCTAGGGTTGGGTAATTAAATCTGGCACTGATGGGTTACTGGTATTAAGACATCCAATATTTACTGAAACCAAATCTGGACACAGATTTAGGAGGTTCATTTAGGTACCATTCTCTAAATAAGTGCTCCCCAACCTTTTTGGTACCATGACCCAGTTCTGTGTGATATAGTCATGGGGGAAAAACAAACAAATACAAAGGGAGCCATGGGCTTGTTTCTAGACCCCAACAAAGAGACTCACTCTGTTTTCATCAGCTGCTAAACAGTGACATTTGGAACACAGTCTGAAGAAAGTCACCAGCTAACGTGGAACTAATTAAACTGCTACACCTTCTGAGCGCAGAGGAAAATGCCTTAAAATCGCGTGCATACAGTGCTGACTGTGTGTTTTCACCATTGGTCATCGGTCCGAGCTAATCTGATGTTTTTATTAATGGGCATTTTATTAGCTAGGGGTTGGGGACAAAAGGGTGGCTGGTTCAAGGTTCAAGTCCTAATTGAACCATTCTTGGTAGTTGGCTTGGTAGCTGGGGAGATGCAAGCTGTATTCCTGGGGCACTGTCGCTGGTTACTGCAGTTGGTAATGCAGCTGAAGGGCTTACTGTCCAGAGCACTGGGGTGTAGGGTTTGCACCCTTGCCCCCTTAAACTTCATTCATTGTCGTTAACACCTATGAATAGAGTAGGGTTAATGTTGCTGGTGGTACAGACGAGTTGTGGCTAGTGCTTGGTGATTGAGTTGCAATCACATTTACAGTTACGGCCTCCAATGATCACAAAAAGAGAGTAATCATCATCAAACAATCACAGTGCTGCATGTCCTGTTGATAAAGCACTCCCTCCCCCCTCTCTCCTCTCCACTCTGTAGAGTTCAAGTTGAGCGTGTTGAATAAACACACTCATATTGTTAATGAATGAGGACTGAACAGGCCAATGTTTCAGTCATGGACGAGACTTGAGTATGGTTCACTGGACAGACAGTAAATGAGTGAGTGTACTTTGAGAAAGTCTGAGAGTTTCATGTTGCATGTTAGCCACGGAGCTAACTCAGTGCAGTTAGGGAAAATATGGACTCTTTGAATTGCTGTGGTGGTGACACTGAAGACTGTGTATTCCCAACAACCTCAGGATGCAATACAGATGCCACGATACAATACATATCACGATACCTGTAAATTATGGACGTCCACTATCCCTCAAACAAAATTCCATACAGCTGAAATTGTTGTTTTCTTGAAGTCAAAAACAGCAAGAACAAGGTTTAACATATCCTACAACTTACATTTCAGGTCCTCTGAGATCTGGTAAGTTATTTAAAATTTCTTGTGCGCTGCGTTATGAAGTTTGGCTTCTGCTACCACCCTTTGAACCGAACCATGTGAGATTACCAAAGGTGTATTTTACAGCTGCAATCACATCCTTTGGGGCCGTATCGATTCTGTAAAACTGCCAAAACAAATGTTGACCGGGAGTGAGTTATATTGCTGGAGTGATATTTTCAGCACCGGGCTAGTGACACCTCTAGTTATTAGGGATGGAATAAATATATCCATACATCAATATGTCGTGATATTTTGTAGTGTGATACTGTTTTGGTATTTAGAGTGCGGCTTTGATATTTTGTTTATAATTAATACAATTTCAGGACATTTGTTTTGTATTGTTCACTCCACAGCCACTGGTTGTAAGCATGCATACACCCATTGGACGCAGTGTGCCTCCTGTTGCATATATGATTATTTATGTCACTGGGACAGATAATAAAGGCCATTCTCTTTATATGAATAACACTGAATAGATACTGTTATTTCTCATGCATGTAATACTGGAAGTTCTTGATACTATGCAGTTTTTCAAAATGTAGGTCACTTATTAAAGAGAAAGTCCTGCTACTCTTTACTGCTTATAAACTACTGATATGTTGTGATAATTTACCCCCTGTGTTATGATACGCATCATTTCACCACATTCATGCCAGCACACCCTCACTAATTATGTTAATATTTTTTACATTATTACTCTAAAATAGTGTATAATGTGCAGTTACCAACATTTTAAAAACGCTCTCACATTAACTTTGTTTCTTAGTAGAAACTCATCCAATGAAGATGATTTGATGGCTTCAGCTGTACCCTGTGCAGTGCGGTGAAGTGTGTGCAGGTTCACTGGAGGGGCCGACGGGGTTATTTAAGTTTAATGGAGCCATCATTAATGTTATTAGTTGCACCTGTCCTTTTTATGTGTCGAGAGTGAAAAGGGCTGCCGAGGAAAAAGGTCAATCGCTTTTTCATAACTTCAAAAAGTCCATCTCATCATGCCTCCTAATTAATGCCAGCCAGGACTTTGCCCAGGTCGTCCATTTAACTGTAATGCTTTATGGAAATCATGCACTAACGCCATTAAAGTGTTTTTAAGAAACAGTCCAGGGATTGATTAGAATAATTGCTTAACACATGCCTTGTTTTATGTCATGTGAAGTACTAATATGCCTCATTATAAAGCAGCAAAAGAACCACCTATTCCAGGTTTTCTAACTCTTTTCTGCATTTCCACTTCTCTCAGACCTCTCCACACCTCAGGGTTCTAGTTTACAGCTAAACATGTTCCTGAAAAATTTCTCCAAAGGGGGGACATCAAGGGTTGAGTTATAACGTGTAATCAGTCCTGTGTGCTATTTCTCTACTAAATGGTGGAAAAAAATGCATATTTAAGGCCAGTGGAAGCCTGAGTGTGTGTTTTGATCAAAATCAAAAAGCTGTTGGAGGTGGTTTTCTGTGACCAATGGATATTTTTCATTGTGCTGCATTAACCTTTGAGGAGTACCTTGTTGTTTGCCAGGTCAGGATAAATTATTAAAAGTGACATTTTTGAAAGTCACAGGTGAACTAATAACAATAAATGAAAAATCTTTTATGAGTAATCAGCTGAACCTCAGGGCAGTTTGTGTCTGCAGTCAGACAAAGGGCCACTCTCTTTGGCTTGTTTTGTAATATTTATTCTGCTGTGCAGGCGACAGGTGGCTGGAAGAATCATCTGACTGAGGTTGCCTCAGTCTGTTTGTATATGCATTTTACATAAAATTGTATGTTTACTGCAAATGTGTTGGACTTGCTCACTTTGTGTGTGTAAAGGGGTGTCAGTATTTTTTCACAAATGACACATCCAACAAGGTTTTTTCCCCTTTCCCCTCCCCATCACTTACATGAGGAGGTAAACAAAATAACAAAGGCTAATTATGTAGATTTTTTAAAACTGTTTATCTATTCTTTTTCTCTCAGATTTACAAAACATGTGACATGGGACTTCATTTTAAAATAGATTAAAAAAACAGCGATAAATGATTAAAGAAAATCATAAAGCACAATTGAATAAGGTCAAATAAAATAAAAATAAACGAGATCATGAAAATAATTAAATTGAATTAAAAACTATAATCAAGAAACACCTTTAGCATTGAGGCAGACATTTCCTGCAGTGCACAGTAGATAATATGACAAGGATTTAAGTACAGCTATACTATTTCTATACATCTATACATACAGCTATACATTATTGGCTTTTAATTAAAAAATATGTAGATTATGTAGAGCAGTTTATTTTTGTTTGCATTTTAAAACTGTGGCAAAAAGCGTGTCTTTTATTTATAGCTTAGTTATTATAAAAAGCCAAAAAAAAAAAGTAATCTAAAACATTTGACACTGTGTATTTTTTATGAGATACATTACAGATTTAGTTCAGGTTTTTTGTGGTGGGTGTGCTGGAGACCCATGGCACTCGTAGATATAAATGCCAATAAAGGAACTTGCGAGCTTTGTCCTGGGGGGAGATTTTTTCCTTTTTCCCCTTTGCATCATTTATTATTTTCTGTGTTTACTTCATATTTTTTCCTCTCTCATAAGATAAGACTTTCAGGATGTTTTTTAATTATTATAGCTGGTATTGATGCTATTTGAACAATCTTTCTATCCATGGTTGTTATATTAATATCTACTTTTACATCCATATAGAGAGGACGACCCTCTTGAAAACGAGGGGTTATACTCTGATATATTTATATTCGACACAGAGAAATATGATGATGAAAATTTTATGGTCTGGGCATCCATAAATTTGTCTCTTTTCTGAATATTCATTTTAGTCCGTTTGTGTCTCCCGCCTCTCTGTCTTTCTACATCTCTGAAACATGGTCCAGCTCATATGTAAAGCATCTTGAGAAAATGTGATTTGGCCTTATACAACTAAAGATTGATTGATTGATCTTTTGCTAACAAATATGGACGATGTCTCCGGCCTACTTGAACAAAAGTTAATATATCTTTCAATCCTTCATCCATTTTTCTTTAAGGCTTGCTGCTCTGCCAGATTCCCAGAATATGTGTGCTGTAAATCTTGTTTCACTAATTCACAATCTTCCCCTCAGTAATTTTTCTTCCACTTATATCTCTTCTCTCAGCTCAAGGTTACAGCCTGATTTATTCCTCACATCAAACACTCGCCTACTCCATCCCGCCTCATTTGAAGTAACGATAACAGGGTGTACATTAGGCTATATACTTATTTATGTATCTTTTTTTTAGATTGCATCTGTCACTCTTCTACGCACATATGCGTCACTGCTTGTGAAAACTTCCACATGTTGAGCCCATAAGATGTGATTTTGGGGAGGGCAGAAGGTTTATCTGTAGCTCGCAGATTAAATCAGGCAGCTGGCCGGTCCCACACTCTGCTGTGTTGCACAGGGATTTTAAAGATCCCATAAAAACTTGGCAGATTGATGTTGTATTCATATCTTAACCATATTAAAGTTTTAGGGTTGTTGTCCAGAATGTGAAATTAAATTATTAAGGGTCTCTTGGGATATAAGCTGCACTCAGCAGTGCCAAAGTGACTGGCATCTTCTGGTCATAAAGCGTCATCATCAGCAGCATGCTTGCCTTGCAGTAAGATGAGCACCCTTTCTAAAAGTGAATCAGATTTTTTCCCCACCATTGTCTGTCTGTGTTGGGCGTTTGTGCGGGAATGAAAATCTTTAGTAATAAAAAAATTGCAACATCTCACTGTCTTTGTTTTTTTTTTTTTTTTTTTACAGTGCTTTATCAGAGGAGGAGAAGACATCACTGCGTGCTGGTCTTATCACAAACTTCAATGAGCCTGTAAATCAGGTAAGAGGATGAAGGCATATATTTGGGTATTAAAAAAATTACTGCAGACGGTTGCGCATGCAAAACACTACTGGGAAGCATCAGGTAAAATCATTGGCCCCCACTTATCAATGTAGTGTATAAACCTGCAAAGACTTGCTCACAGAAATCGTGTTTCAAGTGATTCATGAAATGTTAGTATTTGGCCAGTCCCAACATACAAATGACCAACTGTAGTTGAATTTGGTGGCTGGAAACAACTGTCATTTGAATATCACACTCCTAAGTGCTCACTGTTAAGTCCTGAATTTATTTCATGTAAGATGTATTTTGGCAAAAAGAAGAAACACCGGGGAGGTAGATGCATAAACTTTAAAATACAATGAACGTGGCTGTTTGGAGGGAAATAATCTGTTAACAGACTAAAACAGACTGACGTGTCGTTCAAATTGATTAGGAAAAAACATATTCAGTTAATATAAACAAAAAAAATAGCTTAAAGCTTGCACTGCTCACATATATTGGGAAGATATATTTTTTGTCAGGATATATATTTTGTCAGATTGCAGAAATAAAGTGATTTTTGTTTTAAGATTTGTATTGTCTTTTATCAAATCTGATCATTTGTGAATCAGTTATTTATATCATGGTATATTTAACTCATTCATGAACTTATAACTTCATTCATTCTGGAGAGATCATTGAGGGGCAAGCCTCATTTACAATGACATTGAGCCACTGCAAAGTTGCACCATAAGACAGACGGCAAAGTGCTGTAGAACAAACAAATGGATAAGAAAATAAAAATGAGAGAGTAACATATTCAGGACCACTAAAATTAATAAGATGGAGTATTTCCACAATGCTAAGATGGTTTAAATTAAGTGTTAAATGCAAGAGAGTGGAAAAAAACATTTAAGATAAAAACAAACAAAAAGGTAAAAGTCAATAAGAAAAGTCAATGTAAATAATAAATGTCAATACAATGGATAAAATGCAATTATGCAAAACATCAGAGGTTTGGAGGTTTCTGCTCTCAGTGAGATGATGTATCTTATTCCAAGAGTCAGCTGCAGTGCAAGAAAAACCTGCCAGTCTAAAAAGGTATGGTAAATATGATGTAGAAATTCTCTTTCACAGACCAATATATGCTAAAATGTGACTCTGCACTTAATAAAAACTTGCAAACTCAGATCTGTGTTTTTAAAGCAGAGATGGAGGTGTCATACAAAACAATTTTGGTGCAGGAATATTCCAGAGGCAGTAAAACATGTTTACTTTCCATATATACTACTAGTATATCACATTGTAGTGATCGTAGCGCCTTGTATGTTATTGTAGTGTTGTGTAAGTAACCCCATGAAGGACGTGGAACATTACCCTGACTGTTGGCCCTGCGTCTAGTATCCTGCAGCTCGTATATCCCACAGGATGTCTCATACATCAGGACTGAAAGGGTCCATATGGCAAGAGATGAGTGCCATCCGAACCCCATACGTCCCTCTAGTCTCATCCTGTCCATGTCAAATCAAAGCTCCATAGAAGCTTGTGCATGCTCGTATAAGTAATTGTTGCTATGCCAGGGTTTGTATTATTTACATGCAGATGTTTTCATGACTGGAGTAACTTCTTGTGACCTCACCTTACCAACTGGAAAACAGAATGACTCACTGGTAAGAATAAATGAAATTGGTATTCACACTGATTAATTATCTAGTTAAATTAGAGCTTTAAAGTTCATCGAGGCATGCACTCTATAATCAATGCAATGCTTTCTCATTATTTGTACCTTATTCAATGCAGCCGTAAAGCAATACCAGAGATCAAAAGCTCAGTAGTGAGCTTTGTATTGCTAGTTAAATCTTTCTTTTGCCAATAAATATTAGGGTACATAAAAATAGGAGTCAGGATTTTATAATGAGGCTGCCATGGATGAAAATATGTGGTTGTCTTAAGAATGTCGTAAACCTTAATATACTGTTATACAACCACCCCTGCAAGTGTCATCTCCGGATTAGAAGTGTGATATTCAGGGTTATAAGAGACACAAAAACTTTGTCTGCTAGTAATGATGTATGCAGGGTACAGAAGCTAATCAGATGCTTCAAAATGAATTGTAATACAAAACAAGATCACTGCAAACTAACTTTCAAGAAGACTATAAAATTAAGTCGATACTGTTACATAAATAAAGTGAAAATAATGGAAGAAGGAGTTCACAACATAAAGTAGTGACTGTTTATATCTATCTATCAGCCCATTTTAACAGATAATTAGTTCAGATTTAATTTATGATGGCACCTTTTTAAACAGGATGTATGACCACAGATTTCAATCGCCTGTTCCCTAATTTTACACTGAGCAAGGTGAAAACCATACAATAAGTCATCCCTCCTTATATAATGCTCACCACATGCTTGGTCACAAATTGTCCTTAACAATCGGGACACTCGGCCTTTCCTGTTAAGTTGAATGATTAGGTGTCAGATCCTCGGTCAGTGTCAAAGAAAAGGGCAAATTTAAATGCTGATGGCCTTGCAAGTACAAGTTGTGCAGTAAAAGGCAGTTAAAGACAACTGAAGCTGTCTCAAGGTAATGGGACGCTCATTACAATGTTATGCCAATTAATTGCTGACATCTGGCACACCTGACTGCTGATTCAGTGAATATTTTGTCTGTTGGGCAGTAAAATGACCTGTTGGACAAACTCTGATCGGTGTTCATGTTCAAACATGTGAGGAAATATTGGCATTGTTGGAGTGTTACGCTAAAAGATGTAATTAGAGAAATAGTGGTATATGCCTTGACTCAGGTTCATATATTACTTTTTGATGACTTTTAGGATATGTTCACAATCACTAATGCTTAAACAAAACCTTTTAGTTTTCATAAACTGAGTATCCCTGATCCACCTGTAGTCTCTCTCAGCACAGTTCACACTGCCATTTCAAGCAGTAATATTAACGCCCCAGTAACGCTTCCCCTTCCCTGTGAATGTCACAGAGTCAGAATGTGGGGGGAAGAGTTTATCCCCTCTTTGCCCCGTCTCCAGAGGTAGTAACAGAGGCACGTCAGAACTGAGCTAACAGAAGACTGGACTTCTTTGAACCAGTTGATCCCGAAAGACAGGAAAAGACGTGACTCAACGTGTGAAATCTGATGACGTGTAACTCACAGAACTGTCACCTGGGAAATAAGAGACTTGGCGAGCAAATGACATCTTGTTTATTTTGGCAGAGCTGCAGCCAAACACAGCCAAATGTTTAGCAGAAAAATGTGCCAAAATCCCCTTCAACTGGAAGCTAGTATGGCAGTATTATTTGATGTCAGCCCTGGTACCATTTACACACTTAGGACCAAGTTCCGTGAGCCTGGTGAAGTCAAAGAAAGACCATGAACTGGGTGTCCCAGGTAGACAACACCCCAAGAAGTCCAGCTCCTCCCCCTTGCTTAACTGAGGAATTGTAGGCTTTCTTTAGGGGAAGACATGATTTTGGCAGTTTTTGGGGGCACTACCCACGCATTTAGCTGTGTTGCTCACTCCACAAATGCATGATCCTTCCAAGTAGTACCTCATTGTAAAGGTGACTAATCAGGCCTTCTTGCATTGTAAAATTACAGTAACAGTTGGTATTTTTAAAGGGGAGAAATAATCCACAGATAATATTTCCAAACCTTTTTTCAATCAATCAATCAATCTTTATTTGCATAGCGCCAATTCATAACAAGTGTTATCTCAAGACACTTTACCACAGAGCACAAAGCTCTTCATATTATGGATACACATATATGCAAAAATACATATAAACATATATAAAATACACATATACATATATATACAAATATATACATCCAACACCCAACATGAATCCATATAGCCAGGATTATAGAACCAGCTCTAGATTGCTATCCCTTGTTATGGGGTAATCCAGGGTACTTTTCACACTTTTTACACTGTTTTTCAAATCACATCCCTTATTTTACTAATTTACCTTGATTTGTATTATAATATATCATGGCATTGTCTTGGAAACTGTCAAATATTGCTAATGTGCTTTATCAGGATGTCATCACTGACATGGGCCACGTATCAATAGTTGTGTGTTGTATGGTATTATAACCTAGCAGTGATTCCTACCTCCAGTTTCCATGTTGTATACAGTGTGGTGGACAGGGCTTTACAGTAGAATTAATTATTTAAATGTGTAATATGAACTTGTCAGTTAGCAAAGTTCAAATTAATATCGAAACGTAGGATTAAAAGATGCAAACAGGCAATAAATCAAGATGCTCTTACTATTTCACTGCTGTCTGATGCTTCTTAAGTTAGCTATCCATGACCCAGAAGAACTTTTACATATTTAATGGTAGAAAAATGCAAGAATTATTTCACATTCATAAGAAAGATGTTGCTAATAGCTATTGCTAAAGGTAATATAGATTCCCCAGTACTAGTTTATTTATCTTACTCAAGATCGTTGTATCAGAATCAAAACTCGGCTTCGCACATCACTTCCTGCCCTTGTATACAAGTACAAAATAATAAGAATATGATTGTAAGAGTTAAGGGATAAGTGCCCATGTTTATGCTGTTAAAACTCAGAATTTATAGGCATATCTTACTGTATTTTTCAAACAGGATTGTGGATCACATAGTGAAAAAAAATATGCTGAAGCATTGCATTGCATCAGGGAATAATCCATAATGTCCATCAAATTTCTTTCGCTGTCACCACCTTCTGCTGTATTTGTTTTGCCTCTGGACATTTTATTTCCTCTCTGTTCTCTCTCGACAGATAGCAACCCAGATTGCAGTGCTGATAGCCAAGGTGGCCCGTCTGGACTGCCCCAGGCAATGGCCGGAGCTCATTCCCATTCTGCTCGAGTCAGTGAAGGGTCAGGATGGCCTGCAGCAGCACAGAGCGCTGCTAACCTTCTATCATGTCACCAAAACTCTGGCGTCCAAACGTCTGGCGCAGGACAGGCGGCTTTTCCAGGACGTGAGTTCAAAGTTTCAGCTATTTTATAACACTAGTTTTGTCATAACTCTGTGCTTCATATAGTTTCTGCCTTGTCAAAGTTTTATTCCTCCCCTGCTTTTGTGTATTCTCTGCTTGATGGTGAACAGTAGTGATCACTAACTGGGGGCCCGGGGTCTACATCAGGTCCCAAACAGCTTCCTTAATGGCCCTCAGAGTATTGTCAAATTCAGAAAAATGTCAAGGCAAAGATTTTTTCTGGTTTCAAAGGTATCCTTCTGCTATTGAATCCCGAAAACGACTTTAATTGAAACTGTTTTATCAGGCATGACTTCATGTTTCAATTGTGTTGCAGAAATCCACCTGTGATTCAATACTTACCAGAAAAACAGGGACACATAGTGCTGGAAAACATGACAGCCCAAGACAGAAGTAGCCAAAGTATGCCCGATGCAGCTTGCAGCAGTATGAGTAATGTGGCTTGATCTCACTTTTAAAGGCTAAGGAATACTAATAAATTGGAAAAAATCTTAACTACGTAGCTCACAAATATTTAATTAGACCACATTATTTATATTGTTACCTCCGCCAAGGAGGTTATGTTTTTGCTGGCGTTGGTTAGTTTGTTTGTCTGTTTCTTCGTTTGTTTGTGTTCAGGATAACTTGAAAAGTTATAGACGGATTTGAATGACATTTTCAGGAAATGTGTGGAATGGGATAAGGAAGAAATGATTAGATTTTGGGACTGATCCGGATCACCAACCGGATCCAGGAATATTTAAAAGATTCTTTAACATTGCGAGATAGGACCATTTTCGCCAAAGTGGACTGAAGCTGCTTGGCGGAGGTCTGCGCTCTCTGAGTGCTTTTCTAGTTTCAGCTGTTTTAGATTTAGTCCCAGCCTTTAGACAAAAATGGTTAACAACCTCACTAAGATTTTAGTTTTTTTTTTCCTCGACAGATTTAGCCATCTGCAAACACACATGTGTATTGGAGAGCTCACTCTTACACTGAATCAATGAGCTTGTTTCTAAACCCCAATAATGAGACATTCATGAGGACTCATTCGGTTTTTATCAGCTGTTAACAGTGACATTTAGAAACTAATTGGCTGAAAGTCATCTGTTGACAACTACCTTAACAGCTAAAGCTTTTGAGCATGAAAGAAAATGATATAAAAATGGTGTGCATATAAAATCTGTGCTCTCTATCTAACCACAAGTTCATCTCATGTTTTACTTTGTGGTTCATCACAGCGGTGACAGGGACAGAGAGCCTGTGTGTAAAGTCTGCTCCTTCAAGATAAGCACAAGGATTTGGTCATTCTTTTAAGATAAAGCACCCTTTGGTGATCCTTAATTCAAAAAAGGGTAAATGAAATGAACCTTTTTTTATTTTTGTACTGCCTGGTACTGACCCACATCCCGGTGGTTTGTGGCTTCTGGATTCGGGAAGTAATTTTACTGAAGTCAGTCTTATTCTGCTCAATTTAACAGTCTTTTTCCTGTCGGCCTTACCTCCCCATTTGTTAGTGATCCTAAGTGATCCAAACAACTTTCTTTTAAAAAATGAAAATAAAACTGGTAAAAACCCATTGGCTGTAAAATATTTGGATGAAGCCATGTGACATCAGCCATTTGATTATCAAAGGACAAAACCCGGAAATCCTGAATAAATCTTAAATTAAAGGAAAACTGGCGCTAAATAAAGAACTATCACCCCTTGTGCAGTTAGAGCACATTGATGTTTTTTGGGACATACTGTACAGATGTCTACTCCAGCAGTAAAAACTGTTTGTCCCACGCACAAAATCATTTGAGTGTCAGGTTTCTGCATCCAGCCTCAAGTGGAAACTCTGGGTATTACAGATTTCTGCATAGGCCTCCGTTTTCATCCCAGGAGGTTGCTGCCTGGTTATAACACTTAGATAGCACCTAAGACTGTCAAAATCTCCTTATCCAAAAGCTGAGGGAAGCATTTCTAGCTGCCAAAGAAACATTTTAAAAAGATGCAAATGTGACAATTTTCAGGAACCTAAGGGATCCTTGTTTACCTGTCAGTCCTAACTGATGTCACTATTAGTACTTTTGTAGTGGTTTTAAAAAAGATATACAATGAATTTATACCATTTCAACCTGTTTAATTAATATTTTTTTCTCAAAACAATGGATATACTATTGAATGTTTTAACAGTGCAATGAAAACATTTAAGCCCAGTTTTGACAGTTCAAAAAAAACATGTTTTGCTTGAGATTTTGTCATCAAGGATTTGTTAATTTATAATTTTTGTAGGTGAAATTAAAATGGATGCAGGAGCTGTGAATGTCTAAATGAAAACGAATTGTTGTCAACAAGGAGGAAAAAAAAGTACCTTTTTGTGTTGTATTGAAATGTGTTGCCCTGACCTTTCTTCACTCGGGCTCTTTCCTCTTATTTTCTCATGGCACCTTTTGCTTGTGTTTCCTTATTCATGCAAAGAATGCTGATTATGAGTAGCACGACAGAGGCATTACCTTTTCTGTTTTGTTTTTCAGTTTTATATTTTGCCTGAAGGAGATGCTGTTTACCTGCTCTGTGAGAGATGTCAAATAAGAGAATCATATCCCACTGATTGGCTTTGCACGCTGATGATTCTGTTTTCATGCATGACCAGAGCGTGAGTGATGTGTTGGGAATAGATCTGTCTGTTATCTTGTTATTAGAGGTACATGTTAGGCATTTAAAGAGGCAAAAGTAAGTGTTTGAGTTGTAACTTAGCTTTAACAAACACAAGATATGGAATGAATAATAATCTCTAAAGAAAGAAATGCTAAAGTAGAAAGTGTTTGCCTTAGAGTAAGAACACACATAGCAGCACCTGGGGTCTCTCTAACACTCACACTGCCTCTCTCTGTTCCTCTCTGTCACACAAAATTAAAAATAAAGAAATGCCAAGTACACTTTGGCAATGGTTAATACACCTGAGGATCACAGGGGGTAATAAAAATGATCAAACAGACCCAGAGAGGGAGAAAGACACAGACGAACCAGTGGAAATCAGAGACACTGACTGAGATCAAATAGCTGGACGTTTTGCAAAGGTATTCTCTGTGCCACAACATGTGCCCCTGGGCAATAAGAGGAACAAAGGCAGCCCGAGTCCAATTAAACACTACATTTTTTTAATGAATCACTGATGACTTTGATGCTAAATGGTCCATGCAAAGCTCCCTCTTCCCTGTCACGACAGAACCGGCTTGGGTGGCCAATTGTGTGTCTGCGCACACACCACACATTGTTAAAAAGTGACACGACAAAGGACAATGCAGCATTGTCAGATTCAGCTCCATGTGCATTTTTTTGCTGCTGGGAATGAAGTGTTTTATGTAAGCGTAACAGTTGTGTACTCTCTCTTCTGCATTGTGGGATGAATCAGGCTAACACTTTCACTTTTGGCACCAGCATGCTGTTTAATCTGACAACAACAGGGGCATGTTAGGTTTCTCAAAGCTGTCGTGTAACAAGTTTAAAAAAATACTAAAAAAGAGGAACAAATAATACAGCTCTGTTTTGGCTTATTGATCCATTATTGGCATTATTGGTTGAGTTTTAGTTGAATATGTTGTCCCTCTACAAAGCATCATTAATGCAGGAATGTTGTTGCCAAAGCTCAACATTTTTTTCTTTATTATAGGGATGCACAATAACAGATTTTTGCTGATATATTATATGCCAGTGTTTCTGATCTTATTATTGCCAATACAGATACCAATATATTTTGTCAAAAGCACAAAGCCTCAACCTTTATCGTACTAATCTATCCTCTCATGGTTATGGTCTGTTTTAAAATCAGATGAGAGGCAAGCAAAACAAGATTTTATTGTTTAATAAATAATACTTCAAAATTGTGAAAGAGGATATTACAGCCAATATAAGTCGATGTTGGGCACAGACCTGTTATCTCCAAAACTGCTACATTTCATTTTGAGAAATGCGCACTATATACACACGGGGTCAAAAATGTTGGTACCCTTCCGTTTAAGAAAGAAAAGCCACAATGGTCACTGAAATAACTTGAAACTGACAAAAGTAATAATAAATAAAAATGTACTGAAATCTAACTAATGAAAACCAGACATTGCTTTTGAATTGTGGTTCAACAGAATCATTTTAAAAAACAGAATAATGGAACTGGCCTGGACAAAAATGATGGTACCCATAACTTAATATTTTGTTGCACAACCTTTTGAGTCAATCACTACAATCAAGCGATTTCTGTAACTCTCAATGAGACTTCTGCACTTGTCCACAGGTATTTTGGCCCACTCCTCGTGAGCAAACTGCTTCAGCTGTCTCAGGTTTGAAGGGTGTCTTATCCAGACTGCATGTTTCAGCTCCTTCCACAAATGTTCTATAGGATTTAGATCAGGGCTCATAGAAGGACACTTCAGAATAGTCCAGTGTTTTGTTCTGAGCCATTCTTGGGTGTTTTTAGCTGTGTGTTTTGGGTCATTATCCTGTTGGAGGACCCATGACCTGTGGGCAGCACATTTGGCTCCAGAATTCCTTGATAGTCTTGAGATTTCATTGTACCCTGCACAGATTCAAGACACCCTGTGCCAGATGCAGCAAAGCAGCCCCAGAACATAACTGAGCCTCCTCCATGTTTCACAGTAGGTAGAGTGTTCTTTTCTTTGTGTGCTTCATTTTGTGTCTGTGAACATAGAGCTGATGTGACTTGTCAAAAAGCTCCAGTTTTGTCTCATCTGTCCAAAGGACATTCTCCCAGAAGCTTTGCGGCTTGTCAATGTATTTTGGCAAATTCTAGTCTAGCTTTTGTATGATTTGCTTTCAACAGTGGTGTCCTCCATTAAGTCCACTTTGGCTCAAACAGCAACAGATGGTGTGATCTGATACTGATGCACCTTGACCTTGGAGTTCACCTCTAATCTCTTTCGAAGTTGTTCTGGGCTCTTTGGTCACCATTTGTATTATTCGTCTCCTCAATTTGTCATCAATTTTCCTCTTACAGCCACATGCAGGGAGGTTGGCTGCAGTCCCGTGGACCTTAAACTTCTGAATAATATGTGCAACTGTAGTCACAGAAACATTAACCTGCCTGGAGCTGGTCCTATAGCCTTTACCTTTAACATGCTTGTCTATAATTTTCTTTCTAATCTCCTGAGACAACTCTCCCCTTAGTTTGCTGTGGTCCATGTTCAGTGTGGTACACACCACAATACCAAACAGCACAGAGACTACTTTTCAGCCTTTAAATAGGCAGACTGACTGATTACAAGTTTGAAGACACCTGTGATGCTAATTACAGGACACACCTTATTTTAACATGTCCCTATGGTCAAACCATTTTCAATCTTTTCTAGGGGTACCATCATTTTTGTCAAGACCGGTTTCATTATTTTGTTTTTTAAAATGATTCTGTTGAACCACAATTCAAAAGCAATGTCTGGTTTTCATCAGGTAATTTTCAGTGAATTTTTATTTATCATTACTTTTGTCAGTTTCAAGTTATTTCAGTGACCATTGTGGGTTTTTCTTTCTTAAACAGAGGGGTACCAACAATTTTGTCCATGTGTGTAGGCTCCTAGTGTGCCCATCTCGGGGAAGCTCTCATTAAACGAGGCACCTATGGAACAACACTACAGAGAAATCTGTTACCTTTACTTTAGGGAAATGTGACACATTTCAGAGTCATTTACTGAGTCAGTGCCTTGATTATTATTAACAGGTGCACATACTGAGCATGAAGGACTGCACGGTGGTGCAGCAGGCAGTGCTTTGCCTCTAAGGATGGAAACTGTTGATAGTCAATAATAATGCCATTATAGATTCTTCCTATTGATTCAATTCTTTATCCATTTCCTCATTGATTGCGGTGGATTTTCTTTGGGGAAAAAATGGCTCTCACAGGTTTTCAGTGTCAACAGCATTTCATTAGATGCACTCCTGACTTATTAATGATGTGCTGCATTGACAAATACTATGGCATATTGCCTCTGTTTCCACCCATGCTTAAAATCACACAAAGGCACTGGATGTTTTGCAGGTTGTCTCATTTTTGTGTAAAATGACACCACAGTTTTAGAGCAAGACAGTCTAAGTGCGTTTTTAAGCATAAACACTGCTGATATCAGTGCCTTGGGGTAGTTATAGGTTGGTTTTCAGTTCCCATCTCTAGTTGCCTCACAGCAAATAGGTTGCTGTTTGGCTCCCCGGTTAGGCGGGCCTTTTTATGTGGAGTTTGCATGTTCTCCCCCTGCAATGCCTGGGTTCCCTCAGTTACTCAAGCATGAAATTAAATAAGATAAATAGAAAAATGAAATTCTCGTTGTAAGTAATCTTAACATAAAATGATATAATAGTCTGGTGGAAAGTTTTAGAGCTAGAAAAGGGGACAAAAACATGACTAAAGTGATTCATTACCAGGCACTGTAAGTATTCAGCACCTGGAAACCCTCAGTGGAAACGTGTCATAATGCAGTTTTACCTGTGTAAATATTATTATTGGATAACAGACTGTCATTGCTACCAAGCAGGATACCTTGAAGTCACAATCTCACTTAGTAACAGTGGTGCTTTTGTGTAGAGCAGTATCATGTAAGACAAGATGACTGACAGAGTAAATATAACACTGGGGGATCTGTATCAAAGTGGATCTGAACACGGGAATGTCAAACGTGATCCCTACAGGCGGCCTGATATCAGCTGACATCATTCATCCAGGATATGATATATGCACTCTCCTGTGGCTCACATGCAGGTGCACGGTGAAAGTCAAAGTACAATACAGGAACTAATAAACAAGAAGCAAAATGTGCCTTAAGGTACATGCACTGAGCGCTGCGCAGCATGATTTGTTTTTTGCTTATGTAAAATGATAAACAGATCAAGGAGGAGATGGTTTATCAGAGTAACTTTCATGCACACTGTGGCTCCATATTCAAAGCAGCTCTGGACATATGTTTGAGTTTAAATCTTAGTCATTATTTTCCAAGATCCACCAAAAATGAAGCCAAAAAAACCTCAACATAAAACCCTAACCCTGGAAAGCAAAGAAAGGTAATTTGGAATAAATCAGTGCGTTTGTTGTGTACAAGAAAATGTCAAGTGTGAAGTTCTGAATACAAATGCTTAATTTGACAGACAATATGCCTGCAGAGAGACAAATCCTCTCATTGGCGGCACAGCATCAGCTCAGCTAATTATTTTACAAAAAAGCAAGATTAGCAAGTTTCCACTTTAGAGAGATTTCTGAAGAGCTTTTCATTTTTCCATTCCTCAGATCACAAACTAATCCATCGCATGAAACCTTAAAGTGATACTAACAAGTTTAGAAAATAATCTTAGCTTTTTTTTTCTCTTTTATTTTACTTTCTTCACCTTGGACTTTTTTTCAAGAAATCAACTTATTACTGCAACTAGCATTTGTGTGATTACCCTTCAATGGACTTAAAGTTCGATTTCTTTTGTCATAAATGGGCAAAAAATGGTTTATATTGTGATTTTACTTAAACAATTCTGCGAATTTGAGCAATGTGCTGTTTTTAAAAATGCAGCCAGACCATGTGGTTGAATTCTAATCACTAGCAAAATGATAAAGCATTAAGCTCTTAAAACTACTTTGTGTAAGAGGCACAATAAAATACTTGTGAAATTTGCTTTCCTTCCTGAAAGGTACAGGAAAACAACACTTCACAAGGTACATTACAGTATGAGTCTTTGTAATCAGGTAGTCCTAAAGTGTATTAATTCAGTATGATACTAGCTCGGCTTTTTTTTCCCCCTATTTTTGGATCATACATGCTGTTACCTACCTTTCCAAAGCAGCTGCATTCACAATTTTTCATGTCCATCATGAAGCAGACGTATCTTGCAAAGCTTCAGTCTGAAACATTTAATCCAAGTCCAAATATGACAGGGCTTTCCAGCAGCCTTTTAGGGACAAAGCTATGAATGTGGGTCAGTGGCGCCAAAAGCAGCAAATGACTCCAAGCCTCTTTCTTCCCTTGCTGTCTGATTTTGCCTTTGGGATGTTGTTGCCTTGATGAACTTGAAATGTATCCCATGGAAATGTGAAACAGTCCATGTGGTGTGTCAGGATATCTGCTTCCTGTTACATGGTATTTTTTAATGCAACCTGTGGTGAGGGTCCAAGTGAGCCAACACAAAATGTTCACACTCTGACAAAAGTATCTCCACCAGCAGTGTGATTTTGGAGATGCTAAGCTGTTGATATCAGCTGTGGACTGCTGTTCTTCCCAAACTCTCCTTGACTTCTAGTAGTTTTTGTTGCTTACATCTGTCTCTGCAGCAAAACGTGTCTCCTGGCTGTGACAAAAGCCACAGACTGAGAGCCAGCTGTTGTGTTTAATGCAACAGCAGTCTAAAACAGCCTTGCTATGACAACCCTGCTTATGCTGATGAAGGACACAAAGTGTCCTGTACACAAATGAAACAGAGTTAAGATGGTTCCACAAAGTAACCATCCAACTTTTTGTACCTTTTTTTTTTTTTTATTTTAACTGTTTAACTTTTTTCTCTTTCTCCCAAAAAAGTGGGTTTTTGAGAAAATCGTTTCACATATGGTTACATACAAACTTGAATTGTGGTCTGTTGACATGTCTAACATCAAGAAAAAACACAGGGACAGTCAGGATTGAGAGTTTATTGAACATGGGATCAGTGCTTCAGCAGTTTAAAGTTTTTTTGCCCAGTGATGTGATTGTGGTGAGTGAATCTTAGCAGTGTTAGCATCACTGACCTTCATTCAGCCTTGCAGGTAAGTATCAGCATGTAGTTTAACATTACTGCATGTAAGTGGTGATATAAGACTGTTACCTTTCTCAGCCTACATACAAAGTAATCTCCATATTCTAGATCAAAATACTGCCCAACAGCTTTGTATCTATAAGATGTTATTGACACAAATAGTTATTTTCTTTACATCTGGGTTTTAAGGCTTTTTGGCAGTAAAGCAGTAACCATTAACTGGGGCTACAGTGTCCAAAAGTGGCAGATGGCACTATTATATGTTAAATGGAGCGTTTGACCGAGGTTGCTGGCTCGTAATGATTAATAATATTAAGTAATTTCACTCATTTGGGCAGACCGTTGGCACCCCTCTGCAAACTGTAGATACTTGAGTCATGTAAGATATATTTACAGATATTTGATCATGTAAGAGCAGTGTCTTTTCATCATTGTACGGCATGCTGTAATTATAGCTCAAAATAACAGAAGCACCTTAAAATAACTTTAAAAGCAACAATTTGTTGCAGGATATGTTGACTCATTAAGTGCAGTTTAACTTTAATGTTTCTTCTTCAAATAAATAGAAAAACAAGTTTAAGTGATACAATATAATTCTCAGGAGCTTTATTTTTAATTCTGCCGATATCAGACATCTTACAAGTCCTTATAAATCTCGCATCTCCAAATGAACTCTTGCTTTATATTCATCTAAATTACATGCACACTGTTGCTCATAATCTATAGAGCGCTGATATGTGGGAAGGTTTTGGTACTTAAAACATTACTTCCATATATGTACAATAAAGACAATGTGCAGAAGTGAGCTTCCAATTTTTTGGAATCAATAACAGGTATTTGCCTAATATAATACTTGCTGTGGATTGACGTTTTTCATGGTGGCAGAGTTTTTACTGATATAACAAGCTGTAAAATTTGTAAACAGTATAGTGTTTTTGGAGGCTAAACCGTCATGCTTACATGATGGCAGGGTTGTTGGCTTGTTTTCTGTTATGTCAAAACATATTACATTTTTCTTAATATGTGTGAAGTCACTTACTCTCTGGGACAGAGAACATGACCAAAAAAATAGGGATACCCCAGTCAGGCTTTTTGTGGCTGATATCAATGACCTATAAGTGAGATCAGCCAGTACCGATCATGTTTGTTTCTTTGTTATAATAACAAGTTGAGTTTTGCTAAACAGAGAAGTACAAAAAAGTCTCAATGAAACAAATACCCTACAATCAGGACAACTGGCTTACTTAATGTAATGATTCATTTATTACTTTTTTTTGTAGTGAAAATAAGAAAACTGTTGGTGGCCAAAGAAAAAGGTTAATTCTCTCCAACAGGTAAAACTGTTTAAATAGTTTTATAAATAAAAGGCTATATATTTAAGAACATTAACTCATTTGTATTGTTATATATTTGTTATATATGTTATATATTTAGTTTTGCTGAATAACCAAGTAAATTTGACCACAACTTAACATTCTTAACTCAAATTTCAGCCAAAATGTAAATTTCCATCCCTTTAGAATAAATTTAAACGCATCAAGTTCTTAACGTTTTTAAATACTCATTTTACCTAGCTAGCATAACGGCATCATAAAGTTACTGACCCACCATTTCAGGTAATTCTCCCTGCCCTTCTTCCTCTCCACAAAAGCAAAATTTTCAGAGACAAAACAGCCCACCCCATCCCTGCTTGCTTACAGTAACAGTCCTGTCAGCAGCACCAAAATGGAGGGAAAGGAAAGACCAAAGTAAAGCTACAGAGGAGGGGAGGCTTCTTGATAGAATGAAAATACTGAGTCAGTGATTTGTGTTTGAGATTTCAGATGATTGATGAGAATGACGTAACAGGTGGCAAAAAAAGCTTGAGCATGATGAATCCTTTCCACATTTCACATTATCGCACTGTTTTTTTTAAATTATATATATATATATGAAAAACAAATATTGATTCTATTTTGAATATTCGCCATTCATCTGAAAAACATACACATCTTCGCCTATGTCACCCAGCCTTAGTTGAAGGTTGTAATAGGGTAAGACTAAGCCTTACAGGCTTATAAAAGAACACATGCTCAGAAAACAGCTACAAGTGCTGTCAACACTGCCTTACCTGTTGATTGAAGTCTTAAAGTTACAGTTTCACAACATGTAACTGGATTACAGTGTACAGCCTCAGCCTACTCTCCCAATAATCAACATTTTGATCACTCGTGGTGGTAAAGGTGAAATTATTTCATTAAAGTGGCATGACAAATAAAAAGCCTGTTATTTAGCTGACTGCAGTAAAAATGGAAACATACGACTTCTAGTTAATGGGCCTTGTGAATTGTTGCTGAATTATTCAAGAGAGGATTGTAATGAATCTTAAAATGAATTATTTCTCTTATCCACGTGGTGAATTAGTGGGTGAATATTTTTGTGCGCACACTCTGAATGCTGAATGAAGGGTTAGGCCTGTGTGTATTTGTGTAGGTGTGTGTACTTGGGCACATTTTACAAATGCAGACAGAGCCATCAGGGAGGCAAATTTCAATAAAAGCAAACAATTTCCTCCATTTGCAAGATGATTCCAGCAGAAATTACTCCAAAACAACAGGCAAGGAAAAACTGTTTATTCCACACAACAGTCTGTTTATGAAAACTCAGCCTGGGGACCATTGCTCCTCAAATGCCATCGAAACGCATCAAGACAGCAGCTGTTTCTTTACATGGGCCATATATCTCTACACTTCTTGCAGTTTTTAGAGTTCGCTCTGCTGCTACACTGCTGTTCAAACAGTATATAATAGCTGGATGTAATTTACGTGGAAGTGTTACCTAGGCTTCTGTAAATGAGTATATAACTACCCTGCCTGTTTGGGTTTGTTGACTCACCACATTCACGCAGCTTTATGCTCTCATTAGCTCACATATCTTCCATCCAGTGTTGATTATCCCCCCTCAGCTAGCTTCTGTTAAGTTATTGGTAGTTGTCTAACTAAAGTGGGGTACACACATAAAGATTATCGGGCTGTTTTTGTCCCGACCAAGGACGTCAAATGCCCGATTATCTTCTGTCTTACAAGTTTATCCTATGAGATTATCCTGTGGTCTGAGGTGTGTGAAGAGTGAATTTGTCCTGATAATCGGCTCCGAAACAGGTCGGGGTCAACAATCCTAAATGTTAAACTTGTTCAATATTTACTACCAAAAATCTTCATGTGTCTTCATGAGTCATGACTCTGTGAATTGTGACGTGGAAAGGAATGTAGCCAATTAAGAAGCGAGCTGACTGAGGAACAAGGAGGCAGGCGTAAATAAAAAACAAGCACGGCCGACCTGAAACATAAACATAAAGTTCGGTTGACCTAAGAAACGGAGGACCAGCTCACGTGTTCACGCAGTCTCCAGAATTTTTCCACAGTCTTTTCTTTTATTTAGTTCCCGATTTTCCGTCAAAAATAGTCCAAAGACCACCATCATTCCCTCTTCTCATATGTCCTCTCCCGTGTTGCGTGTTGTGTTTTCCAGTTGTTGCCATAGACAATGTTTATGGTTGTTGCTGTGCTTCTTCTTCTTCGTTTTAGTTAGATCACGTTTGATCAGGCGAGATTTCTGTCTTTGAGGACTGGATACTAGCTCAGTGGTGGGACAGAATGTTATGTGTGTGGTGTGTTAAGATTATCTTAGCACACCACACACAGTACGATCAAAACTGTTCAATGCCGAATTTTTTTTATCTTCATGTGTGGGGTCTCTAACAGATAAAAAATCTCTTCAGATTTAGAAAGTCCTTATGTGTGTACCCCGCTTAAGGCTGCAAACGCATGTTGGCAGGTATTTTTAAAAACAGAGGTTTTTCTGTGCGTTTTATCCTTCTGTTCAAATGTGAAAAGCTTGCGGGACACTGAAAACGCATGTTATGGAAAACCGGCAAAGGTGAAGATTATTTTTTCTGCCATTTTAAGTTTCTCCGCATGTACAGGAAAAAGCTGTTTTGGGTCTAATATGTTACTCCCGCAGGGTGATGTCACAGTAAGCAACACCCTCTCTGTTGTTTACATGCCGTGCAGCAGACGTTGCTGAACTGTTGCTGTTTTGAAGTGTTGACAACTGGACTCTTATCATGCCAACACACACTTTCTGTCACTCCTTCACTATGATGCTGGATCAAAAACATTCAGATGATGCAAACAGTGCTGACGTTTTGTTTGTGACCTGGTGTTATTGTTCTACTAGTGACCGTGTTGACTGGTGACCCATGACTTCTTGCTCTGTTGCTGCCATAGTTATAACAGCTGGTGAAACCAACTAGAGTACAATGAAAACTTTCTGATTATAGGATTTGATCAAGATTTTCAGATTTGTCTTGAATTAAAATATATATACAAATAAATATTAACTCAACACATCTGCTGTCACCAGTTAGCATAGACCCGAGTTAAACCATAACACCAGCAGGACATGGAGATGGGAATAGATATGAAAATCAAACACCTTTGAATAAAAATTGTACAAAAGGTTCATATTTTGGGGATAGTTTTAAGCTAACAAACTGCATTCAACAGTGCAGGCTTTCATTTAGACAAGGATTTTTAAAAACGCATTCATGTGGACAGGGATTTTTACCCACCCAACATGTGGACATAGCCTTAGTCTCTCAATTTTTCACCTCATGTTTGGCTTTGCTTCACAAACCATGTTCTCTCCTGACTGATGCCAGGTGAAGCAAGTAATATATATCTTAATCCCCAGAGTTTATCCGTAATTTCTGATCATTAGAAATATAAATAACCCAGTGTAGGTCATATTTGATTTCTGTAGTTGTGGTTTCTAAAAGGGTGTTAACAAAGTTTTATTTTTACTTGTATTGAATCCAAGTATAAACTCTGTTGTTGTATCAACCCCAAAACAAGATATATTGTCTCAGCTACTGGACCAGACTGTTGACTGCAGTGTTTTTGGCTCTGAGAGCTTTTCTGTCCTTCTCTTTTTGATCTTGTTTTGCTGCAATGAGAGAGCGCCATTGAAAAATGGAACGTAGTTGGCTCAGGCCTATATGTTGTGAAAGCAGTGGTAGTAATGGGAAGCCCATTTGTGACTCTAGGGCCCTCTTTTCTGTCTTTGTTTTATGTTGGTGCATCATTTGAAGGTGGCTGTGATTTCTGGGCTATTTGTGTGTTTTGCACACTTTATAGTCTGGTGTGCAGATGCTGTAGGGATGTGTTTCAAGTGTTACCCAGACTCCCCTCAGATGCCCGCTGTTAAAAATCTGACCACTGATCCAGAATGATCTCTTCGTGTGTGATTGACTGCTCTGTTTATGTCCACAGCTGGCGTCGGGCATCTACAGCTTTGCATGTTCCCTGTGGAGTCATCACACAGACTGTTTCCTCCAGCAGATCTATGCCAGAGACGAGGCTGCAGCGCTCAGCTCACTGGAGAGGACTCTGCTCTCTCTGAAAGGTAACAGTGTTTGCAGACACGCAAACTCACACATGCTCACACAGGCAAAACACAAGTGCTTGACATGCAAAGCAGCGCAGTTATCCAAGGAATAAAATAGCAAAACAAAACATGTTGTTGTGTAATACAATTTTAGGCCGAGACTTAGGACACACTATTTTCATGGGGATGGACACAGAACCTTAACAAGGATGACGCCAGAATGAAAAGGATTTTTAGTGCATTTATATCAGCTGTATGTTTAACTTATGTCCTAAATCTACCAGTAAATTATTTGGTGAATGTAGCACTTAACTAACGGACAGAGTTGGACATTAATCACTACCACCTGGCAAATTTGGGTATTTTTGTGGATTGAGTGTATTTGCTCAAACTACAGGGTAAGTATCAAAACAGAGTGATTGGTAATGGAAAAATTCATCGCATGTATTTTGCTTGTTCTGCTCTGTCTTTCTGAGTAGAGTCAACTGACAGCCCTTACTGACCTCAATCTGCTTTTACTCACTTTCAACTTAACTCAGTACAGCATGGTCTCCAGTGTCAATAACAAGTGATCTGACTGTCAAAGATGTTATTACCCATGTCTTATCTGCTTATCTACAGTACAAGATAGTTAAACCAACAGTATGTACAATTTGACATTTTTTTTAGTTTTGTGCATATATATATATATATATATATATATATATATATATATATATATATATATATATATATATAATCAATACTATATAATTTTTGGATATATTGTATGTAAAACGCACAGAATTTCCTCAGATATTCCCGTTTTCAAAGACAGAAAGAAATTCTTAACCCTTTAACGCCTTTCTATTGTGTTGGATACATACTTTTATGATACCTCTATCTAATCAATATGATATGATGAACAAATTACTAAAAAAACATCTGAATACAATCAGATAAAATGATAAAAAATGTCCTCAAATGGATTATCAGTTGCCAAAAACACCTAATGTATCAAATGAGGTACAAAAATTATATATGTTAAATGATATGGAAATTTTGATATATTTTTTTTTAGGATTTCAGTAGAAAGTGAAGTAAACATTTCAGCTCCAAAAACTTCGAATTTTCTGGCTATAATTTGTGTTTTCAGGCATTAAAGGGTTAATTTTATAGGAGACATGGACCAGATAATGGCTACCATTTGTTTACCATTGCATGAGAACACATAATAATGCGTGAAAGGCTTCTGGAAAGTAAGCACAACCTGCTTCTGCACTTCTGTTTCTGCATCACATTCATATTCTGTGCTGTTTACCTGTGATGGACCACCATTAATCTCCGCCTGCTGTCTGTTCTGTCACCCAAACCTCAACCTTTAACTCCATCCCCTGACCCCCTTAAATGAACGTTCACAAGCTGAAAGGAGATCCGCTGTCTCCTTCGTCCCTCTCCTGTGTTACTTCCCTTTATAGAGTTGTGGACTTTGGTCCACAAAAATGTCACTTCATGAGGTTTATTTACTACACAGCAAACCAGCATATTTGTTTCATGGGTACATTTCACATATTGAGGGAAGAAAGCTTCTGAAAGTGGCTTCCTAATTCCTGTGAAGCACTCCCCAGAATGCTGTGCGAGTTCACACCGCAAACTATCAACGCTAACCACGGAGTCTGTGTTTAACTGTTTTCTCTCTCATTATGGGAAAGTTTTCTACGAAACAGAAGTGACGTTTTTACTGAATGGAGACCTCAGTTTAGAGAACAGTAAACAAAGGCAGGGCCGAGTGATTTATTATGTTTGAGTCATCAGCGGTTGTTTTGTTTACTCGAGAGCCCCCTGGTGGCGAAATGTGCCTTTAAAAGAATCAAGCTGTGGCTGGGTCTTGTGAGCCAAGAGGCACTGTAAAGACTGTAACACCCACCACTGTTGTCAGAAAATGTCTGCTACTATTCCAATGAAAGCCAAGTTATTTTTTTATGTCTTAGTTATTTTATCACACTAAGTCACCCTGTATTTGAAATGTGTGTAGGAAAGAATCTGGTGTCACAATACTTACCACGATACACATGATCACAATATATCATACTCTTTAAGTGTGACGATATGTCAGAATTATATTTTCTAAGTAGTCTATTCTCTTTTTTCATAGTAGGGAATGACAGTGTGGGCAAGAACCCACAGTGTCACAAGCAGAATAAATATCATTTAAAATCTGTGTTATTTATGTCATATTATAATATGTATCTGCACAAGGTCCCTGCAACATGGATCAACTTAATTTACTGTTACAGTGCAGACAAAATAACATGAATGTAACGGAGAGACAACGAGTGTAATGTCTGTATGCCAGCTGCCTGCTAGCAGATGGAGGCTTACTACAACACAAGGCATATGTTCTGAATGTGTATATTGATGGGCTACCAAAATATCAGTTGTGCTCTGTAAAACTTGAAATCAGTATCACGTGGCAAAAAAATTACAATATATATACTGGTATATCGATATTTACTAACACCCCCATGACCTATGATGTAATTGAAATTTATGATGAAAAACCTACATCTAGAAGTGGAGAGTTTCCAGCACTTAATGCAACTTTGATGTTTGGAAATAAAAATAATGGACTGTAACAAAAGTTGATGCCGCTTTGACTCCGTCATCTTATTTCACTCTTCAGTCAGGAGCAACAAAGCTAACTTTGAAGACATATTTGCGATGTGTGCTTTAACCATCAACTTTTTAGTTTATGAGCAAAATCAGGAACATTGATTGTTTTTCTTAAATAACTGGAAAAGCTTTCATAATAGCCTACTCACTGAATGCTACATTTTACTGTTGTTTCATATGTCATGAAACAAAGTGCATATAAAAATAAAGTGACTGGTAAAAACTTAAATGGCTGTTAGATGTTTTAATAAACAGCAACTGTAGCAGGTCATTTCAATCCTGCTTCAAAAGCAGATTTTTAGTGCCAATGGTATAGATTAGGGGTGTGTAATTAGTGGCCTGTGAGCCACATGCTGCCCTCTCATTGCTCAAAATGGCCAAAAAGTCATTTTTTAAGTGATGAGAAATTACAAACCAATTGACAATTCAATAAAATAAAAAATTAAAAACAAACTTAATTGAAATAATACAAAATGAATGTTAATCAAAGCCACTCAATTGTTCCCCTTGTTTAATTATCAGAAATCATATATTATATGTTCATATACATATATGGATTTACATTATCCTACAGTTTGCAGTATTTTGGCTCCCGTAAGTGTTGCCCTCTTTGTAACTGCAGCTGAATGTAAAGCTATATAATGCTAAAGGTGCTATTGATCTCCCACAATAAGAAGTGTAAGAATGTTGCAAAAGTATCTGAAATAGGTAGGCTTACACTCGATCTTTTTGTACTTTCTTATCTTAAATTAACTTTTTTTCTGCTCCTACCTCCGCAGTGCTTCGTAAGTTGACAGTCCATGGATTCCAAGAGCCTCAACAGAATATGGAAGTGATGGTGAGTCATTTGTTTTCTGCCTCACAGGCTCATATATTTTGGAAAAGCGCAAATATTTGCTGTTGGTGTTTTTTTTTAGTTGAAAAATGACTACAAACATAGTGTGACAAGAGTGGATGGCCGTGAAGATTGAAAGTGCCTTAAGCTTTGTCTCAGTTCAAAGAGTCACAAGCTCCTCTCCCGTCCTCTGTGGGAAGAGAGTTTATCTCCATGAAACTGGTGATTCAGTTTCATTAAATCTCTCTGGTTAAAAGAGGGACATGTTCAGTGTGCCTCTGTATGGTCTTTTGATGGCTCAGAGTTAATGAAGCCATTTGCATAGATAGGCTGTGCCCTTTGAACCCAGCTCTGTATTCTCATACAACAGTTAGTTTTAACTCTTCTGATTGGATGAGAGGCATTTAATAAGTGACCATACAGGAGAACATCACATTATGTTTCATGCTGCCTCAACCAGGAGTTTTGAATCAATTTACATCTAATTACAGAGTTAATATTAGACATGTAAATCACCATGTTTTTGTGATACAGTACAATATCAATGCCTTAGACAACAATACAATATTTTCCAATATTACAAATCCTCCCACCATACTATACAAATATAAAATCCTGCAGTGGATAGTGGATGATACAATGTGCAAATTTAACAAGGTTACATTTATTGTAAAATAAACAAGCAGTTTTGCTCATTTTATTACTTACTTGATTCTATTTTAATTATTAAACAGAGTAATCATCTTTTAAACATGAGACGAAAAGTTGAATTTTACTGTTCAGTGCCTTAATTAATGTTTATTTAAAAAGAAGTTTTGAGGGGGACAACCTAAAGATTGAGGTCTTTGGTAGCTCAGACTATAAATTTCAAAACATAAATGACTGTTTTATCACATTTTTATTCAATTTTTACTAAATTCTCATGACTGCAAAACTCCTGAAACACCTTCCAAAAAAAACGAAAAAAAGATATTTGTACTATTTGAAATTCATCATCAAGGGTCTCATACAGAGCTACACAAATATATTTTCTTCAATTTAAAAAAATATATACCTTTTCATTTTTTATAATTGTCTCATTACCGCAACACCTGCTGATGCAACCCGTTTTTATGCTTATAAAAGAGAACTTTAACATATGACCACAAATTGAAGACAGTAAACTTAAATATAACTCAGAAATTTGAAAGATAAAGTTTATGTGTTACTAATCTATATAATTACACACGGGGTGTCGGTGGCGCAGTTGGATAGTGCATTTTTTCAGCTATCGGGAGGTTGCAGGTTCGAGCCCAGCTCTGGCTGTCACATGTTGATGTGTCCTTGGGCAAGACACTTAACCCCAAGTTGCTCCCACTGCTGCATCAGTGGTGTGTAAATAGGCATGAGAGGGTGTGGATGTGTGAGTTTATACTGATGATAACTGACGTAGAAACCCCAACCATCAGTGAGTGAATGGGTTTGAATAGGTCGGTGTGACCTGCATTGTGAAGCAACTTTGAGTAGTCAAAGATTATAGGCTTTACAAGCTCAAGTCCATTTACCATTTAGCATCTGCTATGGTTATAATAACCATATCTCGGATATGAGACTGACAGTTGCGGTAATGAGAATCCTTGAGATTACAATAGGTAATGGTAATGGTGTTTGTAATATCAGCACAAATCTGCAGTATTGATAACAGTAGACTGATCATAATAGTTATAACTGTCTAAGTCAACGGGTGTGGTAATCATAAAAGTTTTAATTTGATGATAATAAAATTCAGACTAATGATAATAGTTCTGTCAGTTTGAGTCAGGCTGGTCCACCGCACCAAGCTGTTCACTCCAGTGATTCTAGAGAAACCTGTGACACAAGGTGGCTCGGTAGCTCCCAGGACTGATTAGTGAAATTAAAAAAAACAAAGATTTAAATTCAGTTTCACACATTATTTTGACATAAAATGAGTAAAGAGAGGGACAGAGACAGGAACTAAGAGACACCTCAGACAGCCAAAGTCAACAGCATGATTACAGCACTGCCCTGAGTCTGAGCAAGGTCAATAATTGTGATTTTATTCAAGATTTAAGCTGCAGCCATTTAATTAAAGTACAAAACCCCTTTATCTTTTGTCTTTGTTGGAGTAGGAAAAAGCAAAATCCACTAAAGTTTTTATTTGTGCAGCCATTCTTTTAAGTCACATGTTATTATGCCATATGGGATAATTTATGTCATAAAAGCACATCTGGAAGACATTTGTGTGAACCACAACAGCATAAGCTGTGGTCCTGTAAAAATAAAAAAAACAGCTTTGCAGCTGCTTTCTTTCAACTTTCCTGATCTGTGTTAGAGACAACAAAAGAAAAACCGAAACACCCCCCAGTCATGCCCTTTGTTCCTCACTTATCTCTGATTGAAATCACAGTTTTCTGTTGTGCAGTTCTTCTTCTCTCAATATTAGTTCTGGCTGCTGCTGTCCTGTTCATAAACATAAACAGCCTTCAGATTTCAATTTGGATGTGTCTAGCATCTTATTTTATTACCTGGAGCAAATAAGGCTGAAAGAAAGAGATAGTTGGAAATGGGAGTAAGCAGTGTGAGTCAGATAAGAATAATGTAATTTCATTTGAACTTTCTGTGTAGAATTTTAAACTGGTTGTGAAACTGTCTCAATTTGAAACTGATATCTTTATACGACCTCCTGAGGCAAACCAGATTATTATCATGAATATTGACTTTTCTTATTTAGTTATTCTCTTTGTCTGATACCAAGCTTTATGCCTACCTGCACAGCTCATTTAAGTTTTTGCAGTGAAATCTCAGTAGATCATCTATCTATTATCTGTATCGCGTATTGTGTTTGGTGCTGCAGGGAACCTGGATCCAATTCCTGCTGTAACACCCTGGACTTGTTGAGTGTCAAATACAGGTGTTTCCACGGTCAAATTGGGAGGGAGGATACTCAAATAACCGACCCATCCCGTCCCACTTTTAGCATCCCTCCGAAGGGGTGCAGAGTGTACCAAACTGGCCCTGAATGTTGGAGCTAAAAGTGCTACCGTCTGTTGGTTGGCCACAAAAATGGTCGATTCCCATGCATCAGCGACTAAAATGAAAATTGACTGTGTCGTGCAAATGTGACGTCACGCCTCTCTTTCCTCATTGCATCCCTTTCCTCAGGAAATGCAAACAAGACCGGGTTTACTGCTCCAAACCCACCAAACTGTACTGGACCAAACCAGATCACTCGGTGCAAACGATGCTTTAGATTTACAAGCTAGCCTGAAAACCATGCATTTCGAATGCGGGAGGAAGTTGGTGTAACGCACACATGCACTGGGGATCATGCTAAGTCAACAAAGGCACTTTCTGACGTGGGATCTGAACCAGGCCTGAGTGATAAATCGCAGTTTCGTAATCATCACAAAATGACTATGTGCAATAAAACCATTGCAAATGATGCCTTTGAGGCGATGAATAAATATAAAACAATGGAAAATAATGTCTCCACCTGCTGCGGCTCTACCCAGAGCTGCACGAGTTGATAAGATGGTGCTCTGCTTCATCTATCATTGAATGTGAGCCTTCTTGATATGTGTTTTAAACATTTGTGCTACAGGTTTAATTGATGTTTCTCTGCACTCTTGTGGTTTATTCACTGCTGTCGAAGCAAAGAGGAGAGGAACTTTGTAAAACTTTGTTGAACCATTGTTCAAGAATCTCAAAGACTGATGGACAGGGGAGAGCAATGTTTCAGAGAAGATATGACCCAGGTGGTTTTGTTTACCTTTTTTAAACATTATGTTGTTTTAAGAGAAGTCTATAATCTGGGTGATGCTGTTTATTGAAGTAGGCAAGGCTCAGTGTGATATTTAAACAGCTCTCTGTTTTTCTCTCTCCCAGCCTGCAAAATCACATAGCAAAAGCCTATAGGCCTACAACAATATGTCATATGATACAGTATATACTGGATTATTTATTATATATTTAATACAGTGGGTCTTTATAAATAACACTGCGTGACTTTAAGTTATCAATAACAAAATACAATGGAAAAAAATCTAAATAAAATGCATGTTCTACAGTAATTTAAGACGTTTTTGGTCACATAGATGTCAGTAAACGGCAGATGAAGGGGATGTTTGGGCTCGACCATTTCTTGTGTTTCTTGTGTCATTTCAACAACAGACCACAAACTGATTTCTGTAAACACCGATGGGACATAATGAGGCTTGAGGACTTTTAGTATACACTTTAAGCCAGTGTCCTCTAGCTTAGTGTTTACGCTTAGTGGATGTGTTCAGCCCTCTGCTTTTACCTAGAGGTTTCATAAACAGCTCAGATGAGTTGAGAGGAATAATAAACAACAGCTAATTTACGAATGTTCATCTTTTCTTCTTTGTTTGTCTTTTTGTGCCTTCTACTTCTTCTTTGGTTGTTTGAGCAAGTAGCTAGGTTGATTACTGTCGCCCATTTTTGTGTTGTGTGTCATAGTCGTTAACATAAATTATACATTTATGATGTGTTCAGAATGTGTTTACATACACCACATATGACAGTTTGGGACCAATACGAATACTATTACACCTTCTTAGGCATTGTGTGCTGACAGATATTCCAATAAGGCATAACACTGACACACTGACAGGTGAAGTGAATAACTCTGATTGTATCTTCATCATGGCATCTGTTAGTGGGTGGAATAAATTTGCCAGCAAGTGAACAATTTTGTCCTCAAAGTTGATGCCTGACAAACATTCTCTGTAGATTAGTCAAGGAATTAGAAAACCTTTATTGTTTGTTTCCACCAAACAATCATAAAGTTGCAGATTGATGAATCTCAGGTCATTTACTGACCTCCACGTCCTGTTATGTGACTTTTGTGCTTTTAGCAACATTACGGTTGCATTTCAGCACTTACCGTAGAGACGCTGTCCAAAGTTCTGTTTACACTTGTCTCCTTTTACAAACTACCTCTCACACCACTTCTGACAACCCCGTTTAATGCCCAAGTCTCTGTCTCCTTTTTCCCACCCGTTTTAAACACCTCAATCTATTTCGCTGACATTCATTTACTTTTCACTTCATGCTCGTGTTTTCTCTCCCAACAGTGCCATCAGGTTCACTTCTCCTCCTCTTTAGCTGTCAGAGCTCTTTCATTGTGACTGATTGAGCTGAAAATGTCTATTTTGCGCCCTTCTTTGCATTAGTCGTTTCTAATTTCCTGCGTGTTCTATCGAAGCATTTTCCTCCTTATCAAGCCTTCTTTTTCTGCCTGTTCATCTAAATCCAACTCCTGGATTAACATACGCCTGCTATGAACTTTATTCTCCATCATCTCCCACTCCTCTCTGTTCCCTCCTCTGTGCGTGACCCCCTCTTTCTTCGCTAACTCTTAGCTGTGATCATTTGTGGCTCGGCTGTTTGCTGGACGTGTGATTAATGATAGTGCTGTTGATCTCATGGCTGAACATTAATGCAGAACTAAACAGATTGCATCTCCATCTATCATCTAATTTCCCATGCTAAGCCAAGTCTACAGAAAATTGATTCTCTTTCATACTGTGTAGCTGGCACTTTTATTTAGACTCCCAAGCACAGAGGCAAGTGTACCCATGCTCACATCCACACACACACTCTTAAGTTATTCCCTTGTTAATATTTCTGCTTCTGGGCAATACAGATGAAGCAATCATGAGGGATTCAGCTGCAGAAATGTCAAAGAGATTAAACTTTATCTCACCCTCTCTTCATCTCCTCCTTTTCAGGGTTTCCTGAATGCAGTGTTTGAAAGGCTAAAACAGTTCTTGGAATGCTGTGAGTACCCATCTCTTTTTCTGTCCTCAGTCTCTGATCCAAGACTTCTTCCCCCCTCAGTAAACAAACTCACATACCGGTGCTTGATCTAATGCATGCAGACAGCACCTACTTAAAAGTCTAAAGAAACTTTAGATGGTCTCATCATAATCACAGAGCATGATCTAGGTGTCCAAATTAAAAGGTTCAGGCTGACTCATCCTCTCCTTTTCATCCATATTAAGAGTTTATTTTTTAAATCACTGCAAATCAGTAGACCTTTTAGTTCAGCTTGTGCTCTCTTTACTTCATTTGGAGTCTCAGTAGGAATCTGACATACTTCTTATCTTTATAGGGATGCACAATTAAAAAAAGGCAAATGACTATCCAGATCAATAAGGCAGTCTTCACTGAAAATCCAAAATGTGGTCTGAAATCCTTTAGGCCCTGTTTACATGACAACAAAAACGGCTGAAAACGAAGAGTTTTCATTGCATTTTCACCTTCCGTTTGCTCGACAACGGTGGCTGGAGTGCCCGAATCTGCAAACTTTTGAAACTAGTGAAAAGTTTTGAAGACATTTTGGTATCCGTCTCTTCCGTAAACAGGAATCAGCGTTTTCAGGGTAAATGATGATGAGCGCTGCATGCGCAGTACTCTTTCAGATAAAGGTTGCGCACCTAGGAACAACAACAACAGCTTTGGTCGTCTACCGAGAAACATGTGTTCTGCTTGCTGTGCTCGGTTTGTTGTCCAGATGAAAATATACAGACAGATTTGTTGTCCGGACAAGAAACTCCTGCTTCTTCATGTGTCCGCTCTGCATTGTTGTTTGTAAAAAGTTTTTCTTCACCGGTACATGCGTGTAGTAAAACGGCTGTTTTACTGCAAACTTACATCGCCAACTACTGGCCTGGCATGCACGCTACAGTGTTTTCAGTCGTTCTCGTGGATCCATGTGAATGCGGAGCGCTGTTGAAAATGCAAAGGAAAAGCCTTTCTGTTTCTGGTAACAAAGTTGTTGTGTAAACGGGGCCTTTGACAGAATTGTTAAATAAAGGATGTGACACATTCCTGTTAGATAAAGGATTTGTAACCATACTGGGTGTTGAATCTCAGGAGTGATATGTGTTCAATGTTGTTGCCACTGAAGACCTGTAATGTCCAACTTTTTTTTAATCAGCAGGAACTGATAAAGGAATTGTAAATGAGAAGACCAGATAAGCAGAATCATTAATGGCATTTGTATCAATAAAATCTTATCACTTCCCATTCCTAGTCCCAAGTGAAAGATGTCCAATCATCATCTTAGAATCCATTCTGTAGTTAGCAAGAGTTTTCTTATTGGTGTGAAAGAAACGTTTCTCGAGCTGGGATAGGCGTGGTGTTCAGTTCTGAACTGTCAATGGCATCAAGTTGTGCAAACATCACCCTTACAGAATGCCACCACCAGCACAGAAACTTTCTCAGTACCCAAACGTTGACACGGCAGTCAATATAAGTCCCAGGCTACACCAGTGGAATCATGGGCCTGCACCATGGGAAAGTTCCTGCGCTGGAAAATCCTGGGAGTAAAATCTATCTGATTGACAGCAGAGTGAGATGTATTACCTCTCCCTGCCAGATCTCTCTGCCCAAAGGCCCCTTTATTCTCTTTCTTTTGAAGTTTTTCACAATAACACTGAGTGAGCCAGAGATAACTTTCAGGCACGACTCCATGAGCTCCACAGCAGCAGGTGTTCACAAAAAGTATCATTTCAGATATCAGGAACTACCATCAACTCCAATGTTTACTCTGCTGATGGCAGTGTAGACAGGGTCAGGATGCTGTTGGTATTTGGGCTGGGCAGATAGGGGAAACGGACAGGCAGCTCACAGCCGGGACAGAGAGAAATATCAGCTCTGCACAGCTTGATAAGGTCAGCTATATAAACAGGTGGTTTTTTGGGAAGTCTTTGTGGACCATTCAGATGTCTGGCTCTTCCTTTTTAGACATTTGTCCTCTGACTGAGGGCACACATCCATCTCTGTCAGTCACCAAATTGTTCAACTTTATTTTACCCATTAGAAAAAGTAACTGTTCCTTAGTTTCAGTATTTTTATGCCCATGGCATTTTGTTCTCTGTTTGTCCATCCATTGGCACCCCTTTCAAGGCCATTCTTATGGACAGATATCTTTAGAAAACTTGGATGATTTTCTTTAAACCTTTCACAGATGTCCACTGTGGTTTATGGATGAAATGATCACATCTGGTGCTCAAAGTACAAGGTCACTGATTCTCATGTCAAGTCCTTGCTTGTAAATGTGGTATCTCAAAACCACTTTGAAGGATTCTCCTCAAAGTTTGATAAAATACCTACACCGACTCAAGGTAAAATATTAAAATTTCACCTTGTTAGCAGTTAATTAGATTTTTGAGGTGAGAGGTCAAGGGCCAAGTTTATGGATCTTTAAGTTTATCCCCTGATAGAGTGGGGCAGGAATGATGTGTTTTTGTATGCAAATGCAGATGTTAGCGTTGCACTGGTTCCCTCGCAAACCTACAAAATGGCTGTGGGATTTTTCACTGTGTTTTGGATCATTGCTGATGACAAGCTCTGTAGAGAACAAAAAAATTACAAAAACTTGCATGTTCTGGTCTTTAAAAACACATGGTGATTTTTTAAGCTTAAACCTAATTGGCGAGAGTAAAAAGCTACCATGGAGCTACAACATAGCAGTTCATCTTAGAGGCAACCACAATATTTCCAGGGTAGAACATCTTGCTGTTCCCACTTCGTTGAGAACTTCTGTTAACCGAACAACCTAATAAAGTTGGTCCTCGTGGCTGTAGCAATAGTGTAAGCCTAACCAATTATTAAGAACGAATGGAAAAATGCTTGCCGCTGGGTTCCTGGCCATTTTTGAGTCATTGTTAGCACTTTAATTAGCAACCAGCCTTTTGAACACACAACAGCAGTTTAAAATTCAAAAGCTAGCAACATCAGATGCATTTCATTATCTCCCATTAAACATTAAAGTCTTGTGTATGTGTGTTCACCGCCATCCTTACTTCAGGCACTTATCAAAAACTGGTATTCTTATTCCCATTTAGTGTCAGGCTTAAGACCAGGAAGTGCTTAATGCTAACTCACTTGCACGTTTTTGGACTCGTTCCCGCCCCACTCTATTTTGAAGATAATATTAAAAAAATATTTTGAGGGCTCTCAATAAAACTTGAGTCCAATGATACTTCCTTGCTTGTGATTGTGATAACTCAGTATGGCCTTGGAGGAAAAGTCTTAAAAGCCTGAACAAATATGTTCTCGAACTCAAGGTTGAACTGATAAGTTTGGACTCTAAAAGTCAAAGTCTTCCAGCCTATTTTTTCCCTCGCTTTTTGAGATTTCCACAAATCCCACCACCACAAAATCTGCCCAGCTCTTCTTTCTGACCCACTACTGTACTTTGACCTTCTGCCACTAGTTTTCCCCACAGAGGCAGAGATCTTCCAGGCGGTGATTCTTGTCTTTCCTCCTCACTTTTTACTCATTTGTCTTTGTTTGAATTTATGTGTCCCACCACGTGGCTTCACTTTGATGACTTTACACAACTTCTGATTACGTTACCAGCTGTCCATTCTGCCAACAAGAAAAGAAAAAGGTCCAGGCACAAAGTCAATAAATACTCGGCACTTGCGCTTTGCTCCAATTTCCATAATCTGTACACAATCTTAAAATAGCAAGACAAAGCAGGCTTAACTTTTTTAATCATTCGCTTGTCACTTTGAATTTGCAGTAGCAGATAGTGATGAAAAGTGTGCAATAAAGTGTGTGAGAGAGTAAAAAATGGCCCAGGGTGTTCAGAAATGATGGAGAATAACTGAGAGTGTTATAGTGCATGTCCATATCATCAATGGAACTGACAGTGAAGGAAACTACAGGAGCATCTTTAAAGTCCTGGGTATCATGAGCTGTTTTTATGGAGGTGAAATTTACATCAGAGAGACTGAGTCGGTCATGGCCTTTTTAAGTTCTCTTTTTATTATAGTGCTTATTAAATACAACAATGCTTGTAACGAGTCCTAAGAGATTGTCATTGCAGCAGGGCAAAGAGGGCAGCCTCTTGTAAATATGGCTGTAGTGAATAAATCTCTGCATGTTTATTTCTTTTTCTGTACTTGAAACCTTGCCTCTGCATATTTGTGTATTTCAAGCTGGTAACCACTGACATGCTGCTCGTATTTGCCCTTCCATCAACACTGTCTGCTACATATTAGGCTGGAACAAGATGACAGTAAGCTTAGCATAAAGTAGGTCTTGAGGAATATGGTGCAGCTTCTCTCTATGAAGGAAAAGAAAACAAAAAGGGAACACATATCAACAAGGAAAGGTCAGATCCTTTCATCTGATTTAGTTGATTCAATTGCTCAGGTCAAGATGCATGTGATCTGACTAACGACGAGAGTGAAAAACCCAGCATTATTATTATTATTATTTTTTTTGGTCAGAAAAAGAGTTGCAAAATTCTGAGAATTTTCAAAGTTAGACACTTTCCATGGGAATAATAGGAATTGACAGGAATAATTGTGAATAAACCTGGAATTTACAAAATTGAAGGTTGGGTCAGAAAATATAAAGTGGAAAGTATATTTTAGCAAAATCTTGACAAAACAGCCAGATTTGATGCAAGTATACTTGAAAATATTTAGCCACACATTTGAGCTCATGGACATAAAGTGGTGTTGAACTTGATTGTTCAGTAGAATTGTCAAAATTGGATGAAGTTCAACTTCCAAATAAATCTGTTGAAATGCAATGATTTTTGAATGTATTTTTTCTCATGGATTTCTGCCTATGACCAAAATTTTTTTTTATATTTGCTTGATATGATTTTCCTTTTTAAATAACCCCCAATTTCCAGTTAATTCCAATTAATTCCAAATTCCCATTTTTCCCATAGAAAGTTTCCAGTTTGGGATATTCCAAAATTCCTCATCCTGACTCCTAACTCATGGAAAGCTTCTGGAAAATATCTGGACATTTACCAGAAATTTTCCACCCCGTTGCAACCTGAGACAGAACGCCATTGAGATTATTTGCGTTGGTCTTACTTGGTTAAATCAGCCTTTCTATCTCATGAATGTTACAGTTAACAACAAACAAACAAACAAAAAAACATGAAGCTAAATTGCTCAGATTTTAACTACAAAGAAAAAACCATGCACATCACCAAACGATGCTAACAGCTTGTTGGGTGCTTTGTTTTCTTTGTCTATATTTTTGGGTTTCAGGTCGACAGATTGGACCAGACAGCACATGCAGAGAAAAGCTGGAGAAGATGATCATTCTGTACACTAAAGTTGTAAGTCAGTTTTCCTACTTGTATAAAATATAAAGAGTGAGTGTTAGTAATCTACCATTATTGTGTCTAATTATTTGTTGCTGTAAGGTTGTATATTTTTTTAAGAACTTGTGCACTGTAAAAGCTTTAAATTGTCTCTTTTCTCTTTTTATTCCTTCGTTCGTCTTCTTCCCTTCCTCCTTTTTTCCCATGTAGCTGTTGGATTTCCTGGAGTACCACCCCTGTGCATTTATACCCCTGATCCAGCGCTCCCTCGAGTTTGCCGTCAGCTACGTTTTCACGCCTGCAGGAGAGGGAGTCACCTTTGAACGCTTCATTGTGCAGTGCATGAACCTGATCAAGATGATTTTAAAAAACGACGCCTACAAACCTGCCAAGAACATTGAGGGTAAGATGTGAGGGTTGGGGGGGGGGAAAGGAGAGCAGGACAGGTGGAGTGTAACGGATGTATGAAGTGATGACACAAGGGAAGTTTCAAGGACCGGGAGATGAGTGATGAGAACCGCCGGCATGTAGAAGCAGAAGGAAGTTTGAATTTGAAGAGTAGACGTTCTCATCTGGATTCTAGGTCTGTGATTGGAGATCAGTGAGACTTAGTTGTTCTTGAAAGCTGACGGTGTTTTGAAAAATCATGAAGTTCGGGTAACTTTTGCGTCCCTGTACCTTTTCATGGCTCATGTTTATTTGTATCTGTCACAGGCCTCCAGTATTCCAGTAGCCGTGGAGCAAAGACCGCACCTGGTCTTTGTTTTGCTAGTGTGGGCTCTGGTGGGCCTCATTGAAGATTTTTTCAGAGGCTCATAGATGACAGTAGAGAGAGTGTTTTTACAGGGTTCACACGTGTCCTGGAAAACCTGGGAAATGATTGACCAATTTTCCAGTCATGGAAAGCATATGTAAAATGAGGAAAAAAGTAAAATGTCCTGGAAAAGCTTGAATTGTCCTGGAAAATGATTTATCTTCCTTCTATCGTGTTAGTGAAAAAAAATCAAACATAGGAAATGAAGTAAAAATGTACTTGGTAACTAATGTATACTTAGCCATAAAATATGAGTAGATAAAATAATGCAAGTTAAGGAATAAAATATAAAAACTCAAAATGGTGACAAAAAGAAATAATAAAAAATGGCAAAATAAAATTTAGGCTACTTAAACAGTAAATCAACAAATGTATTTATGGAAAAACAAAGTAAATAAAGATAAAAACATAAGTATAAACCATAAATTTGTAATAGTAAGACACTACATGAAAACGTCCTGGAAAAGTCCTGGGAAATGATTGCGAGAAAAGAGTGGGAACCCTATTTTTAGTCTGATGTTCCTTTGCTTCATGTATGTTAGTGTTGTCACTATACCAGCATTTTCGTATCAATAGCGGTACCAACATGTATTTTGATAATTTTTGATCCTTTTCCAAATAAAAAGCGAACACAAAAAATGTCATTATTGACTTAATTTTAATAGAAAGTCTTAGAACTATAACTATGCATCGTTAAATAAAATAAAATACCACAAAGTCAGGCTCTTATTAAACACAGACAACAGTTTTAAAATAAATAAAGTAAAAAATACAATTAAATCCGATTCAAAACACTAACTTTTCTTATTGCATTACATTTTCTTAGAACAGTGTGTAATAAAATACGATTCAAAATACTAGGCTTTTCTTATAACATAATATAAAATAATATAAATAGACTACTTAAACTAGAGAAGGTGGTAGCTAATTGCAATGCAGCTTTAATTTTTTTGCCAGAGCTACTTCTGTGGTTAGTGAAGGGGGCTGGTGTTGCTTGCTTTTAGCACTGAATGTGGCTTTTTTTCATGGGTATATAAGTTATTACCTGTTGTGCTCTGAACTCCTTATGCAGGTCTGGGTGCTTGTCCTTCAAGTGTTTTGCCAGGTTGAAAGTGTTATCACCCTTGGCCAGACATGTTTTGTAACACTGTTTGCACAGTGGTGCTTGGTGTTTATGACTTCACCGTGCTCATTTGTTTCAAAGCCGAAGTAATTTCATATAGCACTTCGCGCACCTGGTGTATCTACGAGTTGCGGCGTGGTGAAGGTTGCAGCAGCCGCCATTTTCTCCCTGCTCCTGTCTCTCTCTCACTTTGTCACCTTTATCTCTGTCTGTCGCTAGACTCCTGCTCCGTTTGCTGCTCCACGCTGCTCGCTCACTCGCTCGCCTGCTTGCTTCAGCTTGCTCACCTCGGCTCAAATTACAATGCAGTGATGTCATGTGGCGACATAGAAGGAAAAAAAAGTACTGGTCTCATCCAAGTGCACTATAGTACCGTTTTAAATGCCTCAGTACCCCGGTACCAATTTAGTACCAATATACCGAACAAGCCTAATGTAGGTATTCTTTAATTTTTACATCTAGAGACATTCACATTAATTTCATGAGGCCAAAATATCTGTGTTAGTTCATGCTGCAATACGGCTTGGATGCATATGACACAGCACTCCTGTTTCCAGGACGTTCACAGTGGAGGCGAAATGTCACAGAGGAGTAAATATAACGCTAGAAACGGCAGTATGAGTTGGGCTTCTGACTTCAGCTGGAATTTTTCCTGCCAGGGCTCCGTTAATAATCTCCATTCATAAAGCAGTTCTGAAGGCCAGGTCCACATGTCTCCAAATTTACTGTGGTTTGTATGAATGTCATTTATGTTATTGACCTGCTTTCTGCTCTTTTTTTGGCTCACCAGTAATGTTGCCTCTGCTTTAGTTGACACCCTGAATATGTTCGGTTACACGTAGCATGACTCAGACTGTGTCTACGGGTAGGAGGGTGCTTTTGAAAACAGGTTTTCTGCCTCCATTTTCAAAAATAATCTTCCTCTCAAGTGTGAAATCTTAAAAAACATCTTCATCCACACAAAAACCCATAAATCTACTGTCAGATGCTGTTTTAAAGTGTACAGCAATGTCTGTGACATGCTAGAGCTTTTTAATTTGCATTTTCTGTCTAAAAGCTGCTTCATATTCTTCAGAATCTATTCCAACCACAAGTCTGACCAGTGTTATGGTTTAACTTGTGACCATATTAACTGATGTTAGCATGCGTCTTGAGCAAACATGTTATGTTTGTTTGTTCTAATCCAATCCAGGACCTGTCTGATAATCTAGATCAAATCTTTCTATTCATAGATAATTTTTTGGTTTCAACATCTGTTGTAATCACGGCAACCACAGACGCAGGCCATGGGTAGTCAGTCAGCATGGTCACTTGACAACAATGCCACCAGATCTCACCCAAAATGTCCCCGGCAGTGTGTTGTTGGAGGGTTGTTTGAAGCAGCATCATTGTGAGGGACAACTGAAAGTATCAGGGAGCATGTAAATTGTTCAGTTAGCAAAACATAAAACCAGCAACAGTTTAGCAACTCTCATATAAACAACCTTGAAAATGTTGCAAAATGTGACATCACATCTGTTTTCAAAAATAGTTGCCCAAATGTAGACATGGCTTTAGAGGCGAAAACTATCATCAGACAACTCTGTACCTTTTTCCCAATTTTGGTGTTGTCCTTATAGGCCGTGTCTGTTTCTTGTGCTCCGTCGTCTGTCCAGTGTAGATAGTACCAATTTGTGAGGGTTATGCGTGAACAGGTACATCGTTAAGTTTCAAGGAGCATCATGTCTTGAAATTTTCTTAGTATTTCTTTGGAGTGAATTCTTAAAGGTGTCAGAGTGCAGTCTAGACTTGCTCTCTATGTAAAATGTTAAGTCAGTCGCGATTGGGTGCTATGTTTTGAAAATATCGAACAACAAAACAAAGTATTTTGAGCTGCTTACATAGCTAAAGGGGACAGTAGAGTTTGACAGACAGCACAGCTCAGAGCAGCCATCTGACTTATTTATGAGGCCCCAAGCTGTCAGTTATAATAGACAGACAGGAATTCTCATGTGTGTCTGAGAGCATTTCACCTGAAACCAACCGGGACCTCAGGGTCAGGGGCCACAGGTAAAGCAGAGGCTTGAAAGTAAAATGAATCTCAGTCTGTGGGTTTAATGATGGTTTGTGCTTGAAGAAGAGGGACTTTTACCTGTTCTCGTGCCCAAAAGCAGAAGTTGACTACATTTTCAAAATGAAGGCAACAGTAATTCAAGATTTAATTCATACTTAAAAGTCGGGATGGAAATTGGGAACCAGCTCCAGTAGAGAAGTGGTGATAAGTGGTTTTAGGAATCAGTATCAATTTCTGATGCTTGATGCCTTGCCAAACAATAATGTCTGGTCTCATGAGGGGAAGTCAGTGTGAGCTTAAACAAAAGAGCTGAGGAGGTAATCATGGTGGACAGGAGACAAAATCTGTCTTTAGATTTGCTAAATTTAGCACAAAATGATGCCAACAGCTCAAAGTTCATGTCTTTGGCTGTGTGATTCAAGACAACAACATGCACTAAACATTTTTTGACACAGCACAGCGTTAAATACCGTAATTTCTCGATTTATTATAACACACACCTCATATTATCATGATTTTTACCTGAAAAACACTACTCGAATATAACACGCGCCCGAGTTTTGCCCAAACCTTACTCTCTCAGACAACTCAAAAATTACCTTTATTCAAAGTTTTAATCAATCAAATTTCAGTATTTCACAACAAAAACACAATTTTCTCTCTCTCGAACGGATGCGGAAACACATTTTGCTTCACGCATGCACACTTACTTGATTTCTGCCCAAGCATGCTCAGTCGTAGTGTACCAAGTAGTGCACAAAGTTAAACTAATTAGGACCCGAATTATTTGATTAGAACAGTCTAACAGTCAGTTTAATAAGAGTTTGACGGAAATGTTTCGCAGAGAAAGAGAATATTTGGGCTTTTTGTATCAGATGTGTTGCAATCACGATGTTGGCAAGACGAAGTATTTGAAGTATTTTGCTTGTACTCGTGTACAATACGCAACCGAAAAGTATAGCTTACTTAAAATAATAAAATTGCTTGTTAAAATTGAGAAATCACGGTAAGAGGAGTGATTTGACATGGTTGACACATAAAACCTGCATAGGCTGACTTTTTTTCTCACAGAAAATCCACAAGAATGGATAAGAGCATTAGAAACACTGGGCTGATGAGCAGAGGGTATCAATGCAATCTTACCAATTCCCATCCCTATCGAGTGGATGAGATTTTCAAAGACTTCAGTTTCTCTACAATTTCTCTCAAAGGTCCCATGTCTTGCAAAATCAATTTTTTCTGCTTTTAATGTTGTCAGAAGGGTCTTAGGGAGCAGGAGAACTTAACTCTCAGTTAAAGGCAGATATGCTCTGTGCCTTTTTAAAGAAAATGCTACTACCATGTTCTATTTTTACATCCTGGGGTTTATTATGTCATAGCTATACAGCCTCCACCTGCATGTTTGTTTTCTGCTCTTTACATCCAGATACCATGGCTGTTTTGAGAGTCTACTCCGCAGCCTGAAACCCCTCCTTCCTCATCCCATCAGACATCGTTTAAGAAGCCAATCAGTGCAGAACTTTTTGTCATTGCCTCTCGTAGCTTCCTTGCCCCCTCAGACCCGAGTGTATCCAAAGGGGAGGGGAAAAAACTTCACCTATTCTCTACAGAGGCCAATTTTTTTACTTTTTTTTTAAATTAAAATTAAATCAAATCCTTACTTAATAGATGCCCAAGATATGATGTAAATGCTCAAACACACCAGTACATGGGACCTATAAGTGGACTGGATTTTTCAAAATTAAGACATTTTTAATGAATTTTTCTGAACCATCGGGTAGACTGGACAAAGATTTCAGTTTGTCCAGCTTCTGATGTCAAACACGAAACGCTTAAAGCAGATAGCGCCTCTTGCTAGTTTAAAGTATCAAATAGAAGTTTATTTTTGGAAGTTGATTGAACATATTTGTACTGATTTGCACTATATGTATGTATTCACTATATGCCCTTTTTGTTCTTTTTTTAAAGTCTCAGTATTTCTGCAAAAATCTTCATGATCATTCCTTCAGCCTGGTGTTCATTTTTGTCCTTTCTCACTCCAATAGCTGCCCCCTTCTCTGCGCTCTCATGTGGTTTAAAAATTCATTTATGCCTTTTAATTTGACTGTACTTTCAAAGTAAAAGCCTCAATTATTTGAAAGCAAGTTCCTCAGACCCTTTCAAGGAGCCTGGAATGTCTAAATTAAATGTCCTCACTGACAGCTCACATAAGTTATTTCTTTTTTAAGGCATTGCCTTTTTTTGAGAAGAATCTTCTGTCCTACTGTGTAAATGCACATCCAGTGATCTAGCAAGAGTCTGGCTTCTGTTAAATCATCTAAGAGATGTACTAGTTTGCAATATATGAATGAATTATCATGGCAGTATTATTAGGAAGTGATCAAAACAAACTTATAAACATATCAAATAAGCATACAGACTATAAAATATGGCTATAGATGGCAGTTTACTGTACTGACACTCTATTTGCTATTTTGTATGCTGAAATCAAGCCATTCTTATATGCAGCCTGGTTTTATTTAACTAAATATACATGCGATTGCAATCTTACGTTATTATTGAGGTAATAAGTCTAAACATAGGCAACGATGGACGTAGAGTGATTATCATGAAGGTAATATGAGTGTAATTTCAGAACTTATGTCTTCTTTTCTGGAGACATCTTTCTTTTCATCATTCAGGCTTTGACTCTGTTCTCTCCCTCTCTCTCACTCTCAGACAGTAAACCAGAGAGTCTAGAAGCTCACAAGATCAAGACAGCGTTCTTCACACACCCCACACTGACAGAGATTGGACGCCGGCTTGTTTCCCACTACTTCCTGCTCACAGAGGAAGAGCTGACTATGTGGGAGGAGGATCCTGAGAGCTTTGGTAAGAGCACATTACGAGATACGCAGGCTGAAACCAAATGTCAGAATTTATCTCACATACACACTGGCAGAGCTGAGAGGCTTTTCCTTCAAACATAGAATAGTGATGGTTAGCAAGTTTTACAATTTAGAGATAAACTATAGAAAGAATGCAGAATCCGCGATAATTGACTGTTTCTTATTTCCAACATGTCTGCAGCACAAGTGAATTTAATTTTGGCTGTTGAGGATCACAATAACCAAAACAAAAAATCTTAAAACCTGTTATCTGGAATCTCACAACATATAGACAACATATAAAGGATATGGCCAAACAGTTGCTATGGGGGGTGCTCAAATGTCACTGAGGACTTATGAAGCACATGGGTGTACCACAAATTATGTTTGATATACTTAGGCTTATAAATCCTTGAGACAGAGATAGCCCGCGGCCCACTTTTAGATTTTCAAATTCTTAAAAAAGGGAAATGTCTGTCACATTCGTGCTTAGTAGTTATGTTTGGCTGATGAATAAAGACAAATGGATAAAAGCATTTAATAGCAGCATAAATTTCCTTTTTTTGCTTTATTATTGTCTTCGTTTCAAGTTCTGGTAAACAAGGGCTGTTGTGCTTCTCAGCCTCAAACACCATCACTTCTACAAAGATTGGCAGTTTTGTGCAGTTTGCTCTTGTTTTGTGTCTGAATGTGGAGATGAGCCATCAGCGTCCTCTCTCTGCCTCAAGGAGGGTCAGTCTAATCCTTACTTAGGGATAGTCCAGTGGTAAATCTGGTCGGCAACCCCAAAATCTTTTACAATGATCGACTATTTGCTTTGTCAAGTTAATGGTAAGCCGTGATTTAGGCTGTTTTTTTTAAGGATTGTCAATAAATAAGAATGTCTTAACCCACTTTGGATTAGTTTTATTAACTTTGATACCCTAATGGCAAGGTCTAACAATGTGGCACAGTCATCCTTAAATTTTTAGTTATGTGGCCCTCTATCAAAAAAGCTTGGACACCCCTGATCTAGACAGAGGTGTTATTCAGGTGGTTTTGAACTTCCTCTGTTAACTCAAGCTTTGTGCTCTGGCTTTTTGCCTTTAGAGGGGGTGTCAGTTCATTTTACACTTGTCTGTACAAAAGGAAACAAACTCAAAATGTCTGATTCTTTCATTGAAATGCGAAGATCATCAATACATAAAAGTTAATTGGGTTGATAAAACAACACTGCTGTTGTCCCAAAGGAGAAGAACCCCCTTCACAATTATAGGGTGATAATTGAGTGCTTACAGCATATTAAACAGTTAGTTTGTTTGCCATCAGACAAACTAATAATCCTTGAAATGACAGCCCCTGACAACAACTTGAAAGCTGTAAATCTTTACAGGATTTTAGTTCAGAGTAATTACTGTCATGATCAGCCAGGTTAGAAGAATTCCAGCTTGCTTCATGGTACAACCCTTAAAAGTTGCTTTTGATCACCTGTCATTGTTTACAGTTCAACTAGAAACTGGAGATGAGAGAATTTGGAGTGAAGAAATATGCTCTACATCCAGATTCTTTGCTGCACTCACATGAATATATCTGTTCATTTAGATTAATAAAAAGACAAATCACCCACAGAGAGGCCAGGAGGTTATGGGACAAGTAAAGCCTGAGCATATTGACTTTTTTCTTGCATACAGTTGGCACTTTCCTCTATCCAGGTTTACACTCTCTAAACAAAGAACCTCAAAGTTTTGGCTGCTGCCCCAGAAACTGATTTATGTCAAGCGATGGCCCATGGGTGCACAGTTTGCATTTTACAAAGGCATCAGTACCCCTTTGGGTGTAGCCTTCACAAGAAATTCTGTTAACCTGACATCTTGACTTATTAGTCATGCTTTGTTAATGAAGTTTGCCTCTACGTAGAACACTCAATGAAAGCCCTTAAGATTTCTTTGATTATGATCTTGATGTGATAACCTTTGAGTTTAACAGCCACTTTTCAGATGACTTTCAATAACTGAATAAACATGTCATTGCTTTACAACCTAATGGCATTACTGTAAAACTTTGTAAGGCCTTTTCAGTTTAAGATTCAGTCCCTTTTGCTTTTACTCTAGTACTGCAGCACATTCTGACACATTTTGATCTTTCTTTACTAAGTATAGGAATGTGTATCAAAGGATAAGGAGAAAGAGTGGTAATCCAGCTTCATGGGAATGTGGCTTCATTGTGTAGAAAATTATAAGATCTCCTGAAACCTTTGACATGTTTGTCATTGAGATTCCAAGATGCTGAGTCCAATATAGAGATTATAATTTTTTATGCTAATCATATTACTTTTTAATTGTTAAGATCACAAAATGGTCTTACAGTCGTGCATTTGATTTGGAAAAGTGCTGAAACCCTGGCTTTATGCATCAGACTTTTGCTACCTACCTGTATCCAGACCCACATTTCCAGCCCACGGAAAACGGCTCATTGACCCTCTTTTCAGGGTGATTTCATCTTTTATGTCGCAATTTCATTTTATTTTGATTCTAGGGATCATAATTTGATTTATAATAATTTTTTTTATTGAAACCCATTCATAGTACATCCCCCATTTGTTTTAAAAACTTTATTTCAGGATCTGCTTAGGTCTGTTGTGCACTAAAAAGCTGTATTATGGGATCTGACTTAAAAATGGAATTAAACATGATCAAGATGTACAGCTGGTGTATTTACAGTCATGTTTATGTTGGCCACACAGCTGATGTTTCTGGCAGTGCAGTTGACTGATCAGGATGTAAAGAGAGAGGAGAGAGAGGCTGCACGGAGGAAAACAACAGCAGCAGTTTGGCTGTGCTGGGATGCTGGTGAAGATGTACTTTATATGAAAAGAAGTTAAAAAGTTAAACTCAATTCATGGACATTTGGACTGATTAGTATCTTATGTATGAGATTCTAAATTGATTCATTTGACCACAAAGTGAAATTGTAGACCTTTCATATTGAACATGACTGCTTTCTTAGCACCTCTACTCCTTTGGACTAAAGTTAAGAACTCACTAGCGCCTATTGTAGTTGAATGTGGTATTCTTTCTGCTTTAATTAAAAGATTATAGCCTTCCCATCTTTACTGTGCCTTAGCTTTTTTAACCAAAGAATGGCTTGTCTCATATTGAATTCTGTCCCAAAAACAGGCAGTGATATTTCATACACAGATTTAAATAGATAGTTTTACTGTACGCATTTTCTTTTGTTTCGTCATCTGCTTATGAGGGAATAAAATGTATCTTAAGGAGTAATGCTTTGCACAGGCTCATGATGTGTCTATAATGTACTGTTATTGACTCTCCTTGAAAAATGTCGAGAGGGTAAATGTCTCTGTGTTGATTAAAGCCTTGGCAGAAAGTGAGATGTCAATATCAGACTTTAATTTGCTCGCAGCCGGATGCCCCTGCAGACTTGATGTAATGACACTTATTGCTCAGCTATAACACTTCACAAAGCCAAGACCGCATAGGCCCAGTGCAGCAGTTGAGAGTATTGACTTTTTGGACTCAGTTCTACCATCAGACAGAAAGACACACAAGTGAGAAGAAATACATTTGCACCTTTTGCTCTGACATGATGTTCGCTGTTCCACTGCCTTAGCCGCAGATTACTGTTTTTCATCTCCCAATATGGGCTCTTAGAAGTGTCACAACTCTTCTCTTCTCTTCTCTTCTCTTCTCTTCTCTTCTCTTCTCTCTGCAGCTGTTGAAGAAACAGGAGGTGATTCTTGGAAATACAGTCTAAGGGTAAGTATAGAAACTGTGAGAACATGCGCACACTGTCAATTGTCATTTTAATTGTATTTTTTCTTGGAAAAAAATGAGCTTAAATAGAGTGGCCTTCAATGTCTGTTTTTTTATTTTATTTTTGTTATGTTCGTGTTTGTATACACAGTAATTGTAGTCTTACATTTATGACTTAAACCATTCTGCAAAAAAAAAACAAACATGTCAGCTTCTGTTAGTGTGCTGTGTGTAAAGCAAAGTGAAAATCGATGGAGAAATACATGGAGAAAAACGGTTATTTAAACTAATTAAAGTCCCAAACCTGAAAATAAGACGGTTTCTTTTTTATTGAACTACTTTAATATTCCTTCTCAAAAATGCACAAGCATGTGCTGTATATCAAATATATGAATTTAATCATTTGGTAGCTCTAAGCAAATTAAATAAACTGCAGAATTAAGTCTTGTAGTTATGACATAAGTTGGCTGTGGCTTCTTTTAAGCTAATTCTATGTAAATCTTATTTATTTATGTGTACTGTAATTTAGTATCTAACTTCATTTGTGCTTGTCCAGCTCTTTTGCATTTCTGTTCTGTGTTTGGTCAAGCTCTTTTCTTCAAGGGCCTCATACAGAAACATGTTAAGATGACTCCGTCACTTTGATAAACCTCATCTTTAGTTTATTGAAGTTAGAAACAACAGTCATATGTAGATAAGTGATGATGCATACATGTGATTAAATATGTCTTTTGGCTTATTACTGATCATTGTCTCAGTTTACTATTTGGAATATGCCGAGGAGTAAAAAATACGGACCACAGGTCACAGCTGGTCGTTAGTTCACAGTCTGCGGCATCTGGGAATAAATTACCTCAGGGTGCAATTCATCTTCTGATATGGAGACCATGATACGATATGTATTGCTTTATGCATACATTGTGGACATTGATTGACTGACTATGCCTTTTAAAGTTATTGTTCTTTTTTTGTATAAACAAAAATGGCAAAGACTAGGTTTAAAGGATCCTACATCTTAATCCATAAGGTGTATTGATTCTGTACAATCTGCATCAATACATTTATCAGGTAGAGTTTGTGACAATATTTTCCTGATTTTTTTTTTTTTTTTTATTTAGCCAAGTGACATCAGAATCAGGATAGTTTTTTATTGTCAAGTATGCAACACATACATGGAGTTTGGCACTGGCAGTTGTTATCATCAGCCATCTTTTGCCAAGCAGAGCAATAAGGTTCAAAGTTGGCCTTGTAGGAAATGCAATTTCAAACTAATTTGCAGACGAGTAAGCAATACCAAAAAGATGCTAAGAGCTGAGATGGGCCTTTAGCCTCCAGGGTCTGGCGAACAGCTACAACTCATCAACCCTTTAACTGATCAGCCACATCCCTGGTTATGCAACTTTTAGAATAACTTAGAAGTTAGAATAACTTTAAAAGTTTTCAACAGATTTTGATGATATTTTTAGGGAATGTTGGTCATGGCACAAGGGATTCGATTTTGATAGTTATATGAATCTAAATGTGGATCCAGGATTTTTCTCTTGTGCAAGATAGGACAGATCCCCACATTTTTGACAATAACTCACTTGACAATATGTCTAGGTGCAGGTTTTGCTCTTGGATCACTTGCTCTTATTATTATAAAACAATTTCTGAAACCTAGCTCCAAGCAGGTTTGTTTCCACTGGTAAAGTGAGCATTTTAACATGGGCGCTAATGGGACACTCAGGGATTTTGCAGCCAGCCTGAAGGGAACTGGAGGCTTTTACAATTCAGCAATGGCTCATTTTTCAACATCGAAGGTAATTGTTTGGTTTGGTCCTGTCTCCTTGACCCCTTTTTATGAAGAGGGAGTCTGCAATGAAGCCAGACAGAAGCACCACCTTAGTACTGGCTTCGCTATTTTTACACTGCAGTAACCGAAGTCAGCATTGAGCTGCCGTGATGTTTGATTTTACCTACAGTGCTGGTGATCCTTGGGTAGCAGAGCTGTTTTGTAAGTAGGTTGTCCAGCTCACTCACTACAAAAACCTAGCTCTGCTCCACCAACAGTGCCGGATTGATGGTAGAATTGTACTGTCTGTAGATCTCTGCTGTTGGACCATTTTTAATGAAATGTGGAGTACAAGAAAAGGCATCATGTATTCCTTTTTAACAGTCACTGAAAAAGGGGCTTCAATTCATCAATTCAAGTGACAAACCTTTTATTTACTTAACATTTTTTGCCTAGTTTTTTTTTCATGTTTGGAACAATTCCTCTGAGAACAATAGTTGCACAAACTAAATTGAAACTAACCTCCCATTTAAGATTTTTTTGTGAAAAATAATAAGTTGTTGAAGCAGTTTTCTCACTTTTGTATTTCAGTCACTTGGTCTTTCATGAATAAATGTTGGGTATTTTTTTAATGAAAACACACAAGCTCAGAAAATCTTTTGAAATTATAAATGCCAACTGCCAAGTCTCAGTTGGTTTATTTGCAATCACAGTGTTTTTTTGTCCTTTTTTAACATTTGTACTATGATTTGAGTTAATACGTTTCATAACCCTCAAGCTCAAAGTATCCAAAATCCATGTTTGCAGATCCTTGCAGAGAGGGGCTACTATTGAAGTTGCAGTGGCTTTATTCAGCTTGTGTTCATTCTTAACATAAAAGTAAATACACACGTGCCAGCATATGAATATTTAGCCTCTCTTGGCCTTTTGAGAAGCATATTATGATTCTCTGGATGTCTCATAATCAAATACCAGTGCCAATCAATTCTATTTGTGTTTGGCAATTTAAATGACTGATAAGGTGTAGCAATTATATATTCCCAGGGGTTTGCACAGCATGATGTTTATAAATGTGTCATCTGACCTCTGACCGTTATGGCTGAGAGAATACAAGATGTTACACATATGAACCCGGCCTATGTTGTCTGTGTCCTAACATCATTATTGAGTATTGATTTTTTTTTGTGATGTCTCAAACCAAATAACTCACTGAAGATGGCTGAGCTACCTTTGTACTCCACTCAGACAAAGAATTCCCTTGACAGCATCTTAGTGCAGCAGCAGCTGACTTCTGCTAGTTACCAGTAATTATAGTAATATAGAACTGATTTCCAAACCTTACTATTTTCTTTTTCTGACTTATAAGGAGTAGTTTAACAATGCATCTCAGGATAATTCAATATTCTGGCTTATGTCATGTTTTGATTCTTAATCCTTCACCGCCTCCTAAAACCTTAACGTGAATGTGCTTTTTTATTGCAGTTCATAGAATTTCAAATGATTTCCTTTTCTACGTAATGGTACACTGGCAAGTGATCATCTGAAATTAAATTATTTTAAACAGGACTAACTTTGCTAACTACTAGTTTTCCTCATTAGAAATGTACTCACTAATTGGGCCATACCAATATCAAGAGTTGACACTTCACTCAACTCAATATACTCTATCAGTCTATAAAAAAAAAAAGAGTTTTTGCCCTTTTAAAATGCCTGAAAGAGCTGAAGTCTTATTCTATGCCAAGTGTACTGCTCAGAACTGTAACCTCAGGGGGAGACCCTAGTTAGAAACAAAATGCCCCACAAGTTGGCTTATGTGATTTGCATGCAAGGTTGAGTTATGATGCCAGTTTTAAGATAATGATTTTTAATCCAGCATTTTATCTGTAGCCCATTCTCTCACCACATAAACTAGCACACAAGAAAAAGTTGTTTTGGATTTCAGACTCAGGGAACAACAGAAACCTGAGTAGGGATTGGAATTGATGAGATTTTGTTGACACCAATATCATCATCAGTTCTACTAACCCATCCAATTCCTTATTGATTCTTCTTTTGATTCTTGTTTATTTTCTGTGTGGGGAAAAGTATGCCTGTGCTAACAGCATCAGAGATAAGGTACTCCTGATACATAAGCCAAGCTGTTGCAAGAAATGTTTCTGCATGTTACTGGTGTTGCAACCCTTTCTTGGAATTGCACAACCATGGACATTGCACTATTGATATAAGATTAAATCATCTTCTGTCTCCTGTCTGACTTATGATATTTTCAACTCTTTGTTCATCATGACTACCTCTTGCTGGAGCATGATGTTTTTGTTGTGTAAGGCATGCAGAGTAAACGGAAGGTATTGATAAGGAAATTGAAATCAGGCAAATTATTTCGATTAGTCAAACAGTGTCTCCAGCGGTTCTACACCGGAGACACTTCTGAATTACCATCCATAATCTTGAGTGGAGCTTTTTAAAACTAGAGTCGTGTTTGCACATTCAGGAAGTAAAGCAGAGGTAGGTGTTTTTCACCAAATTTTTGATCCATAGTATTTACACCTTTAAGTCTTTTAAATCCAGCACATACTCTTAATTCCTGTTTCTGTCCTTCGCATTGATGTTTTATGTTCTGAAAACAAATGTGTAAAGCGGGGTACACTCATAAAGATTATCGGGCTGTTTTTATCCCGACTTTCCCCCTTCACGACCAAGGACAGCAGATGCCCGATAATCTTCTGTCTTATAAGATTATCCTTTAAGATTATCCTGTGGTCTGAGGTGTGTTAAGAGTGAATTTGTCCCGATAATCGGCTCCGAAACTGGTCGGGGCTGACAATCGTAAATATTAACCTTTTTCGATATTTACTACCAAAAATCTTCATGTGTGTGGGAAAAGCCGGTGACTCCCAAGTCATGACTCCTTGAATTGTGACGTTGAACAGAATATTTCCAATCAAGAAGCGAGCTGACTGAGGAACAAGGAAGCAGGTGTAAATAAAAATAAGCACGGCCGACCTGAAACATAAACATGAAGTTCAGTGGAGCTAAGAAACGGAGGACCAGCTCACGTGTTCATGGATTTTTCTACAATCTTTTCTTTTATTTAGTTCCATCAAAAATAGTCCAAAGACCAGCATCATTCCCTCTTCTCATATGTCCTCTCCCATGTTGCGCGTTGTGTTTTCCGGTTGTTGCCATAGACAACGTTTATGGTTGTTGCTTTGCTTCTTCTTCTTCGTTTTAGTTAGATCACGTTTGATCAGGCGAGATTTCTGTCTTTGAGGACTGGATACTAGCTCAGTGGTGGGACAGAATGTTATGTGTGTGTGGTGTGCTGTGTTGAGATTATCGGAGCACACCACACACAGTACGATCAAAACTGTTCAATGCCTGATTTTTTTATCTTCATTTGTGGAGTCTCTAACAGATAAAAAATCTCTTCAGATTTAGAAAATCCTTATGTGTGTAACCCGCTTAAGATGATAAGTGTCAGGCCAACAGACAAAATTCAAAATATGTGGAATAGTTCATAGTTCATGCTGACAGCTGAAGTATCCTAAAGCTAAAAGATCACTGGCTCAGTTCTTCTTCCTTTTCTAAAGTATTCTATATACTGTAAAACTGTACAGGAACCAGAAGATGTGAAAACAGACTTATTCACATGCAATATAAAAAGATTATGAAGACCAGTCAACTTAAAGTCTAATAGATAAATCTTAGTCTGTCTTAAGTAATAAGCCAAAAAGACATCATATTTCAGGAGGGCACGCTGCTGTGTGTTATGAGACGAGGGTGTTGCATAGTATAGCCTTGTAAGATCAATAAACCAGGGGACAAGCTGAACCTTTCCCTGACTGTTAATGCAGTGTTTCCCAGAGTTCTTCTGCCAGGCTCTTCTTTTAAGACATTTTCAAATCCCCCTCAGGGCATCACCTAGATATCCTTTCTTAAAGTTTTCTATGCTTTGCTAACATTGAATTGTTTTTATTAATCTTTGCCGTCCTCATTGTTTTTTGGGCTGTGCACTCAGATACACCTTATGTAAGCAGACTATCTTCCATCTGATGCTCAGTTAAGCCAAAGCATGTCAAATACTTTTACAACTCATAAAAAAGAGTCAGAAATTTCATCTGATGTCCACAATCAGGTTAAATCTTCATGGATCATAATGGTACATTGTGAAAACTAGGGTTATATAAACCAGTATTATGCTTTTAACTCAGAATAAGACAAATAAAACAAATATTCTGTGACTTTAGATTCCTTTATAAAGTTTAAGAGAGTCTTACAAGGTGAAATAATCAATAGTGTCTGTGTTTACCTACTAGAGCAACAGAAAATAAAACAAAAGCTAGAATATTAAGTTTGCTCAAGGTTTTTCTCTCTCTTGGTGTCCATGCTGCATTTAGTTTAAGCACTGTGTGGTCACAGTCAGTTAAACTTTGAAGGGGACGAGGGGTTAAGACGGCATATTAATAATTAAAAATGTGACTTGGCAATTAATTTAAAGTAAAAATCCGGCTGTTCCACTTCTGCTAACTTAAAAACCTTCAACTACAGTAAGGGAGAACTGTGATATTTGGAGAAACATGTCTATTAACTTTTGCATTCAGTGTACACTCTCTCCAAGCAATTAATTGGCTTTTTTTGTCCTCTCTGCTCTTTCCGCTGCACAGCCTTGTACAGAAGTTCTGTTCCTGGATATCTTCCACAACTACAGCCAGACTCTGACACCCGTGCTGCTGGAAATGGTTCAGAATCTCCAGGGTCAGTTAAATGCCGATTTATGTTTCATTGTATGCCAAATGCACCGTCTGCTCTCTTTGCAGCGACCCTTTTAATCTTCTCTCCATGCAGAGAAGATCATTCACTCAGACAGCAGAATTTTGCAGAGTAATACAGCTCAGCTTTAAATCTTACTGTCATGAAAAGGTGAATTGCAGGTTCAAGTTAAAGGTCATTTTGTGCTCGAATGCAGTTCAAGTTTAGACTTAGCTGTGTATTATTTCCCCCCATCTGTTTTAACAGGAAATTCAATTTTTCATGTATTTGTCCTCAGTGTCATGCTTACAGGGATAATTTGGTTTAAAGATTGGGTTAAGGCTCCTATCAAAAGTTCGGTTAAATCCCTGCTAAGCTTTGTGTTGCTACACATGAGGTCACAAGAAAGACATTTAGGAGGGACATATGTAGAACAACATTTTAGCTGAAGTACTTGGTTTGAATCATGACACAGAAATGCATGGTGTTTTTATGCTCTGTGCAGTTTCCTCAATGTGAATTGATAATCTCCCACACCCTAGGGGGCAGTGTCTTCAGAAAAGCTATGACTGAAGCATGAATTTACCTGCAGTAATTGAAGATGAGGTGGAGTTACCGTGTTTACTCACTCTGCTGAGACAAAAATAGGGAAGGGGGTGATTTGCATGGCTGTTTAATCAAAAAAGGTGAGATGAGGGGAAGTGTTAAACTTGTGGAGCCAATGCAAGAGGTAGAGGAAAAATATGTGTTGTTTATGGCACTGTACAATAATATATACGACAAATATGTGTTCTTGTTTTCTAACTGCTGACAGTTGTAGCTCCTCAAAGTTTGCCAACCTGTTGTCGTCTTGCCTGTGTTCACATCAATACAGGGTATTTTTAAGGTCTGTTTGTTAAATTAAAATTAATTAAATCAGACTTGTTTAGGTCTTTTAGATTTGGTCGAGTGTGATGGGAAATGATTTGAGTTAGATTAAGGTTAAGAAAGGGCTCTTTTACATTATTGATGCTAAGGTAAGCCAGTCCAGACTGAGATCACCAAGAATTGATTACTTCATGGGCAATATGTCGTTGATTTGATTCAGACAGTTTCCAAAGGGCTTCTGGTGGGACAGAAGGAGGTCGGTACCTCGCTCTGCCTCACCGGTTACAGTAGCTGAAGAGTGGTTTCCTGTATCAATTAGTCAGTATCAAGAAATTAAGTCAAAATATTTGGGAATAGAAACAGATGACACTGTCCAAACAGGGAAAGATGTTTTCATATCATCTGCAACCCCAACTCCCTCACCATCTGTCTATTCTAAAACAATAAAATCATCAAATGAAATAAATTCATTGTTTGACCCTTTCCCAGTCATGTCTCACTCGCTTGAGTTTTGATTGCAAGAAATTTAGGTGATCATATTTGTTTAAGCTAAAGGCGCCCTGATTGTATCGACACCGATCAGTATCAGACAATTTTTGTTGTGAAACATGATCGGTTGATCAGAATTATTGCCTGCAAACACCAATACCAACCACTCATCACCGGTGGATTAACCTCAGGTTTATTTGTGGACGTCATCTGCTGCTCCTGCTGCTCTGCTATCCTCTCACATTAACTGTAGCAGAGTCTCCAAAATTTTGTCTACAGTCCATTAAGTCCAACATATTGATCCAGGGTCTAAGTCTGAACTGAAATTCAAGCTGAGACCAACAGGATAAAAGCTAATAATCTAAGCTAACAAGCGACACATTGCTACACAACAAATGCACCTCTTAGTGATGCATTTGAGGTCCAGTGGGAAGCATAGTGATGTGTTCAGGTTGGCTCAGTAAAATGAGTATTTGATCAGAGAATCTGATCAAGCGATGATAATGATGTGTTTAAATGTTGGAGATTTAGATTTTTGCTGAGCCTTGAATAATAAAGTTAAGTGGGAGTGAGATTTGTTTTCTTGGCATTATGAAATAATTACATTAGTTACATTATCCCCGGTGCTTTTGTTGTTTTAAACTTGTACAGTGTCCTTGGGTGTCATGAAAGGTGCTTTAAAATAAAATGTATTATTATTATTATTATTATTATTACTATTATTATGTTAATGAGTTATTTTTTAAGATTTCTTGCCTTTTATTTGAATAATTATTTGCACTGTTTTGTCTTTTGGAGTGAATTAATAGTTTTTGCCAGTTTGCCAGTATTTCTTTTTTGCACATTATAGAAACAACTAATGAATTAGTCTTTTATTGTGTAATTTAGTTTTTGCTTTTTTGAGCTTTTTTGAACAAACATTTGACCTATGGTTAAAAAAGAACATAAAACATGATCAGTATAGGACTATCTTACAAACAGGTGATTGGTGTAGGCTGAGAAAGCCTGATTGAGGCTCCCCGACTTTAAACTAATCAAACTATGAATATTCAGAAGTAAGAAACCAAAGCCCTTTCTCGACTTGAAAGAATGTGGCTCATTTAAATCAGCGTCTGCAGTGACAAAAGCAGCAGAGGTCATGGAGCTAATGGGATTTGAAGCAGAGGGTTGGTTCTGAGTATTAATATTTATGCAGGTTCTGAGACATGCACCAGAGTCTGTTTGCTTTAAAATTCCTTGGACGTTGATGATTTCTCATCACAGGAATAGAGAAAATACCTGTGCCTACTTCAGTTTCAGTCGAGCAGTCTGCAGTGTTTAATTTCAGTCCAAGAATTGTGAGTGAGGTTTGATATGTGGCCAGTAGGGAGGACTAGTATTGAATATGTTACCTTTGAGAGGCAGTGTAGAGGAATAGCTGTAAACCCATGATGAGTGAGCATCCAGAGCTGTGGCACGTGACATTGATTGAAGACAGACATACAGGTGGGCTTGATGATACAGTGGGAGATGTTTGCTGCCAACATTTGATAAAAAGAAGCATAAAAAGAAGAATCTGTATTTATTTCCAAATTCATTCACACATATGGGGAATTTGACTTGGTACATTTGTGTGAAATAGCAATTGACATATAGTTAGAATAAGGCTATAAGAGACATATAAAAATAAAGACTAGATTATACAATAAGCATGAAAAACACAATGGTATATAAAAAAGAAGCAGCAGAGGAGCTGTACAGGTGTGTTATGGTTGATATTACAGTGCAATGAAACTAGTGGTGAACAAAAAATATGATTATATATTTGTTTGACAGAGGCAGCGCACATTGATGAACATCAATTCAGAAAGCGATACATGTAAATATGCCGGATTATAGCAACAGTGCTAATTTACATCCAAAGTCCCTAGGCAGGTAACACCAAGACATGATACCAAAGATACCACACATATGATCAATATGATCACAATTAGAGCACATCACAAGACAGTACATTTCTAAAGACTCAAAAGTCATATATATCATTATTCACAATGTGCAATGAAACTGAGAAACACACTTCCTGTGTGTGTTAATACAAAGCATAGAATAAAATCTGAATTAACTTTAACATTAATGTAATGTAATGTATTTATAATCTTGGCTTTTTATTTCAAGTTCAAAAATTCAGTTCAGACAACTTCAATTATACCAAGGGTTATACGGTTTTTGTAGTCCCAGTCAGACCATACATACAGTTACGAACAGACAGTAGACAGGACTAAGTCAGAGACCATAAAGTCACCAGTCATTACACTGACAGAGTTGCCAGCAATTTGTTTGTACTTGTGTTTCGACTGATTTGGAATAATCCACTTTTTACCATCCCTCATGAAAACATCTATAAACTCAGCATGCACTTGAATTGAAGTTATCATGTTGGATTTTTTTTCAAAACACTGAAAATTAAGTTTGTAAAGACTACATCTTGTTTTTCCAAACAGAAGAGTACTATATACACAGCAGAAGGCTTTCTGCCATCTGCTGTGTATATAGTACTCTTCTGTTTAGAGGAACCTCATATAACCTCGTCCAAAATGGTGGCCTGAAGCCTTTGTTTTTAAATGTGCTGTATTGATGAAACATTTTGTGACACACTGCGTACACAATATGGTTCCATTTCTGTAACACAAAATAAGTCTCATGTGATGCATCATGGTATGTAAACTGTCCTCAGTGGGGGTGATTGATGCAGTATTTGATAGATCCATTGGGGTCAGTTAAGGATTCTCAAATCAATAAGTACAACTTGCAATTTATGCCTGACTGCACATTCAAGCTCCCCTGTGACGGCCTCCTTCACTATTACAACTGCTCTTAACTCTTGAGTCAGTCAGTCGGTCACATAAACACACACACCTCACTGCTGCCGGTCCCCCGATGCTCCCAGTGTGTAGTTCTTGCTCTGGTGCTGAATTAGGAGGGCCATTGCTCAAGCTGAGGGGGGTAACAGGGTCTGCTTCCGGGCTGTCTCCCAAGCTGATTTTGTTTTCAAGTGACAGACTGGAAATGGGTTCTGCTGGAGCAAGAAAGACGCCAGATTGGGTAATTCTATGGTTGAAAGGAGGCAGCTATTGATTTTGAGACCCGAGTATACAACAAGGACTATTAGAGAGCCAAAAAAATGAACAGTAAAATGACCAAGAAAAGAGTGATGTAGTGAAGTCCAAGCCTCCTGAGGTTCAACCATAAAATGGTACAAGTCATTAACTAAATACAGCTCGTACTCTTTGTATATCTTGATTACTTTTCAACTTTTAACTACTATCTGTGCTGTTAAGACCTTGATTGATTATTGATCATCTCTTTGTCTCTCCAGGGCCAAGCAATGTAGAGGATCCTGTTCAGCTGCTAATGAAGGATGCCGGTGAGTGAAGGTTTCTCCTACTATCTCTCCAAACCAGATCAATGCTTCTCATCCTGGTGCTCTACCACAGTTTGTTTCAGTGGTTCTCAAATGGTGTGGCAGGCAAGTCCAGTTGTGCCTTGGGATTTTGTATAACCCTGTGTTATTACCGCAACTAGAAGGCAACCAATGAGTTTTACTGATTTACTCTGTCAAGGGTTTTGAAATCAGCAGTGTAAGTGGTTGGAGTTAAGGTTGAAACAGGCCCTGTTTTGTATTGTTCAAACACAAAATTAACAGATTTTTAGTTTACTGATACTGCTGTCTAGTCTTATTGGTGCTGCTAAGTAAGTAACAAGTATTCCAATTAACCAAGTCCAAATAGCATTATTTTAAAACTCATTAAAAATGGTATGTGTGACAGGCATATTCATATCATTTTAGGTATTATCTAGTTGTCAGTACTTTGCACTTGGAAATGAGTAATGCTATGTTGTGGCAGGAGGCTCTCATGTACATTCAGTTGGAGCAAATGTGCAGTGCAGCCCACATTTTAAAACCCCATTTGTCCATTGCCGTTTTCATATTTTTTTGCATTCACCCAGAACTACATGTACCTGTTGCTTGTTGACTTCCTGTGTACTCAACAGCTCCTCGATGTCCTCAAATGTGCTGTCAGACAAACGTTTGGGCTCTAAATTTCTGTGTTGAAACTTGCAGCTGTCACATCGCGTTTCAAATCGCTGTGTATGTTGCCTCGAACGCTGCTCCAGCAAAGCAGTGTCTGTAATATAGTGTTAAGAGGGCATACTGTTGATCAAAAAGCTCCAAAAGACGACAAAAAAATCTCAATTCTCCACCACAGAGATTGACTGGTTGTCCAAAGCCATGAAGTAAACCACCTTTTTGTCATCTTTTTTCACAGTCACAAGGACATTAGCCATGACCTTCTTTTAGGGTCCAAAGTTTGTTGTTTCAGCGCTGCAGCCTTCTCTCTTTCCTCAGAGCTTTTAGTAAATGCTCCATATTCTGTTGCATGTTTTTGTTTTTTAATATCATAAAAAATAAAGTGATTTTGGCCCAACGTGTTTGACACAGGGCTATTACTGTTGCCTCGCTTGCTTTACATTTGCACACAGACCTGACGATGTCCTAAATTTACCTGGATGACCATCATGTGTGAAAACAAACAACTTGATTTTCATCCAGACTTAACCCTGAAATGACCCTGCAAACCCCTTTATATTTTCCCATCCCTCATCCCCTGCATGAATTTACATGGAGACTGCAGGAAAATACTTTTTCTAACATAAAAAATGCTTTAAAAAATGTAAGGGTCAAGAAGTTTAAGCCTGAGTCATTGATTTGATTAAAAAGAGCAACACTGTTGTTTACAAAAATGCATAAATATCTGGATTCACATCAGTTTGAAACTAAACTTTATATTTTCTTATATGGTTTCTTTTTCACATATTTTATTCAGAATATTTGCTTTAACACTTATCTTTAACATCTTTTTTCTCCCCTCTGTTGCTTCTCCTGTCTCTCCTGAGTCCTTTCCTGTTTTTTGTTTTTATAGCTCTGACAGGCCGGCGCTACCACTCCATTGGTTTTATGACACACAGCGCTAAATATCAGACAGTTTGGATAACCTGCAAAGAGAGCCTTTGTTAAAACAGGAAACCTGTCGAGATCTCAGTGGTGTGTTGACAGTGTCAATAAATTGCAGACCCGACTGAATGATGAAGCTGTGGTTGGAGCGGTGGCAGATAACTGTAACTGTGATCCACCACTGAAGAGATAAAGCTGCTTCAGAGACAGAGTAGGGCTGCAGCCATCAACCCATTTGACAATCGACTAGACATCAATCATCCACTAAAAGGATAATGACCTGTGGAAGTACTTTACATCTATTCTGGATATCCGATTTTAAAGTCATCATTACAGTTAAAAACTCATTTTAAACTGTTTTAATCCTTATTTTTGTCCTTTCTGTAAATATATAAACCTAAAAAATAACTTAGGTGCATCTACCCTTAAATAACAATAGTAAAAAAATAATGTTTATAAGATGTTTTTACCAATGTTTATGGGTGAATTTTGCTTATTGTGGGTTGAATTGTGAACTAATAGCTTGAAGTGTGAATCACTTATTTTAGGTTTCCCCCCCAATCATGTGAAATTGTTCCAAAAATATTATTTTTTTACGTGTGCATTTTTCCTCAGACTGATTGAAATGACTCTGATGTGTCAATCCAAATCCCCTGTTTACATTTTTTTGTGTTTACATCAAACATTTGATTAAAATAAAAAAAGTCACAAGCTTTTCATTCTTAGTAAAGTAAATGAAAAATGTGCTTTAACTTGTAAAATGGACAGAGGCAGCTACCAACAATTCTGGATTGTAAAATATGTTGAGTCATCTACCCATTTCTGTTGATGAAGGTGTGTAACTTCAGTTTTTCTCTAAAGTGAGACCCAGTTTAATCAGGATTTGGGTTTCACTGTGTGTTCAGGAATTTGTATTTTTGGTTTAGCTTTTAATAAAGCACAGTTGAGTCACAGACTCCTCCTATCTTATAAACAGACTCTGCTCCCTGTCACTCACCCCCTTGCTGTGTGACAAGAGACTGCACTCCCGTTCTCTTTCATTTGCCGTCATTTGTGACTTGGACGTGGATGTCAATATTTTTTATCTATTTAAAAATTAGCCCAAAACACATGTATGGTCTAATAGTCCCCACTTCCCATCTGAGCAGCATCAGAGCAGCATGCGACATGTGCATTTGAGAGGAGAGAAGAGAAAAAGAGGTGACAGTCAGGATGACTGTTTACACGATCGTCATTCTGACTAACAATCTGCATCATGCAGAATCATCTGACTGACGTGTTTGCATGATTTTGATGTCACATCACTGAATGACACCTCATAAAGTGATGTTTTTATTGAAGTAAGACTTCCAATTGAATTAAGAAGTAACCAGTGAAGAAGAGCAGAGGTGACAGCAGGTCAGTCTCCGCAAGAGCTGGGCGATACGACCTAAAAATAAAATCCCCGATTTTTTTTCCACAATACTCGATTTACAATTTTAATTGATTTTTTTTCTCTCTCTCTCTCAAAAAAAAAACCTCCAAGTGACCCAAAAATGGCATTAATCAAGTTTTATTATCAAATATGTTTCAAAACTAAACAGACTGTCTCTCTTTGATTAAAATGCGTGCTGTAATTTTGTCATAAAATGTTGATTATGTGGTTTAAACATAGGAAGGCCTGTCTACAAACACACTGAGAGATGAGCTATTTTCACAGTATAGTAACATGGAGCCACCTGATCAGTATTTAATCTAATTTAAGAAACACATAAAAGCCTTAAGGCCTACCATCATGAAAACTGTGCATTTCAGTGTTTATATTTTCATTGCAGCACTTATGATTGGAGTAAGTTTAGAAAAAAAAAATCTAGATTTTTCATTTCTAAATCTTCTGCAGAAAATAATTCGAATTAATCGATTGCCCAGCCCTAGTCTCCATCTGTCGTCTTATGTTATTGTTTTGGTCAAGTATATACTTTGTGTTTCAGTTGAATGTTGCAGTGTCTTTGAAAGAGAGATATCCAACATGCTTTTGTATAAGCGCTCGCACATTAGCAACATCCTCCCATGTTTATAAGCTTTTCTTTCCTAGTCTTGCCAGTCCTGTTCCTTGTGTAGCTGAAGGTGAAATGCTGCATTAACTGCATGTAATGGGAGCTGCATTTATATTGTGCTATGTTTTGTTTAACATAAATTACTGTTAACGGGTAATTGTGTTCAGAGAAGGTAAGAATGCCAGAGGGCTCACTGAGTGGGAAATCAATGTTTTGTCCATGCACAGCATAAAAACAAGGGTAATGACGTAAAAACCTAATTATCAATAATTACATTCATTGGCAACTAATTATGTTATTATTTTTTGTCAACAATGATAATTAATTTCTCCACCCCTGCGTCAGAGTGCCTCTCAGTATCAGCTGGTGATCATTTAAATAAAAGCTGTAGTTATAAAAACAGTGTCTGACAGAGACTAATTAAACGGCTCAATAAAGAGTGGTCTGAGGTTTATGTGAGTTTTAAATTTAAGATTATATGCATATGTTTGAATCACAAAGACACAGTCAAGACCAGAGCAAAGTTTCGTATTGTTTTCATCTGACATGCAGTAACCATAATTATTAAAATAGGTCAACATGCTGCATGACGAAGGACCACCTGCTATATTCTATTTCTGTGAAATTAAGGCCAGAGGATGTTTGAAAAAATTGATGCTGAAGATGCATATTACCTTTTTCTGAATCACATCAGGTAAATAGACTCTTATGTGACAGTTTAAACTGTAATTGAACATATAAAATTGTATTATTTTTATCTTAAATTCCCATATTTCAGTCAACTTTAGCCCCTCCTGCTTTCATCACACACTGCAGTCCTCTGCCACACACACAGGAGTAGAGAAGACAGGCTGAGGATTGTAGCATCACATATTTGTAAAGGTTATGTGATAAAGTATTTCTTGAAAAATCAAAGTTACATCTAGTCTGCATGACCAGCCTGTGGTTGTAACTTCTAATCAAACAAAAACTTGCCTTGTCTAGCGGCCCGTGTCTTTCACTGTGCTGTAAATGGTGCTCTTCAGGTTAGGTTGCTAAATGTTCATCAGCACACCTGCTCAGTCAGTGGTTTATATGTGGCCAAAACATTAACAAGCACTGGGACACAGTGTTTTTGGTAATTCTCTCATTTCATTTCATTTGTAACTGAGTGTCTACTTTATGTGTAAAGCCAGTGTTACACTTCCAACAAGAGATTGTGCTCCTCTGACCTTTAATATCTGGAGTTGTTGCAGAAAACACTGATAAACAAAAAATACCCTTATGAATACATTTTTGTTTAGATTTTCATTAGAAACATAACTATTTTTCAACATTTGATTAAAACAAGTAAAATTTGACAGAAGGTACCAAGTTCACAAAGTCTCAGTTTAAACCGCAACAGTTTGGGATGCACAATATTATCGGAACAATACCGATTTTGGCAGAAATGAATATTTTTACAGATATTTACAGACAATATTTTGGCCACACAAGTTGGCCTTATATATCCCCTGCATTATCTGTAGTATTGGCGGAATTTACAAATACACAATAATAGTTAACCCAGCATTAGTGAATGTTTACTTTTATAAATCTAAAGTATATTAAAGAATAAAATACTTTTGTGCTTCGCATCTGTTTCTAACACAAATAGACTGTCACTTTGAACTGGTCAGTTTTAGTAAATATTAGACATTGTGCCCTCGACCATAAATATGGTATCGAAATTGGCAGTAATGAGTTCATAAATATTGGCATATCAGGTATCAGCAAAAATCCACTATCATGCATCCCTATTAAATGTCGTGTATCTGTGCAGCCGCAGCACAGCCTGGAGCATCATGTTGTGTTTAATATGCAAGCATGTGAGAAATCTGCCGTATGCCAAAAATGCCAACACAGATGCGGTCGGTTTAATTTTCCACTCCCAGCCAAATGCCAGCTGATTTCCATCCACTTACCAGCCAAATTCCAGCCATTGTGAGTCGAAACGAGTTTTTCTGTTTGTTTGTTTTTGTGCTCAGTTTCTGTACATTCTGTACATTTTTTTTATGCTAAGCAAAATTTTAATTGATACACCCTATAAAATATAAATGTTAAGGGTTACAAGTTTACCACCTCATTGCGGGGGATCTCTTCACAACCATTAGCACTTTCCTGTCATGGCCAAGACTGCCACGGATATTGGAGAAAATTTAAGAGGCTCCATCTGTATGTCATAGTAGAGTGGGAAAAATTAGCACTTTACATCAGACCTGTCTACCACATGTACTGTTTCCCACAATGCACCACAGTTATCTTTCATACATATCTTGAGAGGGGTTTACATGTATTTTTGTGTTCTCTATTTCAGTCCCACAGTTGTCCTTGTAATGCTGCACTAGCAGCTGCATTAACCATCCTCCTAAAAAAATTCCCCTTTAAACCAAATATGCATATTGTAGTGCCCCATTAGCCCTCCGAGATGCTTTTCTCTGAAGGCTTAAAACTAATTCAGAACTTATCAATGTCTCATTCTAGAGAGCAGAATAATCAGAGTGCAGTGGACTGTGAAATAACTATAACATAACCTCAGAAAAGGTGAACTGTGCTGGTAAATACAAACACAGCTCCACCAACAACACCCTCAAATGTGATCATTAAATTACTAATTTGAACCAGGTATTCATGTTTTCCAAAATGCCACAGCTTGCTGCTTTTCAATCTGGTTTTCCCAAAAAAGGCGGAAAGTAAAGGAGGATGCTTGCTACTCTTTCTGACAGTTTCCAATTTCCTCTCAGTTTGATGTTCCTATAAAAAGTAACAACTCACTGCTCCTCGTGGCTTTGCTTTTTGTAATAAGTCCAGGGCCACTGTTTCAGCACCTTTGCACTTTCTATATTTTCTGCCTTTCCCTTCATCCATCCATCTCTTTGTCATGATAGATGAGTGGAAATATGTCTAAGAGGCATTTAACTGCTCCGGAGGTTTTGGATCATTCCTCAGAGAGACATCCACAGTATTTCTATGTCCCTGTCCTCATCCAAAGCTGTGGCTTTGCTCTCACACATACACTCACACACTAAGAGCCTGATGGATCCGGGCTTTACACCAGCCTTTTGTGATTCTAGAGAATTAAAGTAATAAGGAAAGTTTCTTCTTCTCTATTAAATCTGCCATCTTCGTCTTTGTTCGCTCCCCTTTCTCATTCTCCTTTTATAGCTTTCTCTGAGTTCATTTCTTTTAAATCAGATGGAAATAGTAACAGACGACAGAGCTTTAACTTGTGTGACACCTTTCCTGTTTTCTTTCTTTGTGTTACTGTTCTCATACTGTCATCTTTATTCAAATCTTGGCTTTTATCATTTTGCCCTGTAGTCTCACTAATGCTTTTCTCTTCTTGCTCGCCATTGCTGTACCAGTTTCTCCTCAATGTACCTTTTAGTCCTATAATTCAATGACGTGCCCGTTTCTTCTCATTCTCCAACTACCCTAAATTATTCTTATTCTTTAATGCACCCATGCCTTGTGAACATGATGTAGAATTCTTTGACAGAGTTTCTTCAAACATTGCCCAAACTGATATGACTTTTTGGTGTCTTTGGTCAAGGTTTTGGACTCAGTTTGGTTCTGACAGTCCTGGCTGCTGTTGTGTCTTGTAAACGTGAAATCTTAAAAGGTCTTCAAAGGAATTTCTTAAATGTCCACCTGAATCCAAGGATGAATAGATCTTATTTTTTAGGTCGTAGGTCGAGGTCATGGTGTCTTGTGGTCATACTTTACATGTGATTACAATAGTTTTAGAATACTCAAAGGAATTTCCATGTAACCATTGCACTGACGTCCATTCTTAACCCTGCAGTGTAGTTGGGTCTGCCTGATTTAATGTCCAATCAGGCAGATCCAGTCTACAGTGATTGTGCGCAGCCCAAAGTGGAACAGCCCAATCAGTGTCCTCTAAAACAGGAAGAGGTGGGAGCTACAAGCGAAAAAGGCAGCAGAAAGTGACTGCTCATACAGAGATTAGCATAGGTGATAACCGCTTCAGTAGCAGTTATATCAGATCTGGACCACATTTCTTTATTAAATGAATAACAGACAGCACTGAAAGTATTTCTTGATATTAAGGATGATTTTGCTCCGCTTCTGACATGTTTTGACAAAGATTGCTTTACAAAGTGGCTCACGTTTGTATACACTGCAGCAGTAGTATCTGCCTCCTACATAATGAATGCAATTGACAAAACGATTGTCCAATCACCTGCTGGATATGCTGTTGAAAGGTTCTGCCCATTCCCAAACACTTTCTATGGGCTGTTGCCCAGAAGGACTAGTGAAATGTATTGAATGGTCTATCTGGTGTATCAGGTTAGTCCATTCCTACTCAGGGGTGAACTGATTAGATTTTGAAGGTCAAAGGTTAAATTCATAGAGCCGCTTGTTTACCCATTGCTTCAAAGCATTTTTTCTAACATCAAATCACAAGAAATCATACAGACTTTTATGATCTTCCTTCTCCTGTGAATGTCAACTTGTGAAACGGGGAAAATATCTGTTTCGTTTTGCAGGTGTCCTCTTGCACTGTTGAGTCAAAGGTTATCTGATTTTATGTTCTCAGTCTGCTTGGGAACATAATGTCTCAGAAACACCTAACAGAATTTTTTAAATCAAATTTCCACTTTGACCCAAAGACATTTTGGTAATACTTTGGAGGGAAAGGGTCAAGTTTCCTTGGGCCTAATGATCACTCCTTGATTGTGAACTTGTTATACAAGAATCGTCTGAAGGGATTTCTGTCAAACTTTGCTTAAAATGTCATCTATGGCTTGATCAAATTCAGGAGGTATAAGATCAAAGACCAAATGACCCGTTGCTATACTTCTACTCTGTGGCAATGTGTTCCTCATGGGGACGTGGTTAGATCGAGCAGTCATCAAAACAGAATATGCAAACCTGATTAAATGCAAAATATGACCACTTTAAAAAAGAACTGATAAGATTTTAAATGTCTAAGGTTTTGGTAACTGGGCCTCATGTTCATTCCTTGACAGTGAATGAAATATCTCTTGAAAACTTAGGGATATAATTTCCAAACTTTGCCCAAAGAAAAATTGGGCTTAAAAATTTTCAGCCTTATGCATGTACACATGCAGCTCGTCCCAGAAATTCCATGAACATCAGTGGAAGTTTAGTGGATAAGAAAAAAGTGTGTTGATGTTGATTTATGTTTTCTCACTCTTCGTGTTTTTTTCTTCTGCAGTATACAATGCAGTGGGACTTGCTGCCTATGAACTGTTTGACAATGTGGACTTCGACCAGTGGTTCAAGAATCAGCTGCTTGGAGAGCTTCAAGTCAGCCATCACAGGTATTCTTTAATTACCCTCTGATATTTTTCCTAATCATGTGCATTGCTGTTTTCATGGATTTTGTCTTGGTTTTTGACTTTTAAGTCACATACTGGGAAGATATCTAATGAATAAATTCCAAATTTAGGTGTGTGAAATATCACAAAATCCCTTGCAAAAACACTGTGAAACTTTGTTCATTAAGTTAAGAATGTGATAGAATTACTGAGCTCCAGTATGTTCCTTTGTAAAAATGTGAACTTGCTGTAGAAACGGAGGCTGTGGACTCGCCTTCCTAACCAAAACTGGATGTGATAGGTCTCCCAAAAGAAGTTTTTTTTTTGTCTTTTTTATTATCAGACTTTCTTATTTCAGCAACATTGTTCTGTTTTTTTGTTTCCAAATACTTCTCTGGCCTCCGAGCGCACAGTATTACTTTTAAATGCTGTTAGGAGGATGATGGCTCTTGACTTTGTCACATTGTGCGTCACAAATGTTATAAAGCCTCGAAACAATAATAACAACGCTTGAGGCAGCTCTGCAGCTCTTTTAAACTGGCTCTTTGATTCTCTGTTTGTAAGCTTCTTTCAGACTGAAGTGCTGCCTGCTGCTTTCCATATTCAGTATTCTTTTGATTAGAACAACAGCTAATGGACTATTAACCTCTGTCTGAGTATCGATTACAGTCAGCAGCAGCGTCAATAAAGGCCAAAAGGCTCATAAGCAGTTGACTCATCCTTCGAGTCTGTCTGTCACAGTCACAGCCAGTGCTTGTCCTAACTCGGTTTGTTTGGGGATGAGAGTTGCTGAAGAAGAGAAGCATGCAGACATGGCAAAAGCAAGTGAAGATTATGTCCTCTTTCAAAGAAGGAGTGTAAATGTGTGTGTTGAAGTTTTGCAAGAGATTAACAGCATGAGTGGCACAACCAATAGGATGCAACATGTAAAGCAGTGCCACACTGTGAAGCTTCTGACTCCAAAACATATTCATGTCCTGTGCTGGGAGGCACATTTGAAAACCTGACTGCCAAAACAAGTACAAGAGCCAAAGAAAATCTTACGTGCAGCAGAGTTTTGAGCTGATGACTAACATGAAATACTACAACCTTTCTAAAGCATGAAAAAACGTAGATTAGGTTGAGAATATTAAGTATGTTTAAAAGCTTTCTGGGCTTCATTTACAGGAACAGTTACTGACCTCAATTTATAGAAAAGTCATTTCATTATTAGTGCTGTATGTGGTTTTATTTTAATTCAGGATTTATTGTAATATGCCTTTATTTTAAACGTAAGTTTCAAAAACTTGTTTTTGGAGGATACCAAGCCTTGTTTCCACCGAGTGCTCTGGTTTAGTTTTGTACAGTTCAGTACGATTTGGAGCGGTAAACCCTGATTTTGCTTCTGTTTCTACTGCCAGCTTTACTCTCACTTGAGAGAATTTGAGCTGGAAGAACGGAGTCATGCTTCGTAAATGTGGGATGTCATTACAGCCCAACACAGTAAAGCAGTCTGAGGTATCGTGTGATTGTAAATGAGGAGCAGCAATGGGGGACTTCAGTACTCCAGGAAGCATTGTTTTGTGTGAACATGCTTTACAGCAACAGCAGTGAACAAATCCCTCTAAATCCACGGTTTATTTAACATGACGAGTTGTGTATTTCCGTTTCAGCTGCTATCACACGGGAATATCTGTGACCAATCAACAGACTGCAGCGCTCTTAGCTCCAACTATTAGGGCTGGTTTGGTTCACTCCTGCCTTTCTCCTCATTTGACAGTGGAAACTCCTGTAATTGCATACAGTACCAAGCAAAGATAAACAGGGGTGCTTGGTGGAAACGCAGATTTAGTGTCACTTTTAAACGTATACAAGTGTTTCAGGACATTTCTCAGGGGATAAAAAGCTTGAAATTGTTCACCTGTGCAAAGATTCCCATTGCATTCAGCTAAGTCCACAACATGCAGGTTTAGATTGTCTGTGTCGCTCTTTAAGTACCATCTGTTGCAGTGTGGACTCAGGCCCCGTTTACACGACAATTATGTCACCAGAAATGGAAAGGTTTTCCTTTGTGTTTTCAAAAGCGCTCCACATTCACACAGAGACGAGAGAACGACTGAAAACGTTGTAGCATGCATGCCAGGCCAGTAGATGGCGATGTAGGTTTGTAGTGAAACAGCGGTGTCACAACACACATACGCTTTCTGGTGAAGACAAGTTTTCCATAAAAACAATGGCGAGTGGACACATGAAGACGCAGGAGTTTCTTGTCTGGAAAACATATCTGTCAGGATGTTTTTGTCTGGATAACAAACCGAGCACAGCAAGCAGCACACGTTGCTCAGTAGACGGCTGAACCTGCTGCTGTTGTTGTTGATGTTGTTGTTGTTGTTCTTCCTGTTTCTGGGATGCACGTGCAACCTTCATGTGAAAGAGTACTGTGCATGCGCTGCGTGTCACCGTTTTCCCTGACAACGCTGATTCCTGTTTATAGACAGATACCAACACGTTTTCAAAACTTTTCACTCTGGACCCTGGTTTTTAAAGTTTGCGGATTCAGGCACTCCAGGCACCGTTCTCGTGTAAACCAGAGGCACAAACGCAATGAAAACTCTCCGTTTCCAGTCATTTTCGTTGTTGTGTAAACAGGGGCTCATGTTGCTTGTTACAGTATGGTAGGTTAGCTCACATCCAGTGCTGATAGTTGTGAAGTACAGACCCATAGCAGGCCAGTCGCTGTTTATTTGCTCTATTTTATTGAGGAGTCTTTCCAATTAAACCTGCGCTACAGTACACTTACTTACTAAACATCATACCACAGGTTTTTTTGTTTTTTTTGGGGGGGGGGTAAATATAGTATTATCATCCAAAGAGAGAGAGAGAGGCCAACATTAAATGGGGCTGCCAGCTTGTTCTGTGTCATTATTCATCCCAGCTGTGGTGCAGCAACTTGAAATATACAGCAAATAGTTTGTATTGGTGACAAGGTTCTGTGACAAAAAATGTTGAACTAAGTGTATTTTATTTGATAGGGACAATGCAGTTCAACACAGTTTCAGTACAAGTCATAAAGCTGATGTGTTGCTCATAGATTTATAGTTGTTGCTAATTTATTTGTTTTTTTTTAGTCATGGTCTGTTACATTTTTGGTATCCTTTTCAGAACTTCCTCTCACGCACAATATCTCTCATACAGAATTTCTCTCACACATACTGACATTTTCTTTCTCAGTAACACAGCTACGCTCGTACAAATACACACATAATCACACTGTCTCTTGGGCACATCGTTATCCCCAGGCAAATACTCAGGTAGAAATAGACTCTCTCACACAAATATACACACAAACACACACTGCCCATCCAATCTTACTGGCACTTTTTCTCGCACTGATGCACACATGCAGCACATGATGAATACATACTGTTGTTAACAAGACTGCTCACTCATATATCTCATAATTTAAGCACAGCAGTGCTATTTCTCTACTTGGACAGCACATGTAACCACAAATACCTTGCTATCTCAGTTTTGTTATAAACTAGAGTTCAGCTGAAAACAATATTTTTCTTCCTGGTCAAATGAAGCTGCTACAGTCTTGAATCTTTCATGTTTACTTTATTAGCTGATGCCAGCGTTAGCACTGCTTACTAGGGATAGGCATTTTATCCAATGCGCAATCAGTGCATCGTTGGCAAGGGTCTATGGTAAATTGGTTGGAGTGGTGTGCATCGGATTAGAAACTGGGCTGAAACCATGATGCGTCGCCTTGTAAAAGCTTTGCATCTGTAAAATCCAATGTCGTGTTATTATATGTGTATTTTTCATATTATTATTTTCAGTCAATTCACTTCCATAATTATCTCTCAGCTTTTAAATTCTCTCGAGTCCTCACTGCTTAAGTAGCCTTCTGTAAGTGATCTGTCTTCATTTGTTACAAGCTTCTTAATGATGATAAGTATGATACTGCTTATGTTCTTGAAGGAACAATAAAGTTATTGCATGGTGATTGCATCGTGGTAGGAAGATAAGTTGTATCGTCCTGAATTGGTAGATATTTCATGTGAATCGTTAGTGTATCGTACTGTAGCCTACATATAGAGATGTATATCGTATCATCCTGGGGATGGAGATTTCCATCCCTACTGCTTACCTGTTAGTTAAGCACACAGATGGATGTCTATAGGTCTGAAAAGTTTCTGTGCACACCCAAACATCAAGTAAAAACATGTCTTCCATCCCAAAGTCCAGAGATTTATTTTATCTAATGAAAAAGTGTTCTTTGTATCATTTGTCAGCATCAAGCTTCATGTAAGAAAACTATTTCTGTATTTATAAAGTGCTTCCTCTGGGTCACTGCACATGATCAGTCCTCTGAAAGTCACATTAGAATGTGAATTATGTCCTTGCTTTACTTTAGATGTGTCTTTTCTTCATTGTTTTCCTGGAAAAAACTCAGGTGTTCCCAGGCTTGAGACTTCAGTAAAGGCAGGAGAAGTTTGTTTTTGCACATCTGAGTGTGTGTGGTGTGCTCCTGCTTATGGCTCTGTGTAGAACTCTTAAAGTATAGTTAGATTAGTATTGAATTAGTACTGAAATGGTTCAGTAGAAATGCATGCACCAACACCCCTACTTGTCACAGTCTTCAATATAAGTCGGGAGGCACAAGGGAGACTTACCTGTCTGCTCCTGGGCTGAAGTTAATTTGAGGGGTAACAGGGATCAACCTAACGTCACCATATCCTTCCAGCAGCAAGCAGCAAACTGATTTAGGAGCCTGGCTTCAATGTTGTGAAAACTGAACTTGTAATCTTGTTCACACAGTTTAAACTCCGAGTTTATTTCTCACATTTAAAGATGGCTTTTTTTTCACTGCTCTGTTCGTGACAACAACATAATACAAACACGCACACATCCCAACTATTTGTCCTCACTCAGCTTTAGGTTACCAAACCTATGTAAATAAGTAGCCTATGTTGATAAGTGCATTATGTTAAATAAAGAAGAGCTTAATATTGTCAGTGGTAACTTTTTCCTCTTTGTAGACACCCCTGTCCCCCAAAACAAAACAAAACCAGGCTGCATCTTATATACCACTGCCACTTTTAGACTTATTTTTGCAGCTCTTGTATTGGATGATTAAATTTGAAGAACCATAACCATTGATTAGTTGACTTTAACCTCTTAATAGACAAGAAAGCCCTGAAGAAATTGTAATAAAATTGTATGGTTGATATCGTAATACATATTGTTTTTGTGTTGGTGGATTGTTAATCAGCAGCTGTGGATGTCTCACAGCATCAACAATGGGAAAGGAAACTTGAACTACAAAGAAAGTTTCATGAATGTCATCATGGGTCTAAAGACAGTTGTATGATGCATGAAGGCATTATAAAGTAAAGGTAGAGAGTGGACAGAGGCGAGTTTGTCAGACTGAAGAACAAAGAATTGCCCTGCAAACATAGACAGCAGGACAATCAAAAGAAAAAGCCTGCAGCACTCAGAGGGCTCGCTCTCTCAGGCTGGTGCTGACGTCAGAGGGCAGACGTGCTGATGTCAGCGCAGCTCTGCTCCCACACAGTTCAGGTGTGAGTAACCTCTCCTCTTTCTACCTGGACCCTTCTATTTGTTGTTTACCTTTTAAGTTCACCTCACCTCCATACAATGCTTCTCATATTCTCCTTTTGAAATTGAAGTTTTACTCCATTTTGTTTTTTTCATTTGAACAAACTGAGCTCACAGAGACGCAATAACCAGGTACGACAGACAGGCCTGAGGGACGCATGAATAAAACATCCAGAGAAATGAAACCAAATGGTCAGACAGGGCAGGGCTGCAGACAGATGACCCCTCTGTTATCTTCTCTGTATGATGTGTATGTAAATATTCATGAACTTTTATTATCATCTGCCTGGTTGGTAATTGCTTAACAGTCAGAAAATACTAAAGTAAAGAAGCAGAAGTAAATATTGCAGAGCATATACAGTATACCAATACTGAAATATACTGCAGGACTGAGTCGCCTCAAGACCTTTGTCCCATACTTCCCTCTTTTTCCATTTTTCACCTCAACTTTAGATGTCACAGGGATGGAGATGCCTGAGGCTGGATGCACAATGTATCTGTCTGTCCGTCAGTCCATTTGTTTCTTGTGAAAACAATGTCTCCAAAACGCTTTAAGGGCTTTTTCGTCAAACTTTGCACAAATGCCCTTCTGACTCTAACATGCACAGTTTAGATTTCACAATTCCAGATGAGGGGTGTCCAAACTTTTTTCTTTAAGGGCCACGGACAGAAAAATACCCGGATATCTGGGACACTGCACTGTACCTCACTTTTAGTAAAATGAAAGTAAAGCTTTAGGGATCAGAACCATGCTCATCTCAACAGCTTATCTCAACATCCAAACACAAAACAAGAGAAAACTGCTGAGCTTTGAAGGAGTGCTGAAGCTTTAAGGTGATTTATTCACATTTGTTGTGATTATTTGTCTGGATATTAATTAACATTAATTAATGAAATTAATATTCATTTAATATCTCATTTGCTCTCGTTAATTAAAGGGGCATCATCCTTTTTATACAAGAAAGGCAAAATTTAATTCAATGATTTATTAATTATTTTAAATTTAAAATCAGATAAATCAATTAAATCAGAATTTATCAATTTCGTCAGTCTCAAGTCTAAAGACAGAATTCTCATGCAGTGATGTCAATCTTCCAAATAGAATACCAACAGACAGAACTTTAAATGTAAGGGTGATTTATTAAAAGCATATGATGAATATATAAGACAAAATAAAATAAAATAAAACACTTAAGCAGGAAGAAATGTCAGAGTCATACTAATCAATGATGCTGTGAATAAGGAAAGAAGTTATGAACCTTCAAGAAACATTTGAGTATATTGAGTGGTTCTGGAAGATTAATTTAATGAATTAATCTACTTTAGAAAGATCAAATCAGGGGTAACTAATGGGGAATTAAACCAAGACACTCAAACCCATCTGTAGGAGTTCAGAACCGCAGTCTTACTATGGCGTTGCTTCTGGTGTCGGATCTCAAACTGGTCCGGGAGTTACTGGAGAGCCTTGTAGGACTGTTCTGGTTTGGAGTCGTCCCAAAGGGAGGCTGAGAAGTCCACACTCAATCCAGTACCATGGATCCAAGTGAGATGGTGATCCGACATGAGCTGGTCCTGTAGCTTTCACGGGAGAGAGGTGCCGTCTTAGATTGGACTAGCAGGTTCTGTTAAAGGTGAAGCTGGAGCTGGAGCTTTGAGGTCTCAATTAGATGAAAAAATGATTCGTAATTAATTTCAAAAACTAATTATTCGTTGGCCTGACGAAAATTATTCCGAAATTAATAACAAAAGTCGATTTACTATGAAACAAATCTTTGTAGTCCTATAGCTTACTGGCTTATCAAGAAAACCGGCGGGCGTGTTACGTTACTTAGACAAAACTTAGAAAAAGATATAAGAGAGGATATTGGAGAACTAGGAGAAGATATTGGAGAGCTATTGGAGAGCTATTGGAGAGCCGCGTTGACAAAAAGAAAAACGGATCAGACCGTCGAAGAAGACGTAAAAACAAAGTGTAGGGATGAAAAGTCAAAGAAGAAGAGGTCAAACAAAGAAGAGAGTCAAACGAAGAAGAGAGTGAGAGGAATGTGTCTCTCTGGTTTTGACTGGTGAGGAGGGTCTCACAGGAGGAGGGCCTTAGACGAGTAACAAAGACTTTATCAACTTACATTTGGCCAAAATGTTAAGTTGTACTTTGATAACCACCCAATATAAACACTCCAACTGAGTAGAAAATCTTACGATAATCGATTTGATACCAAATAGTCCATATCTAAAAGATAAGAAAGAATAAAACATGAATTTCTTCTTAAAAATACAACCAAACAAAATATATGTGGTTAAAACTTAGATATATAAGTTTGTATGTCTTTGAGATGTTATGCGACCAAAACTTAATGTATAGAAAATGTATAATAAACATTTCATCAATAAAACAGGCAAAAATTCTGGGAACGTAGTCTGTTCGAACACCTTATCAGGTCTCGGCCAATCATTGTTTAGGCCAGGAAGTTCAGGGCAATAAATACATCTTTAGTGTCAACAAAGTTGTCTGTTGGTCGTAGATGGCAGGAAATAAAGAGAGACTTTATGGCTCCACATGTCTCTAGTAAGTTACAACCAGGCCTTAGAAAGAGGAGAAAGGAAGGAAAGCATTCTTGGCCCTTTAGAGGAGTTGATCTTGCTACACATTGTATAAATTCAACCTTGATCCGGAGCATATAACATAGAAAACGAGCGTGATTCATGCCATGATCCAATTGTCTTTATTCACTGGTGAACCAACAGTTCAGGCAGTGATGAGACCATATTTTATTTTATCGTCTAGAGTTTGCTGTGGGGCAGTTAAAAATGGCCATAGTTCCTGGTCTAGATCACTGGGGCTCATGTTCGTCTCCTGTTGTTTGTGAATGTGGGATATCAAGAACACTTGAGAGATCTTCTGTTTTCTGTGTGCAAATGCCTGCTGTGACTCACTGATTTACTAAACAGATTTTGGAGGTCAGGTGTCTAATTGATTTGGCCCTGTGTTCATCTGTTGCTTGTCATCCTTAAATCTCCAAAAGGCTTTGATTACCCTCTGCCACGCTGTGGTAAATGTCCAAATGTTCACTTTGACTCGAGGAGGTCATAGGTGAAAGATTTTGTTTATATGTCAAAAGTCATTTGGCCCAATATTCATCCCTTCTTGACACAATGAAGGGAGTTTCCAGACATTTAGCACATCCCCTTTATCGCTTAGGAATCTAGGGTTTAGATGTGAGGTCAAAGGTTAAGATTATTGGGCCTTAACTGTTGCTTGTGAATTTGCTATTTCAGGAATGGTTTAAGGGATTTTTAAGCATACTGTGCACAAATGTCTATAGTGACTCGTTTATTCACTAAATAGATTTTGGAGGTCAGGTGTCTAAATAATTGGGCTCCATGTTCATCTGTTGCTTGCCATCCCTAAATCTCCAAAAGGCTCTGATTACCCTCCGCCACACTGTGTTTAAGTATCGAATCTGACACAACTGCTCAGAATTTGTCACTGGCTCTCATTCATCTCTTGCTTGTGAACACGGTATCTGTTGACTGGAATTGACAAGATTTTATTGATTCTATTGCCATTATCATTTCTCATTGTCAGTCCAATTCTTTATCCATTCCAGCAGATTTTCTGTGTGGAAAAAGGCAGACTAAGACATGTATTCAGTGGCAACATTGTCAAACACATGGCAATCCTGATATTTGATTCCATGTTGCATAGACAAAAGCTTTGGGATGTTGCTTGTGTTCCCACTCTTTCTTGACATCACACAGACACTGGATGTTGTACAGTCAGTGTCATATTGTGTAAAATTGAGCCACAATTTTGTCACTTCCGTTTCCTGTCTGCCATGATCATACCTTTGACTTCTTTGTTCTTGTTCATGCTGACTGCTTCTGATGAGAGGGATCATGCAGAGAAAAGTGTAAGGAACTAATAAAGCTGAATTAAATTACAAAGGAAAACGACAAATGATGTCAATTTCTTGAGCTGGTTGTTATAATTCTCAGTGGGAACTGGTTTCAAATCCCCTTCCCTAATATTATCTCAAGAATGCATTGAGGGATTTCTTCAAACTTTGTAAAATAAGCCCTTCCTGACTTAAGGATTATAAGTTTAGATTTCAGAGGTTTTATTCAAACACCAAGATAATTAAATGTCATGTTCATGTTTCTTCGCTATAACTCAAAAAGGCTAAAGGCTTGTGTAATTATGCTTTTTCTACCCAAATGAATGATTCAAATTTATTGAAGATATCAATGTTAAAGGGCTTATATATGCTTTTTTGAGTTTCGTATGCCCTTCAGTGCGTAGCATATGTAAACTATGCAAAACATGTACCTTTAATTCACAAAAAGGTTTCCACATACCGCCACAAATACACACAGCTTTTCTCTTTGACCTACCACTGCTCTTTCTCTGTCAAGCAAATGTTTGCCCTCTGGAGGCTTTTAACTGCCAGGCTGTAGTTCAAGGTGCCTTTCTGATGAAATAATAATAAAACAAGAAAGAAATATAGTAGATGTGTTGTTGTTTTTGAACAAAATATTTGTTGGGGTAGCAGTCCTTGGTGAGACATATAATGAATGCTTTATGGATTAATCCAGTGCTGGTTTTAGTCTAATTGACATAATAGTTGACTTAAAATAGCCCCTTTTCTTTTAAAGCAGAAGAGAGATCTATGATGACAATATTCTGTATGTTGACAAGGTAACTCAAGCTAAAGGAATATACTCTTCACAACTTTAATTGGAGGCCATAACAGGATATATTTTTCCTTCTTGCATTGACCACAGGGTATAAAATGATAGGGTTTCACTAGGGTATTTCACTGTTTCTCAATGATCTTACAGTAACTCTGTCACGTGACTCTGAATGAACGTATTTGTGCTAGAACAACCTTTTTGAAGTTGTTTTTCCAGCACATTCAGACAACCTTTGGCTTCCTACATCCCCTCCACATATCACAGCATGTACACACTGAAAATATGTGTTCGCTCAGAACTTCAATGTGATAATCCACACTTTATATATTCTGTTTATTCACTCAGCAAGTTCAGAAAGTTACAAATCCCTCTTCCATACTGCGAGAGCTCAAGTTTAAGAGAGCTGTCAAACTTTATGACTGAGTCTCAATAAGAAGTCTGTGCTTTGAAAGAGGAACATGCTGACAGAGGCACTCGGCACATCTGCTCAAAGTTTATAGGTGAATGCTCCTTTTACTGGCGCTACCTTCAAGGTCATTGTCAAATGTGTCTAGGGACACTAATATGGGATACTAATATCAGGGAATCGTGAGGCTTTCGCCTTAGTCATTGTGTTGTTACCTTGTGAGTCATTGTTATAGCCTGCTCCAACTGATATTTCTGTATTTTGTTGAACTTTGTTGTTCATTTTTTGGCACTCTTTTGAGTACTACCCAGAGACATAAAAAATCTTCATTGTATAAATCACTCACATTTAGTAAGTACGTTTTTTCTCTCTATAGGATAATACTGCATTGTTGTGTTGTTGGTGTCACTGATAGGCAGCACGCAATGTCAAACGTAAAGGTGGAAGTCATTATATGACATTGGGCAAACAATTTATATCCTAACTCTAGTGTTTCATGTGAAAAAGTGTATCAACAGCATTGATTAAAGAGTTAATAGGAGCACTGTTGCACGCAGAGATGAGTATGAAGCAGCGTCATTAAATGCACGATACTTACACTGGAGAAAGAAAGCTACAGTGTTTTGGCTCCTTATCCAACTGCAGCACGAGACGGCTCTTTGGATGAGGGAAAGACCTGGTGGTGATTGTTTTAGTGCAGATGTTCTACAGAACTCTGATTTGTGGTGGGAACAACACTTACAAATATCCAAATACACACATTTGAGTTTGTGTTGACCCTTTACAATCTGATAAACCTCTGACAACAGCGGTTGTTTTGATCTGTCCTGTCAAGTCTCTCTTTCCCTGGTTTTGCACTGGTCGCACCGCACAAGATGATGTCGTCAGCTCTCCCCACTCACCACAGTGAATTTCCCTGATAATTTGCAGCTGCATTCAGACTTCGGCTTGCCCAGACTTTACACAGTAAAATACTAGATGGGTGCGAGGACATTATCTGGGTAAGATCGGAGTGAAAAGCTCTGCCGTTTGCGTTCACGCATATGGCTCGCCCGCGTAAAGTCCGGATAATTTCAGGTTTTTTTTGCTAGTGTGAAAGGGGTATAAATGTCCCTTTCTGTCGCTCTCTCTTTGTAGCCTATTGTCAGGGCCTGGGTCACCCCAACCTGAAAGTTTGGATTCAATCTTTGCATTGCAGGCTCATTAGGACACAGGGCTCTGTAGATGGACTGAGAGGACAAGATTTGCACAGGGATCAAGTTGTAATAGTTAGTTGTAACTATTGTGGAGAAATGGGGATTGTGACTCGTACCTGGCACAGTTTTTTGATTGCTTCTAACAGGATTCCAAACAGGCTGAGCCAAGATGAGACAAAATGTGGCTTGGAGACACTGCTAACCCCTATGGTCAGAATATCTCCATGAGTTTGGGGTAACTGACAGGGAAATCAAATGCCTCTTATTGTCGGATCCTGCAATATGACCTTCCAAAATGTCCTGTTCTTAAGATAGTATGTTATTTTGCTCATTGTAACCGTCTTTGTAGCAAACTCATTCTCTCACTTAAACAAAAACACTTATGGGGGGGCAGCACTATCGTCTCTGTTTCCTCCTCCTTTGTTGTGTTGAGGATGGACGGTAGTTTTGCACAGCTACGCTATGACAGCCTTGCCTTTGTTAAAGAAGTACTGACAAAGTCTGTGCTGTAATGGAAAACATGGTGGCAAGTACCCAAGCCGTGCAGGATCGTGTTGAGTTGAGCAGATACCACAAATGGAAAAGCACCATTATTATACTTCAGATGTTCTTTTTGTCTTTGGAAAACAAGTATTTTTATTTGAGATAGTGAGATTAATGTGAGACTGAAATAACAGCTGTAACTTACTCCTACTTATCAGAGAATGCTGTTAATTAAAAGTATAAATGCATGTCAATATAGGGACTCTAGAACAGGGACTCTGCTCTACTTAAGGGGCAAATATTTTATAACAGTCATAAAATACTACTACTGTCCTGTGTTGTTTACGAACCAAATGGAAATTTTATTTCCAGCCAATACAGGGAAGTCTAACAGCTCAGTGTAAATGTTTCTGAAAAGCAGATTTTCACAGCATTTCTGGCCAAAGCAGTTGCTCTATGCACAATTGTTGCTGTTATCAAAGCATTCCCCAGACATGCTGAAATAATAACTTTTCTTTGCCCTCTGGGTACAGACTGTTAGATCATTTAATACAGCTTGCTCATTTGGTTTTTAATCCACACTAGAAATAACAATAAAAAGAATAAACATTTACAATATGCTTATCACATAAAGAGCAACGACAGAAAACAAACCCAGGAGGGTGTCTGGTTTTGTGACTGACTAGTATCAGAGCAGCAGAATGAATGCAGACCAGCGAGGTCTCTGGAGTTTGGATGTGGGTTTTGCATCCACCTGCTCCACACCTGCAGGATTCTGTGCTGCGTCTAATCTGTCTGTGTCACTGACCATGTCGTTTCTCTCGAGGAAGCAATCATTTAGAGTTTCATTGATCCTGATTATTCTCATCAATCTTAGTTGTGACTGTGTTTCTTCTGCATTTTGTTGATATCCACAGTGTCTCAAGTCTCTCACTTCTATCTAATCAGCCAGATTCAGTGGAGGGGCACATTTACCATTTTCTTTTTTCTGTGTATGCAGCTGTGATGACGTTTTTTTCTCTAGACAACCATCTGCCAACGCAAAGTGTTTACAGCTCAACACAATGCCCCATTAGTGATCTGTTGAAGAGCTCCAGAGTCCTGAAGTTAGAACTTCTGGTTTGAGAAGTGTCCTGATTGTGTTGCTTACTGACACCTTTGAGATGCACCTCACATTATGATTATTTATGTCTCTTGCTTGCACAGGAATAAAATGATATATATAGAGAGGATATGTGGATATGAAGTGTAACCAGAAATCAAGAGAACTATCTCCTGCTGTGATTCTGTAACATACAATGTTAGTAATACTCATTTGAAGGGATGCACATCAGTATCGGCCAGTATATTTTTATAAACATCCACTATCAGCAAATTAATGTAGGGCGAAGTAATATCAGTTTTCAGATGTTAATTTGTTGTTTTATACCAATTTAATGCTAATTTATGACACACCATATTGTTGATTTAGAGAAGATTCTTTCTATAGGGCGTAAAAAATGACCTTTTGTACAAACTGTGATGTGTTTTCATGATCAGACATGAGAAAAATATTTGCATTGTGGGAGAATTATGCTCAAAAGAAGTAATTAGAAAGTATTGGTATCTTCTAAAATAATTATTTCAAACATTGGTATTGGCATCAGCACTGATTTTCACAACTGTTGCATCATGACTTTTTCATATTTATATATAAATTTAAAAAACTCCACATTATTTCATTGTACATGCTCAGGTTAGTGCTTGGGGATATGGCCAGTGGGTTGCCTCACAGTTTTTTTTTGTTCTTTTTGCTTATGGGATTATGGCTGGATATGCCAAAAAACATAGGAATCATGTTTTCAATTTTGATTTCATTTTCAAAATCCCCTTCTCCCCCCAAACAAGCTAGTAATGTGATACTTAACCCATGTTTGATTATACAGCTGCACAATGATGCTTTTATATGCCCCAAGTTAAATATTGACTGAGCTTTACATTCTTAAGTCATAGCTTAGCCTTCATGATCTGTTTACAGCCTCTTTGAGCCATTTTGGACTTGGAAGTCATGGGTTTAAACTCACATTCAGAGCAGCTTTTGAAGTTAAGACTGAAACACTGCAGTGCTGAACAAACTATTCTTATTGGTTTTAGCACAGAGCCTGTGATGAAACCAGACAGAAAGGGACACTTTGTGAACACTGAAGTGCCGATATTTGCAGACAGAAAACTTGAAGAGGAGAGAGAGTATACATTTATCGTGTTGCTGTGTAGTAACTGACATCGATTGTAAAAAAAAAAAAAGCACAACAATTCACAGGTGGACAAGGTGTCGTTTTATCAGTGTGTCTTTCTGCCTTGTGTGCTGAATACGGGACTCAGACTGAGATGTCTGTGTCTTAGATCACTTTTTTACGCTGCATTTATTTACCATTTAATGTGGCTGGTAGTTTAAGGCATCGAGAAATGGTCTGTCAGTTTGGTTTCCTGTGAGCACAGCAGTGAATTGTTTGAATCTAGTAATGAAGGTATGCTAAAAAACAATCACTTAACTTGGCACCAATTAATTTGAGGGGAGCTTATTTTTCAATAAATGACACCTGACTTTATCAGACTCCCTGTTCAGGCATGGGAGTAATACTCAAACCTCTGCCCAACAGGTAAAATAGTTGTATGAAATCACTGCTCGTCCATGTCCTAATTAGAAATAAAGATTCCAAGTAGTTTTATGCATTGTAACATTATTTTCAAAGAATTTTCTTATTTTTTTATTAATTTTAAGTATTTTGGGGGGATTTTTCTAGCCTTTATTGGACAGTGGATATGCTTATGAAAGGGGGGATAGAGAATAGGGGAGGATATTTGGCAAATAGGCCTTAGGTGGGAATTGGACCCTGGCTGGCCGAAGGATGTGTGGGAAATGATGGATGCTTCCCCAAAACAGCAACCCACTATTTTCTTATTTTTAAAGACAATGAACACTAAGTTGGCACACCCAAAGTTGGGAATAATTGTCATATTTTCAGCAAAAGTTTAAAAGAAAAGTCTTCTTTTTCAGTTTTTGTTTTCATTATTTCCGGTCTTTGTAGTGTATTTGCATCCAAATTATCCAGTGCTGTTTTGGATTAACAGTTCATTTGAAGCATGTGTCTCCAGTAATGGAAAATGTTTTCAGGCAGTTCTGACAATCTTTCAATCCCTGTTGACTTACCTGATCTAAGTTTGAGTTTCAGCCTCAGTGTATTTCTGACTCTTTCACTCCTTATGATTCAGCACCAGTGTGAGTAGAATTTGCAGCTCTGTCAACAAAACTATTGTGCATGCTCTATGCCTTTGGCTCAGCCTGAGGCGAACAGTAAGCTCCTTTTTAAAGGAAAAATTTGTCACTTCTTGGCATCATGGTAACCCCACCACATGTCGTTTTTACATTCCCGCTTCTACACTCATCTGCATGCACACCATCAGCTTGACTTGTCAGTTTTATCCTCTTTTGTCTGCTTCAACCAAAACAGTTGACACACCAGCAATGATTCATCATTTCTCACAGCACAGAGATGACAGAAAGTCATCTTTGAACACACAAACAAAACATGACTTCTACTTGGACAAGGACAAACACCTCAATATCAATCACACTGACACCCTGAGCAGCCAGAAGAATCTTTTGGTGTCACCCAGAGACACCATGAGATACAGATACAGTGTCCTCCATCATTCAGCTGTCAAGCTCTGATAGCCCAGACGACTCCCAAACACTCTGGGTTTTTCACATTGCCTTTTGTCACCCAGCTTTTTGTGTTGTGTTGGGTTGTGTTTGTAAATGTCTGTCCTCATCCCTGGTGACCAACAGAGGCTATACTTCGCTTTGAGCATCTCCATTATTTTTCTTTCTTCTGTCTGACTTCACCCTTCTCTTTCTCTTCACAGGAACTAGAGCAATCTGAGAGCTAGTGTTGGATAAGGTCTGTGAGGCAGATTCATATTTCAATTTGACTGATAGCAAATCTCAACTATTTACCTGAAAATACTGCAAGTGTAAAGCTACAATTCATTAGCATAACGTGAGTCGATCCTTTCATGACACACAAACATTAAAACATTCACGCTGCAGTGTGCAAAATGAAGTATAAACGGAAGTTACATAGGCCTCTGCTACTGTAAAATTTCCTCCTGATTTTTATGTCAATTCAGAAGATGGCTGTAAGCTGAACAAAAGAATTGTCATCATAAAGTATTAAAATGTGACTTGTAAACCTTTCCAGAAAATTTGGAAGAAACTTTAAATATATGAGAAACTTTGTTTTTGGAAGTTTCATTGTTTTTTTCATCAATACAAAAATGACATAGCAGCAGTGAGATTTCAGGGATTAGAAGCAATGTGTCCTGAAGAAATGAGTTTTTGTACTTATTTCTATCTTGAATTACACCAGGAATGTTTCAGCTAAAGTTATTAAAAATGAATGGGAAACAAACAAAAGTCAACAAGCAGCCCGAGCTGTCAAGACTAAACAAAAACAAAAACTGTCAACAAAAAACAAGGTACATATCCTAGTCTGTTATGTGGACCAGAAATTAGTGTAAAAATTCATTATAATTGTTGGGGGAAAAACACAGCTTTTTAGCATCTAAATGCACTTGGGAAATGGACTTGACCTTGGATTGCACTTTTAAGTTGCCAGACTGATCAAAGTACTTTTTACACCTTAAATCACACGTCCCCATTCACACCCATTCACAGCCATTCACGTCACTCTCACAAAGTGTTGTTGTGTGAAATGTCCTCTGAATTAAAAAAAACCTTTTCAAACACATACACTGACATAGCAGTGCAAGCTTTCTGGTGTTAAGTGCCTTAACCAAGGGTGGTATAACTACAGGAGCTGAACTGCTGACCCTCCAATTAAGTAAAAATCCAGTCCCCCACTGGCCCACAGCTGCAAATGTGAAATGTTCAACAACTATGTATGAATCAATTATGGATTTAAAAGGTTTGGGAGTGTAGTCTTCTCATGTTTTATAACTTACAGTCATGTGACCAGCACAGAGGGCTAGGGGGCAAAAGGGGTGTCATCTGGCAGTGACTAATGTGTGGAGTTGCGGCATGTGCTTGTTAATGTTCATCTCTGTTAAACAACACATACTGACACCCACGAAGAAAATGAAGGAAAAATGAGACGTTAATGTCGACCATAACTTTTGGGCCTTTGAGATCTTTGGTGCCCAACCTGGAGTCCAAGTCTCCCTGAGGGGAGGGGTGCCAGAAATCTCAGGAGGTGCACAAGGCTCTGTCAGCCCATTCTGTTTGTATTTATCAATGAAAACAAACAAAAAATTTTTGCTTTTGGAGAGCAGTGTTTTGGATGAGTCCTGGAGGGTTTGGACTTGTATTGAGTTGATTAAGGGGGACTCCAAGGAAAAAAGGCCAGAAACCACTGTTTCAGTACCTTTTACGCCTTATCATGATATTATGTAGATTATTTAAAACTGTACTGTCTTGGCATTTATCCATGTAAGTTCTTATGCTGTAATGTTGGAGAATCCTTCCCCTGACACCACTGCAGTGATTAAAAAAATAACACTTTGTGTTTTTAATATATTTTGATGTGTTTGAATTAATAACTCTGGTATTAGGGAAGTGAGAAACAACTCAGTCTTGATCTTTAAAACTTTTGTGCATAATACACTAATACCAGTATGATAATGTTTTTTTTCATAGTATTAGCATCACCTTCAGTATTTTTAGGCAGTAATTTTATCAAAGTAATATTCTGTGTAATACAATAATCTGTGACAGAATAAGTAGATTTTGCTTCGTAGCTGTCTTTGTAAAATTCATTGAAAACACATTATTGGTGACTAAAACTGTCATCTTACTCACTGTGTAATGCAGAGGACCCTTTTTGCTCACTACATGCGGTGCCCATGAGTGTGTGTCATCAAGTGACAGCTACAAGTAGGACTTTCTGCTGCTTCCATGCATTAACTCCTGCAAACTTTAAAAATGTAGATATACCCCTGAAAATTACTTCAGCTGCATCTTCACACTCCTCCCTTATACCTAGAAGGTTACCTGCAATTTACTTGTTAGGCAAAGGAATGGGGGGAGAGGAAAGATCCACAAGTATGCATAAAATTAAATGAAATGAAAAAAAAAATACAAACCACTGTCTATTTGCTTATACACATAACTTTACAAACTAACAAACTATTTCAAACTGTTTTATATAAAACAACATTGGCAACATTGATCCAAATAACCCCAATGTTTTTTATGTATTTTGGACAGTGCTCTCTCTTTTAGAAATCTATAAATCAGGCTGCAGAGCTTTCGGAGTCTTTTTTTTTTAATACCACCAATCATCAAAACAGATGTGATCTTTTCATGTTGAAACTCATAGTGCGTAATATTATGGAAAATTTTGACAACATTATATGTACACAAGTGTTTCCTATGTTTTTGTTCAATTAAGACAACATGCTGATGTTTATTTGTGTTTTTTCGTAAAGGAAAATAATAGATGAACTGATAGTGTTTTTAGCACTGCAGTTTTTGTTCCCATTTTATCAATAAATATCTTTTAGTTAGGGATGCACAATTTTGGATTTATAATAGATTTATAATATACCCAATATTTTCAAAATCATATCCAAGATACAAAGACTGATATTATTTTGTCTAAAGCACAAAGCCTCCACTTTACTAGAATTACTATTCCTTTCATGGTGGCAGTCCATTTGTGTAGGAAGTAGATATGAAACAAGAAAAAATATATATACATTGTATAATTAATGATGCTTTTTAATGTATAGGAATGAATATGCAGTGATGATGATGTAAACCATTATGGTACTTTCAGACAATATTTGGCATATATATGGCCAATATGTATGGCCCAGAAATTGACAACATTTTCATATTTGCCGATACTCAAAACCAACAATTTTTTGGCAACAACTGCATAAGTACAACATAAAGACACTAAACATGAATGAGAAGTGTCACACAATAGTCTTCAACTTACACAACTTCTGTCTGCCAGTAAGAAAGGGAAAGAAAACTATGCCAGAGCTTTCTTAAAGAAAGTAAAGAAGGGATTTAAATTTAGCCCCCATTTGATCCACATGGATTTCCTATGTGATAGTCTGAGGGATAAGCAGAGATACTAACATCTGTTTGAAGTTATGGAGGTTTTAAACAGATGAGTCACATCAAACCTTCGACTGACAGAAAACAACATACCACTGCCCTCCTGCCTCTCCATCTGCCTCCCCTCTATTTTCCTCTGCTCCTCCAGCACAGTATAATAAAGAGCACCAGCTGTATTCTCCTCAGATGAAGCGCATGGTCTGCTTTTGTCACTCACAGACAGGCACCACTCTCTGATGCAGCATGTAGAGTGGGGACCAGCACTTGTCTTTGAGTCATTCTAACAGATGCCCAGAGTGAAACATAATCAGAGCTCAGATTAAGTTGTTGTCAGAGGAAATGCTGCATATTGTCAGGATTAAGTTTGTGTGCTTTCAAGTCTGTTCTCACATATTTATACAGTTTGGTAAGTATCTTTTCATCCTGACTTGTTCGAGTTTTTCCTGCATACGAAACAACCAAGGGGCATAAGTCGTCTAGCGGCTAGTTTGGACCCCATATTCTTTAGCTAACAGGTCCACCAAGCAGGTGGCTCGACTTAAAGTCAGGTATGTGACTTTGCTCCAGCATGTCATCCACCTTCCTCTTTCTCCAATTTCTTATTCTGTACACTTCCTAGTCCAACAGCAACTTGATACCCCTGAAGGTATGTAAAAAAAATGGTGGGCCTTTTCTACTTATTTTGTAACAGCCCCTAGCCCCTGTCGAACTCTGATGTGTATTCTCAGAGAAAAAAAAATCTTCAAGAAGGAAATTTTGTTGAACTTGGTTCCTCATACTCCAGGGAGTGTATACACAAATATAATGGCTGCACTCTAAAGCATTGAGTCCAGCACGCCAGATATAGTGCTGTCAAAACTGCCAAAAAATGTTGATATTGGAACCCCCCCTCCCAGGTATATTACCTTGATATTGAAATATATCAAACTGATCTCTGAACTCATGTTCGACCTGCAGAAATTGTTTATGTAAATTAGTTGCTCCTTTTTTTCTCTGTGAGCTGTGGCTGCTTGGTAATTTTACAAGACTTAAAATTAATGCAGTCAAACAAGATAAAAAAACAAAAAACAATGGGACAAAAATCAATAATGAAATTTATTGTGGCATTTTTTTGTGAAAGTATTTATGTCACAAGTTCTGTGCTTGGATTGGGTAGTATTCCATTAATATCCCATCCGATGTAATAAACTATAGCCTCAGTATTACTTTACAGTGGTGATAATTTCCCTAAACTCAGGTCCATGTATCCAGATTCAGTAACGATTAAGAACATGCTTACTGCAGTTAATGTTGAAAAAATAAACAAAACAAACAGCTATCTTTATTTTTATGAGCACCCCTGGTCCACCTCTATTCTCACTCTGTCTGAGGCCCTGTCTCCACATTTGCCCATTTCTTGTTCTTATTGGTTAATTTACTTGGCCAGTCAGGAGTAGGGGGACTTGGTGCATTTCAGCGTTCAATTCAGGAGCTGGAACTGTACCACAGCTGCTTCAGGACCAGCTGTTCACAGTAGTAAAAGCTTGAGTGTACACTTACTGTGGTCATACTGCAATACGTGCAACTTATTTGTCCCAAAAAAGTGTGTCTGGTGTGCAAAGGCCTCATGAGTAAACTGGAGAAAAAAGAATAGGCCAAAGCCTGATTGTTTAAAGTGTCCATGGGTGGGAGGAGAGCCAGGGGATGAATACATAATATCAGTGTACTACAAAGTGTCCAAGGGTGAAAGGAAGGTCTGGGAATGAGTCCATAGTTTTAATGCTTTGCAAAATTATGTGAAGCCCTGGGCGAGCATTGACGAGCCTAGTCAAGCAGTTGTCAAACAGTCTAGATTAAATGTTGTAGTACAGCAAAGAGAGATACAGAGCCTTACGAGAAAGTTATTTACATGCCCAACCTTTCCCACCCTTGATGTGTTCAGTTGAACAACCCCAGATCTTTAAAAAACTTTAGAAGGATGGGTCAAAAACTATCAAGGGGACATGAACTGTCTGATAAATATGATGTCGTATGACTGAAAGATGCTGTACCAAAAGATAACCAAGGGTCCCACTACAGGACCCTTAGACTTAGTACAGGTAGTGGAGACAGAGTGAAGAGCTTGTCTTTTCACCCCCAAATCATTTGGGAAAGTTGTTCCAACACAACTGGGGGTTCCCTGTTTGGTTTGTTTCATTTGAATACATATGAATACAGTGATAAAGCCGTGTTTAAGAACAAAGAAACAGTGAGGACACGATTGACACAGTTAACCGATCACACTGCTGTAGTTATAAACAGAGACAGTATTGGTAATAATAACTGCATTACAGCCACCAGGCAAGGCAGATATCAACTGACAGACATTTATAATGTTTGGACCCCATAGATTCATCGTCTGTGTTCAGGCACAACTTTTACCATGAAAATAGCTACAAATTGACATTACTCAGCAGAGGCAGATAATCTCAGGACTCGACAACACAGACTGATTCAAAAGCTTGTTTAGTTCCCAGATTTTAGTTCAGCTCATTCAAGCTGGAGAGTTTATCCTGTTTTAACACTTAAACCTCCACATTACAAAGCTGCTCCATGCTTATCCACATTACTGACAGTCTCTCTGCCAACTTCTACAGGTGTTAAGGTGTAAAAAGTTACCAGGTTATCTGGTGTCTTTTGTGATCCACTGCAGACACAGGGGAGCGTTTAAAAGCCTCTCTTGTTGGTACACTGAGTTGTTCAAATTATGTCATTAAGTCTGTCAGAATATGCTCATCTAGATAATCCTTCAGGAGGTATTTGACAACTTCTCTTGAGCAACAACTCATTTTGTTGGTAGTGAAGCCAGCAAACTACCTTCGGTACAAAATAGGGTGTGACTCATGGTCATAACATAGCAAACATACAAAATGTGACAGGCAGGCTGGGATATTATGATGTACGGACAGCCCTGTTCTTGTGTGTGGTTTGGCCCGCTTCTAAATACTGCAGTGTCGACATGAAATGATCCAAAGGAAATGCGTAAATTTGTAGCATTTTTTCAGGTGAATCAGAACCAACCAGAACAACTAACCTGTTGGTGTGAAAACCACCTTAGCCAAAGAAGTGCATCACGGGGATAACTGTGAGCTGCTTGCGTTTAAGTCAAGCATTAATTGAACTTGATTTAATCTTAACTAAACCTTTGGTTTATAACTCATTCGACATCTCCACACTAGCATTTTTGACCAATGCCTTTCTAATATGAAGGGAGAAATTTGTCACAGTTAAGAGTCTAACTGGCTGTGTGATTAAGTGATTTGAGATGGGACGTCTCAATATCCAATCATCCATCTATCCATTCATCGATTATCTATACCACTTTTCCTATTCAGGGTCACAGGGAGGAATGTCAGCTGGAGCCTATCCCATCTGACATTTAGCCAGAGATGGGGTACACACTGGAAATATGTATTTCTGTAGGCCAATGCGGAAGTCAGCACGCTGGTTCCCTCGACCTTAGACATACTAAAAGTGAGGTCTGAAAAAAAAGAAACTTAAATGTTCTGTTTTTTGTGATAATCTTGACTAACAAACTTCTATGATTTTTTAAATCTTAAACATAATCATCAAGAGAAAGAAACTACAATCAAGCTACGATGGAACAACAACATGGTGGTTAGACTTGGAGGCAATTACAGTATTTTCAATAAACATCCCATTGTAACCTTTTGTTTGAGAATTTCCTCTTGGTATTAATGGCTGTGCTAATATGGCTTAAATTATTCATTTAAAAATAACAATCAGAAATGGCTGTTGGGTCCTCTGCCATTTTTTTATCATTAGCAACCATCCATTTAAACGCCCAACGACCACTTTGGATAATGAAATGCATCTGATTTGCTTTTTAATTTATAATCAAACAATAAAATCCTAAACCTTATTTCAGGCATTATCCAAAACCAGTTTTCTAAATGCCATATAGTTTTAGGCTTGACAACCAGGACGTGCCAAATGCTAACTCACTTGCATTTTTGGACTGATTCCTGCACCACTCTTTAGAGAGATAGACAACCGTTCACACTCCCACTCATACCTAAGGGTAATTTACAATTACCAGTTAACCTAATGAGCATGTTTTGTTCAGTGGGAGGAAGCCAGAATGTCTGGAGAAAACCCACACAGACATGGGGAGACCATGGAAACTCCACACAGATAGACCCTGTCAGACAGGGAGTTGAAGCAGCAATCGTGCTGTGAAGCACCCACATTTACCTACTGCATTGCTGTCAAACTACATTTTTCTTTTTAATTATTTTCTGTAGTTTGTCACTAGCCCAGTATTTTGACATTCATACTCCTGGGCCAATATTGTCATTGTAGATAATCATTTTAATTTTCTTACACATTTCCATCAGTAAAACTTCTTATCTTCGTTTTAGCTGAGTTGCTGTTTGGATCCAGTTTGTACGAAGAGCTCTGGGGGTTTACTAGATTGGCACCAGCTCAGTGTTTTATGATGTTGGAACCATGTTGTTGTGTACACACACGAAAATCTGATTAAAGTATTTGGATGCTCGTGATTTCTGTGTATGCATGACTGCATCTGAGCCCAGGACTGGCTATGTGCCATTGTATGCTCTCAAGATGATTGAAAATTCATGTTGGAGTAACATGATATCGTAAGTGATGGTACTCTAAAATGCAACATAAATCCAGTTTTATTTAAGGTATGGTATTACTTGAAAATGTATTAGGAAATCAGTCAACCATTTAATGAAAAATGAAGACCGGTGCTCACACACTCCCATAAACTCACATGCTGTTGCTCTCTGCTCTGAGTTCTGAGTCATGCTGTTGTTTAGTATCTTCTGGCTCGGGGCCCAGACTGTGGTGTCTGTCTCCCTGTGGATATTTGACAAGAAGCCAACTAGAGTGTCTTTTCTCTCTCCCTTTATCCTCTCATCTCTCTGTTCCTCCATCCGTCCATCCGCTCGCTCCTGTCGAGGAGCTCCTCAGACAGTTTCTGCCACAGATACAAACAAGGGCAGATGCCGCGGGACATGTCTTTCCTCGTACAACTTTTGAAGACCATCGCTTCCCATCTTGTGGCATCTCACCTTTGGGACATGCAGTGCATAACATTTTAATTCCTATCACACAGCCTGGGCAGACGTTTGATCATTCCAGTTTTTGAACTCGTCTATTCCCTCAGTGTGTGTGTCACTTGTTGTCTCGTCCCTCAGGCCTGGCTTAAGTGTATTCATTTAACTTCAACATACCCACTTTTTTAACTTTTACAACCTTTTTTCCTTCATTTAAGTTTTTATTTAGTTGTATTAAGGGATGGGAATTTAAAGGATTTTATATGTCAATGCCAGTATCGATTCTGCTCATCAATATGATTATTCATTTCCTTATCAATTCCTCCATATTTTCTGTGTGAACAAAAGTTGCTCTACACAAGCTTGCAGCGCTAACACTGTCAAACACATAATATTAACCAAGTTGTTTAATGCTGTAATGCACAGATGAAGGAAAACACAGATTAAGACACTTGGCACAGTTCTGTCTTCCATCACACCTCTGACTTCTTTGCTATATTCCTCCTGACTGCCTCTGATGAGAGCAGGACGTCCTTGATTTGCAAGGCATCCAGAACAGTGTTGGAGGAATTGATAGGGGAGATGTTAAGCATAAATATAAGCAATATCGACTCTTAAATGACAGTGAGTTTTGATTCTCTTCCATTGTCGTAATTGTAGATTTTCATAGTTTCACTGGCTCTCATTTATCAATCTGGTGTAGAAGCCTGCACAGCTTTGAGTGTAGAAATCATCTTTCGCCAGCTCCCACGGGTGATTCGCTAAAAGTGAGTAATTGGCCAATCCCAGTGTGTGAACAAATGGCTGTTGATAAATGTGGTAGTTGAAAACCATCGTCGTGTGAATAAGAAACAGTCACTGTGAAGCCCAAACTTTACAACATGCACGGGCACAGTGTAGCATCACGTCTGCAAATATATGGTAGAAATTGTTCTCTTTTAAGAAAAAATCTTTTTAAATCAGGGGGTTCATGCTTTCTGGTGGGAAAAATAATAGATATTTATTTGGATGATCAAGAATTAACACAATTAAAGTTTTAATTTATAGTGTTGGCTCATAGGCAACTTATTTTAATTTATTTTTGAATCATACTGAAAAGAAACTTAACAGTGACGGATGTGTTTTGGATGAGGACTTAATAGTTTATAATTATAAGAGCAGTGAGGATGACTGCGGCGTTGTTCATTAATCCATTAATACATTTAGTCACGTCATCAGTTGAGGAGATATTGGGCATCACCTCTTTGAAAGGGGGCTTAGATGAGCATATCAAAACATAAAAGATTTGCACCTTTGTTCTCACCAAAACAGCCATGCAGTCTGGAGTCAATAGCACCCAGCAGTGGATGATGATGATGAACTCTGATACCAGTGAGTGCTAGAAGAACCCTCTGATGGACTGGGCCTCGACTGCTAATCCCTTATCCAACATGATTCTCACTTTCAGCACCAAGGAGTGTGCTATCACTTTTATTGAGAAAAACTGCTGCGGCATCAGGGAGCAGAGGGGCTTGAAGTCCTGTGTGAAGTTGTACTGAGTAACTTGTAGAACAAGAGGACCAGGAGGACTGCAAAGTGAACTGAGGACAAGCTGCACTGATTTCAGGGTGTCCCATAGTAGACTGTATCATTCTTATCAGTGGGGTGTCTGTGGCTCTGTGTGAAGGGTCACTCGATTGTCTACAGAGGCACTGATCATTAAGGATCCTCTGAGGTAAAAGAGGTGTGACATCTGCGAAAGGCAAGCTTGGACACAATGGCTGCGTATGAAGAGGTTAACATGATGCTTCCCTCTACAGTTGCAGTTTAATCGGAACTGGACAACATTTCTTCAATAAAAAAAAAAACAACAAACAACACTGAAAACATTTTATTGCTCCCACCCACCAAAATTTGGCAAATGTTTGACTTACAAACCATCAGGTGTTTCATACTTTACCGCCTGAATGACAGTGAATGACAGAATGATCTTCCAATCACCTTTGAGACATGTTTTTGAAAGGTGCTGCTCTCCCAAAGCACTTTCCAGGACTGTTGCCCAGATGGACCAATGAAATACACTCTACAGGCATATTGATCAGTACATCTGTGGTGTCAGGTCTGACATATCATGCTGCTCTCCGTTATTCAGAAAGTTGCTTAGTTCACAGGGGTTTTTAGAGGTTTAGTGTGATGTAAAAAATACTTTAGGTGCCATTAGGGGTGTCCTCATACAACTTTTTCACCTCCGATATGATACCGATATTGCAGCCTTGAGTATTGGCCGATACCGACATCGATCCGATACGATATCAGCAGGAAACATTCATACTTTTATTACTTATTTTGTAGTATGGACTGTAAGAAAAGGCTTGATCAAGGGAGATTACTCAAACAGAGAATAGCAGTCAGCAATAGGAGGTATGAGAAAAACTGACCCATCTGTTATTAACCAATCGGTTAAATAAATTTTAACCTTAAACATAAGAATATACTACAATTAAATAAAAAAATAAAAAATAAATTAGAAGACCCTGAAAAGTAACCTCAATAAATCCAATAAAAACAAAAACATATATTTTTAAATTGCAAAATAACCACTGTGTTTAACTTAAACATAAGCATATTCTATTCTAGATGCAGGCCAATATAATCCGATATTTGTTATCAATATCGGATCGGGACACCCCTAGGTGCCAAATCTCATATAGTTAGTTTTAAATCTGTGAACCTGCCAATTCTACTTCACAGACAGATTTGTGTGTGCTGCTGCACAAGTTCACACTGATTCATTTAACCAAGTATAATAAAGACTCAGCAAATTATTTTCAGATTTAAACTGCAACCCCATCTGACACATCTCTCCTCTTTTCTGTCCTGTCCAGGTACAAGCTGATCCGCAGAAGAGTCATCTGGTTAATAGGACAGTGGATCTCCGTCAAGTTCAAATCTGACCTTCGACCTTTACTCTATGAGGTCATCTTGAGCCTCATGCAGGATCCTGACCTGGTGGTAAGACAGCCACAGACACGAAGCTTGCACATTTTAATCTTTGTGAACAGCTCATTCAGCTCCTCCTGAAATCACTGGATCGGTGATGAGTGAATGGAGCCCTCAGTGAGCAGTGCACATTAAGCTACCCAAACACAGTTCTGGGTTTAATAGCATGGAACTGCAGATATTATGAGGCCAGATTTCTACTGAATTAGCCCAACACATTATTCAGGAGCTGCAGGAAATAATCATCAACTGTTGTGGTTTTTCACAGATTGTGTTTAAAAATGTCAAACAGCTTTTTACTGTAAACATTTTTTTTTCAACCATGTCTTCAATTAACCTCTTTTTTATCTTTTGGTGGGAAAGTGGCTATTATCTTGCAAAATGTAGGCCCTTTCAAATTACATAACAATTTTAATAAGACAATTATCTTATTTAAGAAAAAGCATTTTTTTTCATATGAATACAAAATGCTTATGTAAGAATCTTATTGCCAGAGAATTACACAAAATAATTATAGTTACTCCCCTTCTTGACCTCATTAACAAACAAGTTATCGACTTTGTTATTAATCAATTCCGTTATCACACATATCAACAGCATGTTAAGGATTAAATTACAGGAAGATTTGCTGAAATTACTTGCCTTGATTATATCTGGCTTCAACAATATAATTATACTCCGTCCCCCCAAATTACAAGAGTCAATTCACAATTTGTCTCATCTGCACACATTTTTCTGTCAGTGATTTATCCATCAAAGTTCTTCTTCTTCTTCTTCTTCATTTTCTTCTTTTTCATTTTCGTCTTCTTCTTCATTTTCTTCTTCTTCTTCATTTTCTTCTTCTTCTTCCTCTTCTTCTTTTTCTTCCTCTTCTTCTTCATTTTCTTCTTCTTCTTCCTCTTCTTCTTCTTCTTCTTCTTCTTCTTCTTCTTCTTCTTCCTCTTCTTCTTCATTTTCTTCTTCTTCCTAACAGCACACTACATGACAAGCAGGATTACATTCATAAAATCTTCCACTGTAATCTTTCATGTGGCCTTATCATCAAGAATTTCTGCATCAGACATTCTGGTCACGTCACTTAGCTTTGCAAGTTATGATTTAATATTGTTCTCTGACCAAAAATATCTTTTTTTTTTTTTTAATTCTCAAATTATTTGTCAGTTAAGTACCATGAACTAAGACATCCCTAAAAAGAGGAAGTCTTTGTCTTTTCACCACTGTCACTCACACATTTGACCTCTCTTTCAAAGTTGTTTCTCTCCTTAGAATCTCTTTTTTTAAGGGAATGATGGTTTTCACTGATTCATTTTTAAGATTCAACAACCTATCAACTAATCACTGAGTGGTTCCTGCATGAGTGGATCCAGAAGGGTGGTCCGAGGTGCTGTGAGACACCCCTAAAATCTGATTGGGCACCCTAGCCAGAGTCAGAATGTCACCAATAATAGTCTTCAAACAGTTGAAGTTTTGATTTACTCAATCAAAATAAACATTTCTCAGTGCTATGATGAATATTTAGAATGAATTTAATGTATTTGGCATTTATCATTCACGTCATTCCTTTGAATATTTTGATATTGGTGCACTTCATGCAGTAGCATTGTGCTGCATGTTGTGTAGCTGTGATGTGTTTCTATGGGACCAAAACTAGTAGCACACCAAAGTTGGAAAGATGGTGGTGAAGCGCAGGCACCTGTAAAGTATTTTACAACAACCAAACACGGTCTCTTGACTGGTGGAACAAACAAGACAAATACTACAGGGAAGCTGTGTGGAGATAGAGTTACCAACCATCCCTTGAAATACAGGTTTGTCCCTTAAATCTTATGTCTCTGTTTGAGTCAATATAGGACCCAATCTGCCTCATATTTCAATGCCATGCACCTCACTCGACTTCTCGTTGATTAAAACTTGTAAGGTTGATTTTGCAATATAAAGCCAATCAGAGGCAGATTGAGTCAGGTTTTGTCCCTTCAGAATGCAGAAAAGGAGTTTGTCTGCTCTTAAAACACTTCTTTCTACACCAGCAAACACAAACCATGTTTCAGAAATAGATGTGGGTGAAAGAGTTTGACCCCTGACTGGGCAGTGTTGGCAAAGGTGAGTCTAAAAACATCTGTAAAGGTGACTGTTGAGTGTTTTCTGCTTCCCACGGTGGCTTGTCAGACTTTAAACTACATGCCTCGAGTCTGAAGAGTAGCACATTTAACTGAAGCACTCAATGGATGCCCCAGGCATCTTCTGAGAGGCTGATGCATTAATAACCGCCTTCATAGTCCTTTTTGATGAGTGTCTCATTTATAAGACATCATGAATGTCCACTTTCTTTATGAATCATGAGTCCTCTTTTAGTCTGTCAGCCTGTGAGCTTCTGTCAGCTTGAGGGGAGAAACAATGTAGAAATGAGGTGGGGCTTCAGGGCCACCAACCACATTGACGTAGTACATAGGCACACATGCTGTAGTCTGATTTCATGAGTGCTGTAATGCTTAAATATTAATATAAGCTATGCCATGAGGAACTGGTGCTATTCTAAGACAGACTTTCACTGGTCATGGTTTCAAAACATTCATGCATCATCTATACCACTTATCTCTTTCGGGGATGCGGGAGGGTTAAAGCCTGTCTCAGCTGACATTGGTCGAGAGGCAGGGTACACCCTGAACCAGTTGCCAGGCAATCGCAGGGCCGCATAGAGAAACAGACAACCATTCACTCTCCGTCAGCTTGCTCACTAACTGTAAATAAGGTAATGGAGATAACTGCTGTCTATCAATCAGCTCAATTGGTAATCAATACCTTCATTGTTATTTTATGTTCCTCGTCATTCATATAGACAGTGATGCACTCACTATGATGAATGCTATATTTATCTCTGACATTTAAGTGTCCACACCATATTGAATGGAGTCATCGGAAAGAGGGACTCATTGATTTGCTCCTGTGGTCATACCCCAGCTCTGCCCCTTGGGATCATAGCTGTTTTAATGTCTTGTTTTTTTTTTTTTTTTTTAATTTTCCATCTGGAAACCTTTGAGATCATCGGACAGGAACGGGTGGGGGGCAGATTATCATTAATACACTTTTTTCATAAATGTGCTCCTAAATGCGGAGGATAAAGGGTTCTCTCCTAAATGTAGAAACAGGAGCTTATTCATAGTGACCACACGCTCATGTCCTGCACATACCTGGAAGAATGATGCAGGGTTCCCACGTGTCCTGGAAAACCTGGAAAATGATTGACCAATTTTCAAGTCATGGAAAACATATGGAAAATGAGGAAGAAAGTAAAATGTCCTGGGAAAACTTTGTCCTGGAAAAGTATTTATCTTCCTTTTACCTTGTTAGTGAACAAAAATCAAACATAGAAAATGAAGTAAAAATGTACTTGGTAACTAATGCACACTTAGCCATTAAATATGAGTAGATAAAATAATGCAAGTTAAGGAATAAAATATAAAAACTCAAAACAATGGTGACAAAAAGAAATAATAAAAAAATGCAAAATAAAATTTTGGCTACTTAAACTGTAAATCAACAAAATGTATTTATAAAAAATCAGAGCAAATAAAGATTTTAAAAAAGTATAAACCATAAATTTATAATAGTAAGACACTACATGAAAACGTCCTGGAAAAGTCCTGGAAAGTTATGAAAAGAGTGGGAATGCTGATGATGCTGTTTTTAAGCAGGAACATAAACTGTGATGGTTAGGGTTAAGTGCTAACAAAACTAACATTTAAATGTCTGGTCCTTTTAAAAATGTAAATATGGCACCCAGCCCTACGAACTACTTTAGCTTGTGAATTTGATTTGATTTGAAAAAACTTTAATGTCCCCTAAGGGCAATTTGGTTTGCAACAGAAGTTAAAACATACATTCATACAGCATCTCACATCACATAAAAGGAAACGTCCAGATACAACAGGCACATTACAATAATAAATACTCGTAAATACACAGAGTCAGCACAAATTCGTAGATGCATCATTCCCATCAAGCTTGCCTACAGCTTATTTAAAAAACCAATAGCTGTTGGGACAAAGGATTTAAGGTACCTATTTGATTTGGCCTTACAAGTGAAAGTGAACCTTCTCTTAAATGGAAGAAGCTGAAACTCTGCATGAAGAGGATGGAGAGGGTTTGCCAGAATGGCCTTTGCCCTCTGAGTGACTCTGGATTTAAAAACAGAGTCAAGATCATTAAGACACATGCCAATAGTTTTTTGGCAGAGAATGTTGACTGACTGACTGTAAATTTCAGCCTTTGATTGGCTAGTCATCACTCCAGGGTACACCCTGTCTCTTGCAAGGACTACTGTTATTTTTGGTTATTTTATAAGATAATTTTTTAATGAAAAACCTGTTGGATAAATAATCTACTTTAAAGGGATTTATCTTATTGAAAAACTTCTTGCTTAGTCTTTTCAAGCACAAAAATCTTCTCAATTAAAGTTCCCCCTTTCTGGTGGATCTTTTAATCCAGTCAATCATTTTAAAGGTTAGTCACTAAAAAAGGAGATTTAGCTTTATACTTTGCATCATTCCTTTGTTTTTGCCATTCAAGCCAAACCAAGAGCTCAGTTATATCACACTCCAATGACTGCTGTAGTCTCCTGGTTTCCTAGCAATAAAATAAAAATAAATAAAGTGCAAAATGCACCCAAACATTATTTTGCAGACTGGTTGTTACATTTTTAGCAATGACCTATCAACCCTAGATATGATGAGAGAAGCAAAGAGTCTTAAATCCTGACCTGCATGATGACTTGCATATGTACTCCTCAAAAAGAATTTGGAAATGTTATTTCAGCTGATTAGTCCTCTCCTTTATAATATGAACTGGTACTGTATTCTATAACATTGGAAAGCCTGGGTGGGTGGGTTGAGCAACAGGTCGTCTTGGGGTGTTGTCCTCTTTGGACGCCCACTTTGTGGTCTGTCTTTGACTTCACCAGTCTCACTTGGTCCTTGGTTTGGAAATGGTACCAGGACTGACACCAAATAATGCTGCCACTCTGCATACCAGAACTCCAGCTTCCAGTTGTAGGGGTTTGGGACATTTTTTCTTGAGTTAATAAGATACCATACCAAGAGTACCTGTTAGATTTAAGACTGGTTTGATAGCACAGGTTGGTCACACCAAATATTGATTTGTTTAGATTTTTTTTCTGAATGTGGACTTCGCACTTTTTAATTGGATAAAAGTAAATGATCTAGTTTTTACGTTTTGAAAGCATTCTTACTCAATAGCATTTTTTCACACCCATCTTCTCTTTAACACAGAACTTTAAATAACCATAATTTGAGTTTCCTGAAGAAATGTCCAATATTTAACCGTAGCATTTATCTCCTTTTTTTGCTGTCATAAGCCATGAAGCAAGAAATATTAATGCGGTATCTGTGAGAAAGGCTTTAAAATCAAGCCATTGAAACATGTATGAAAATGAATGAACTTATTTGCATAACCCACACGGACTGATGTGCACTTATGAACGTTTTTTTATACTGAGCATTTAACAAACCAATCAGTTTGGCAATGCAGTGTCATCAAGTTGTGAACCCACTTTCATCGTCTCTTGAGGAAGGAAAGGATTACAGATAATAGTATGTTCATTCAGAATGACATGAAGGCTTATTTATCCATCATGGCAAACCCATTAAAGTTGTTCTAACTGGCAAGACTGTCCTGTATCCACAATGAGATGTGAAAAAGAAATATGACGACAAGCATGGCAGTCGGTTCAAAACTGTCTGAAGATGAGTTTGATGTCTAGTTAAATTTAGAGATATATAATGAACCCCCTGCAAGATCATAAAGTGCAGCATAATATTTTGGTAATGCTGCATACATTAAGAAGTGTGTTGATGATTGAGGCCCATCAGCTGCCATCAGCATGAGCCTTGTTGGCAATTCAAACAGAGTAATGAGAGAAAACTACATTTCAAATCTACTGCAAAGTGTGGCGGAGAATAGATGGCTTGATGAAAGGCTCAGCTGGGTCCCATAAAACCACACACTGATAAACACAGACACAGAGACACACACCATGCCTAACAATGATGCCGTCACATTTATTTTACATCAATTTAGTCTCAAACTGTCTTGGAGAAATATATAAAAAGGGTTTTCAACAACAATTATTAAAGACGTCAAAGTTTTATCAGTGAAATTGAGCTAAATGGCCCCACTGAAACAAACAAAAAAAAAGAATAGAAAGAAAAGAAATGCTTGGACATGGCCGTGAATCACTATGAAGCAATCTTTAGTACTTGATGACAAACTTAAATATGTACTGGGTTTATAAACTGGCTATTAGATTAATTAGGAATGGATTGAATCAGAGAAACAGCTGAGGAACTGCCAAAGACTTACATTGTCTATAAATCACCAGTCAGTTGAAAAGTAAAGCAGCTAGCAAGTGGGATTGAGAAGAGCCACCTTATGTTTTAGTGCTTCTGTGAGGTACACATTTGCCAAACAGTGAAAGTGCAGAATGGCTGAGCCAGATTTTTTGTGGTGGTGTGACAGGTAAACATGAACCCTAAGACTTCGACCTTTGTAGTCAACAAACTTGTTTATCCTTGATTCAGAAAACCTATTTTTAGTTTGATGAAAATCCTTCTAAGCATTTTTGAAATGTTACGTTACCAAGCAAGGGATAAACATGAGGACCTTGACCTTTGACCTCTGAAGTCTTTTCAATTTGTCCTCCAGTATGAAGAGACATTTTTAAAAGTTTGAGACAACAGTTTGACAAGTGAGGGATGAGCATGGTCCTGGCCACCTTCAAAAATGAATCAGTTTTCCTTCAGTCAGTGGATTTGTGTGCCAAGCTCAAAGAAAATTTGAAGTATTGTTTGGATGTTGCGTTTACATGATTTCTTTTACTACAAAATGTTAGTACGAGGCTCTGTGACCTGGACTTTTGGTTTGTTGTTTCAAATAACTCATCGTGTTACCACTACACAGGAGACATTTGTTGTTGTTTGAAGAAAATCCCTTAAAGTGGTACCATACCATCTTCATTAGCAAGGATAAACATGAGATTGTGATCATGAACTTTGACCTATTGCCATCAAAGTATACAAATTCTGTCTGGATTTATAGTAGACATTTGCACAAAGCTTGAACGTCACTTATTCTTATCCCTTTCTACAAGTTTATGCCACTCCCAGATGTGTCCACAACACATTTTTGAAGTTTCTCGCCTGAAAGTAAGAAATCAATCCAAGATAAAATCATAAAATCAGATCATTAATTTTAGCATGCCAGCAAAACCCCTCTGTTTCAAAACAGGCTGTTTTAGTGTAAATCTACAGAAGCTGTGACCGACCACACCCCTCTAAATAACAAGATGTGGCTTTAGCTTTCATGCACTGTTCTCTAATGTCACATATAAATCATAGTCTTCAAAACCATGTTGTATTGATATAATGTTGTGACAGCCTTTGCAGTATCAGCCAAACCATACACTTGTCCAGAAAATCAATATTGTTTATCATTTTAAAATTTAAAGTCTGGGGAATGCAAGTTGTAAGATTTGTTGAAAAAGCACTCAAAGAAAAACATTTTTTTTTATTTGGTGGAAAAATCTTTATAACTGGAGCACATTTTTTCATTAATGATGTTTTTCCATATATAAACAGCATTTTCAGCAACTTTTTGAAAATTATTTTAGAGTTTTTTTTTCTGTAATGTAATTCACAATAGGTAGGAATAAATGTAAGACAGATCTTCCTCTAAGTTTCAGACTCTTCATCTGTCATGTTTTTGTTCAGATCTGCTTTTTGACTTATAATTTCTGCTGTTTGTAAAAAAAATAACCTTTACTTCCTGAGCCAAACTGAGGTACCTCTGAATATTTTGATGTGTCCTTCAACAGGAAATTAACTAAAATAAGATGTCAAAAACCCTCTCCACCAAAAGAAGTTACAAAAATGCTCATAGTAATCACTTCATAACTGTATTGTCATAAATGCCCAAACTGGAATTACATTTACATTGTTCCTCATGTACATGTAGATACTGTGCAGCTGGCTGCTACTTAAAGCGTCTGTGTGACATTTAGCTTTTGATTTCACTCAGGGTTGCCTTTGTATTTTCAGTACAGATAAAAATATACCAAAATGCATTTTATGTTTCCCTATTCAGCCCCCAAAAATACTAAGATCAGATTTTTGGTCCATTTCCTCCAGTCATCCTTGATAGTGCTGATAACGTTTGTCTGCATCACTGCACAACACTCTCAGTGCCACCCTCACACCCTCCTCCTTCCACAGAGACTCGTCGTCTTTCCTCTTTCAGATGTGTTGTGAAATTGTTGCAGGCTGAACTGGCTGTAATTGAGTTCTTAGTCCCAAATGTTTCTCTTCACTCGTTTACCTTCTTTAATCTCCTCTCCTCCATCTGATCACACACTCTTCCCAGTGGGCAGTTCCCCCTCCATCACTCTGACGCTGTGAGATTACACTGTTGGAGTCCTTAAGAGTGGAGGGACTGATTCATTTATAACAATATAGGGCCTGTATTTAACTAACTTACTGCAGGCGCTCACTAATACAGTGTCCAACCAATCAATAAATTAACCTTTACTTTTACTTAAAGAAGGTCATTTAGGGGCAAATCTAATTTGCAGGGATACTGAGTTAATTGCAAAGAGATTAAAAGAGGGACCACAGTGTTGGAGGAAGCAGTTCAAAAGTTCACAGTAATCCAGCAGCATTAAAGGTATCAGGTTGGATCAAATCCTGAAATGGGGTTGTACCCTACTCAGATACAGTCAGCCCTTTAAATGTTAACTATGTGTATTTCCCCCTCTCTCATAGGTGCGGATTGAGACTGCCACAACCCTGAAGCTCAATATCCTCTCACGGTATAATTCTTGAAACTAAAACTTTAATCATTTAAACTTGTTATGTAGCTCCCACTGTGTCCAATGCCTTATCAGCTTAATGAATCACAAAATGCATTTTTTGCCTTAACTTGTGATCACCTGTCGATGACTTTGAGTTCCGGACTGAGCAGTTCCTTCCAGTGAGTATCATTCATGTGAATTAATAGCCGCATTGATTTAACAATAGTGGTGTAAGGTTATTTTCTAATTTCTTCTCTCCTCTTTGTTTAGTACCTGGAGTCCATCTTTGGGCTGCTCTTCCAGCTGTTGCAGCAGGTGACAGAGTGTGACACCAAAATGCAGGTGCTCCATGTCATCTCCTGTGTCATCGAGAGAGTGAACATCCAGGTGAGGAATGAGATACAAAGTAAGAAGTAAAAGGACTAACTACAGGTGGTGTTGCTGCTCACTTAAGGATAATAAACCCCCTGTTTCACCACAAAATAGTTCTAAACAAAGGAGCTTTGTTGAGGAAAAGTTAAACGCTATAAAGAATCTTTTTAACCTACAAGTGAGTTAATTACAAGGCTTTCAGTGGCACCATGTACGGGCTACTGTCCGCCCTGAATATCTCCCCCAGTGACAAAGGTCACAAGTTTCTTCCCAGGCACTCATATTTGCCAGAGCCATGGAAATCTAGCAATTCCACTTCAAAAAGCCCAAACAAACCCTTCAAGATCAAGGGACTGTGTTTTACCAAACCCAAAAGTCAGTCATCTTGACCCTGTTGAGACTTCAGTCAAGTCTTATTGGCCCTAACGTAACCTTTTAATCCCTGTTCCAGCCATTTCATCCAAGTCAAATCACTTGTTTATAGACTTGCACTGACATCCAGGAATGTTTACACCAAACCAGGAATATTTACACCCAATATAGGAATATAACACATTAAGATATTCAAGCAAATCAATCAAAAATTCAGCACTTCCAACTGTGTTTGGATGCAAAAGCTCTTTTTACTTGCTGCTGCTGTAAGACCATCTTCCTTGACAAACAGCAGCCATGGTAAGAACTTTCAAAACTTTTAAGTTCGTCCTGTCAGTTAAACATATTAGTTATTGTTGAAAATAGGCAGGTTAGAGTGAAGTAAGGTTCTGATATTTCATGTTTTATGCTGGATTAGTCAAATGGCTCAGAGGCAAAGGTAAATAAAATGATACAGGGATGCGTCTGTTGTTTTGACCTCTTATTTGCATGACATGAAGGCCTCAGATTAAAGCATTTATTATTTTTAGCTGCATCAATTGCATGTTACATTGTCATTATTGGTAAACTTGCAATGCAGGTGGCTCCAACCGATTCATTGACTGTAGTCAGTCCAGATCCATTCTGCAAAGCTGCAAGTCAAAATGACTGAGTTGGTCTGCAGATGCATGGCCCAATCAGAGTCCTTAAAAGCAGTAAGAGGTGGGAGGTAAGAGCGTGACCACAGCAGGAAGTGACTGCTCATACAGAGGCTAGCATAGATGCTAACAGCACCAGAAGCAGTTTGTCCCCATCAGTTGCACTGGCCTACCACAGCATCTGACTGACCCATAATGAATGTGATTGATGGAACGATCATCACATGCCATTTATGTTTTTGAAAGGGTTTTGGTGGTATGTCAGGTTACATTATTGGCACCCCATAGGTACTTTATTATAACGGGGTCTCTCTGCTTTTACATTACGGTAATATAGGGACACTGCCACTCCTTTGAATGTTTCATTTTGTATTAAAAACTCAAGTTAGTGATGAAATTTAACATAAACTGCTCCTTGTTGTATCATTTATTTCTCTTTAGCTGTTTATCTCCTTAGCAAGATCTCTTTTCAGAGGTTAATCTCATCTTGTTACTTAAAAATTGCTCTTCATTCATTAAAACTAGAACAGTTCTAAGTTTAGGCATAAGGAGGAGCAGGTTTCTGTGCTTAATCACTGAACTGAGAAACCCCCACAAAGTGAAATTTCTCTATTTTATATCCTCAACTGACAGCACATGATTGTAAAATGTATTTTATGTTTTCCCATTATATTAAAATAGCTATACCAGAACTGTTGATAATTTAATGTCCCATCATCATACCTAATAGAAGAAAAGTGTTAAAAAAAATTATCAATGAAGGCATGGCTCTTTAAGTAGTTATGTGTTTTTAATATCAGGTGACTTTAATAGACCCTACCCCTAAACCTAACCATCTGTTTACAAAATGAAGGAATGTTGTCTTTTAAGGAGCCTGTCTTTAGAAATTGTGAGATGTTCTGCTTTTTCAAAAAAATGTCTCCAGATTTCAATCACAGCCTTGGTCTCTGCAGGGGACGTGTTAAGTTTTAAAAACATTTCACACAGATATAAAACATGTGTCAGCCTGTTTCAGCCCCAGAGCACTGAAGTAAAACACCTCAAAGATCACCAGAAATGAATGATTTTTCACACCCTGAGACACAAAAACAGACTCCAAGTCCAATTCTTGACTCTTGGTGAATCATGAGGCTCGGGGCTGCCCTTGTTCTGATGTCTGCTTTCATTTACCATGAAGATAAAGTCTCCCTCTGCCACTGCAGCTCTTTTGTGGCCATATGGATTTTATTTTTTTTTCAAGCATCCAATAAGTCGTCCTAATCCACATAGCTGTCAACCTGTTAAAAAACTGACCTTGGATTGGACCCCCAAGGCTCTTTGCAGATCAGTTTTAAGCACTTTCTTTTAAAGATCCAGTGACTTAAATCTTTCACGGGAAGGCTTTCATCGTCACAATCTGTCATTCTGGTTAAGTCTTCACCAGTCATTCACCATCGCGAAACTTCAAGTGTCTGTGGAAGTCCTATGAATGCTCCCACTCATCACACAAGGGATTTCAAGCCCACAACAACTGGCAGCAGCAGAGAAAACTTCTCAATGAGGCCACGAGTGCAGCTCAGTCGAAACCAACGTGATGACAGATGATGAGATTTAGCTCGTGTTTCTGCCACCGCCTCCACGAATGTCGTCTGAGTTTGGTTTGTGGGTCTGTTTTTCACTTTTATCTCTCTCCTCAAGGCTTTTATGTCGGGTTCCCTCTGCACCTTGCCAGCTCCTTATAAAGGTGTAATCGAGCAAAAAGTCCCAGCGTGGGGTCTGCAGCCCAGCCACAAATCAGCCTCAGTAGGGAGAAGGTGGTGGAGCAGCACAAGTCAGGAGAAGAAGAAAACGGACGAAAACTTTTCAAAATTGGTTATTCAGTGCCATACTCGGGTGTCTAAGAGTTGGCTGGCTGCGCAGTAGCTGCACCTGGATTATAAAGTGTGCCATCACAGTTTCCAATTTCACACCGCAGTGACAGAGATGGCATGCAAATTTTGTCTGAACATTTTGATTCAGAACAAAAGAATTTGTTTCCAGTGACTTGTTTCCTTGTTGGAAAAGGGATTTTCATATCCAGACTAACCAGCTAGTCTAAAGCAAAGACAGCTCTTACAAATCAGTCCATACTGAGGAAAGTTTATCAGATGCTACTCTCACTAATCACTTTATTAGGTACATCCAAGGCTGCACGTAAGGTGTGGAAAAAGGGTAAAGAGTGCTTGAGCCTAGAGTCATATAAGGCCCCTCAAGAATTTGCAAAGACATGGTCAATTCTATATTTTTTTTCTGGTGTTTGTTAACTTGTTGGTTAGTTTGTTTGACTTTGCAGATAATTAAAGATGTTCTCAATGGTAATCTTTTCAGGGGATGTTGGTCATGGTACAAGGAAGAGTTGAATAGATTTTGGTGGTGATCTGATTTCAGATGACGATCCAGGATGTGTTAAAGGATTTGTTAACATTGCTAGAAAGGTCAGTTTTCCTCATTTTTGCTAATAACTCCAAAAGTTCTCAACAGAGACAGGTCATGTCACCACCCTCCTACTATTTGGAGTCTTCATCAAGACATGATTAACAACACAGTGTTAAAATACACAGCAGGTGTAAACTCCTCTCAACAAACAAATATATATACGTGGAAGTTGATCTGAGTAAACAAACATACATTTAAGACACCACAGACAAATGTTTAAAATCACATACATAAAGGACATACATGACAGATTCGAACAAAGAGGTTATAAAAGAGAAGTTGCTGACAAAGCCAGATCTCTGAACAGAGGACACCCTTCTACACAAAATCTTTTTTCACCGTAATACAGTAATTTATCTTATGAAGTCCAACAAATCGTTAACAAAAATTGGGACATCTTACTGACACCTAGCTTGCTCCTGTTTTCTGTGAACCCTCAGCTTTTTGTTTTCAAGGAGCTTTATGCTCAAAGACAACCTTGTCAGGAGCCACCTGCCAGCCCCATCACCACCTCATGGCTTGCAAAACCCAAAGGCACCTTCAGATGTGGAAACTGCAATCATCGCCACAACATAAAAAGAGACAATAAATTTGGTGGACATCTTTAATAATAGGACTTTATCACTGCCATGACTTTGCCAACTGCAATACAACTTTTGTAGCGTACAGATTTGACTGTGATGCAGTTGCTTTTATATTGGTTAAACAAAAAGAAAAGTGTGTGAAAGACTGGCAGAACATAAGTATGTCATAAAAACTCACAGCCCAAACTACTCAAAAGCACAACACTACAGAACTGTAGGACACACTAACCCAAACTCTCTCAAAATCATGGCAATTGAAGTTATTACCAAATCTTTGAGAGGAGGTAACAGACTCAAATGCCTTCTACAGCGTGAAACTTTTTGGCATTCTTTTTGAAGAATTTGTTTTACAAAGTCCTTTACTTTTTGTATCAATCACCTACTACATAATCTGATTGGCCCATAATGAATGTAATTGACATAACGATAGTTCAGTCACTCAATATACTTTTGATAGGTTCTGCCCATTCCCAAACACTTTCTATGGGTTGTGATGGACTAGCGAATTATATTGAAGGGTCCATCTGGTGCGTCAGGTTAGCATGACAATGTAAACCTTTACAAACAACAGACAGGGGCTTATCACAGACATTAAATAAAAAGTCAGTATATTGAAAAAGATGCTCATTGGGACTTTGGCATGGTCAATGTAGGTACAGATAACAGACCTCAGAAATATGACCCAGCTTAGTCAAACTTAGCATTTAGGTCAGTAATGCCCATGTGTGCAGCCATGCTAGAACCATAGCCAACAGAAGGGCATGTTCTCTGGTGACAGTTCTGGCTGTACAACTCAAGAGTCAGCAGCTCATCAATGACTTATCAGCCATACTGTTCTGTATGTGACAGGCTGCTGTGTCCTTCAAATGGAAACTGAAGAACCCGAACATCATTATACCATCTGACAAAAGAACTGAGGTCTGAGCCTTCTGTAGCTGAAGGCAACGCACAATCACTCACAGCATGTGTCTGTCAAATTGGCTTTCTTCAGCACCTTTACAGAGAGAAGAGTTGACACCTCTACAGATAACCCTGTTGGATTTTTTATCTTCAGTCTTACTATGAAAGAATTCATTAATTTCCAATAGAAGTCCAGCTGATTTTTACTTGATAGAGACAAGGGAGTTTATCCGCATTTTGACAAAAAGAAATTAAACAGAACTTTTCTGGGGAAAAAAAAATACTGTTGTTTTTTTATCGTGCATTTTCATCTGCGGCAATTTTTCAGGAACAATGAAGTCATCACTTCAGCGGCCCTTAGTGTTCTAAGTATCTGACTTGAGTAATTGTTTGTCTGTTTACTGAAGAAGTTTGGCACAGTTGTTCCTGTCACAAATAAACAAAGCAGAACTTTCCTAAATGGATAGCTCTTTTTTTTTTTTTTTTTTAAGTGGTGTAGTGTGAGGTGCGGCATGAACCTGAAGGTGTGCCACAGTGTCACAATGAAAACAAGCCGCATAAACAGCACAGGGTCAACACACACTATAACCAGTTTGTTTACATTCGCCTAATTTTCCAATACCAAGCCTCTTTGATTGAGCACTATTTTGAGTCATGGCACAGCCTATGTGCCCTTCCGCCAGGAGTGCAAGGATCAAACTATGGTCTGACTTGAATTTTTCCAAATACACAAATAAGACTTCATCTCAAATAAAGATTAGCCACATGTACAAATGTTTAAGGATTATCCTGCTGCCCAAGCACAGTCATTTTGACAATGAATGTCATTAAAGCTCATTTTACCCTCAGAACAACAAGCATACAGCCTGCTATCATGAAGTACACTTGTTACTGAAACTGTGGCTTCTGTCTTTGCAGAATAAAGATTCAGTGTAAGCCAAATATTACTTTGAAGATCAACTTTCATTCAGCTCCTCTTTTTTGTCCCCGGAGTTTGTAAAACACTGAATCTGGTTCGTACAGTTTTAAATGTCTGTTAAAGCAATGAGGCTTGGCGTGATTACAGCTGCTCACTGTGGACAAATGTATAAATGCCGGTAGTATCCTCTGATGCTAAACATGCTGAAACATCTTGAGGTGGTTTTTCTTTAGTCACACTCTTGTTTCATCTAGTTTGACGTCATGAGCTCACAACTTATTCACCTGAATCAACAGGTAATGTGGGTTTCTCCGGTCCTCTAGTTCCCAAAGCAGTTTCCTTCATTTTCAGTGAAGACCAGCTAACTCTCCATCTACTTAAGTTTTTCCTGTGTGTACTCCAATTAACACAAGTATTCCAAAATATTCAAAGTAAATGGTTCTCATATTTGCTGCAAACATTGTCAGTTTATCCCTTTTGGTGGCGGTTGTTTCCTCTTGTGAAGCAAACTAGTTGGTGCTGCTGGCGGAGGTGACACGTAGGCTGTGCTGTGTCTTAAAATAGTTCCTAATTAATGGTTGTTGAATTAGGCTGATGTAACAAACTGTAGTGTGTGAAGACCCCACACTGTTTATTTGGCTTCTTTTCCCTCCACAATTCTTTAATTACCCAGAAAATCTGGTACTATTTTCTGCAATGTATAGCATTAGCGCCTGTTGAGAGATTTTCTGAACAGCGAGAAGACTGAGCTGTGACCCTGTGGCACACATTCAGGCTTATGCCATGTTCCTCACACAACCCCACTTCAAAAAAACCCAAACTATCCCTCTTTCAGATTAAATTAAATGCTGACAGATGTGGAAAATGCAGGCTTAATTTTCAACTTTCTCTGTCTTTATTTCTGCCTCAGATCCGTCCGTATGTAGGCTGTCTGGTTCAGTATCTGCCTCTGCTCTGGAAACAGTCTGAGGAACACAACATGCTTCGATGTGCCATACTCACTACACTCATCCACCTGGTTCAGGTAAGCTGAATTCCAAACTAGGTGTCAAATAACCATTAGAGCCCTCAGGTCTTCAGGAAGTTCTCTGTTAACAGTCCCCAAAGTTAAAACAAAAACTTACGGTGAGGCATCTTTTTACTACTACAGCCCCCGCTTATGGAACAGCCTACCTGAAGACCTGAGGGCTGCACCTAATGTTAATGACTTTAAAAACAAACTCAAGACCTACCTCTTTAGTCTGGCTTTTACCTGGATGACCTTTTAGTGTTTTTATTCTTATTACAGCTCCCTTTTATTATTATTTTATTTTGTACTTCATTTCAATTTATTTGTATTTTATTTTATGATATATTTAATTTTACACTAACCTAACCTCCAGTGTTTACTCATTTTAAACCTTTCAGATGGCATTTCCTCGGTGTGTACTGGGTACAACAATGTTCCTGCTTTATTGTCTATTTTTTTATGATGCATTTTACCAACACTGTGTACGAATTGTGGGGTGGGTGGGTTCGGGGATTGGGTGGAGTGGGTTTGGGTCATGATTCCTTTTTCTTATTTGAATTATCTGTCTCTTGGTAAAGCACTTTGTGGTACATCATTTGATTGGTATCAATTACAGGGAGTTGTTGGTAAGGGGGAGAGATGATCAAAAGGCTGAATGATAATGAAAGAAAAGTACTGTCTTTGTATTTCAAGTTGATATTGAGAACTATGCAGCAACCCAGGCCAACATTTCTCCAAACCTTGGTTCAAAATCAGGCCACTCAACAGAATTATAAAGTAATGTTTTGGTGAAGGGTCAATAAATCATCATGACTATGCACTCATGGTGAAACATCAATAATGCACATGTATTAACTTTTTCTATTGCCTTACTTCACACATTGTTTAAAGCTTTAACAAAGATTTTTACCTCCACCAAGAAGGTTATGTTTTTGCCGGTGTTGGTTTGTTTGTTTGTCTGTTTGTGTTCAAAATAACTTGAAAAGTTATGGATGGATTTGGATGAAATTTTCAGGAAATGTGTGGAATGGGATAAGGAACAAATGATAAGATTTTGGGACTGATCCGGATCACCATTCGGATCCAGGAATTTTTTAAAGGATTCTTTAACATTGCCAGATAGGACCATTTTCGCCAAAGTGGACCGAAGCTGCATGGTGGAGGTCTGCGCTCTCTGAGTGCTTTTCTAGTTCAGTCATAATTATTCTTGAGTTAAAAATTGTTTTTCACGGTCAAGATTTCTGTAAGAGAATGTCTGCGATACAAGCTCTTCATTACTACTTAACATAATGGCAAACCCCGGCTGTGTTTTCCTGTTGTCGACATAAGCCTTAAATGGACATTCAGGTGTATATATTTTGGAATATTAAGTCAGTGGTAGTTTTTTTCATTAAGGCAAAGGAAAAGGAATATAGTGATTTTCATATGCATCTTGCCATTAATTTTCCATTTACAGTCTTTATGTAGGATACAAGGATGGTTTCCTGTTTTGTGTATAAATTTCCATCCATTTCCATCATTTTATCTGTTTGTTATAATTATGTACCAACTACAGAAACAATCTTCAAATGATTCATTGGCTTTTTTCATTTTGCTCAGTATTCAAGGATAAAGAAACTGAAAAAAAAACGAAATTGTTTTTTCATAAGCAGTTTGAAGGAAAATTGATCATGAAAAAAAACATGTATTTACCCCTGTTTGTAGTGCTTCTTTTACTTTTTTAGTTATTCCTTTGATAACCGATTTGACCGACTATATTGACCAATGAAACAGAAAAACTTGTGACAAATGATTTGGCTCTGTCCATTTTACATGTACAATCCTGAATTAATCATTCGACTTAAGTGGTTTCATGTAGCAGTCGGCCGGACCCCTTGGCTGGCTACCTTTTCCCCACGGACAGACAACTCCATACGTCTGTACTAAAACAGTACCATTAATACTATATCAAAATGAACTCCCAAAACAATTACTTTGACGCTAAAAAAGCCATTCAGCCCGTGACTGTTAGAACTAAACAGCTTATTTAACCATCTATGTCCTTTCTGATCGTGTCAGATGGATGCTTTTTTCTCTGTGATACAGCACAACAGCTTGAATGAACAGCTTGATTTTAGGTGTTTGCCTGTTGTGTCAGAGAGAAATGTGTCGCTTGGATCAATTCTCCACTGTACTGAACAAATCTGGCTTGCTCCACTTTGTTTTGCAGCAAGCCAATTCTCTCCAAGGATCACAGAAAATGAGTCTATAAACACACACTGTTGGAGTTCAAATAAGCATTTTACCACTAAAAAAGTGGTACTTAAGTGAAAATGTACTTCTTGCTCTGTTGGTTAGACAGCGTCTTACATTTAGACTTATGTTTATTTTCATTGTAGGTCCTTTGGGACTTGGAGTGCTTAGGCTCTATGGATCAAGTCACTCACTCTGCAAAGGCCTATTTAACTTATCAGATTGTGGTAAATAGGCTGACTCTGTTTTAGAGCAGCAATAAAATGAACATCGCACAATCCCTCAGCATCTCTTAAACCTTCAGGCATGTCATTTGTGGAGGAACATCGACCCTCTGAGAACAGGAAGCTAGTATTTATGACACCTCCATAATATTGAAAGTAGTCATCCACCACTGATCCCTCCAACATTTTAAAACTGTAATTTAAAAGTCCCCTCTAATGCTGTAAATCATCTTCTTGGCGTGTATAGGGACAGCATGTTCTAAGGAGAGATGAGTCAGAGCTTTGGTATATTGAACTTTTCTATAAGTCTATCAATCTCCTCTCTGCTCATGCGGCCATTGATGAACAGTCATCCATCTAAAGTACCTAAAGAACTGTTTCTCAAGGCCCCTTCTGCATTCTTGGTCAGTTCTCCCTAATTTGGTGTCCATTTTCTGTGTCTTCTCACAGGGCTTGGGGGCAGAGAGTAAGAACCTGTACCCTTTCCTTCTTCCTGTTATCCAGCTGAGCACGGACGTTTCTCAGCCCCCGCATGTGTATCTGCTGGAGGATGGACTGGAGCTTTGGTGAGCGCACACATACTCACACTCTGTTGGGAAATATATTAAGTTTTAACAGTTATAGTTTCAAATGGAAATGGGTACAATATTGAAAAAACTATATTATTAACATTGCATTGAAATAATGCTATACATGTCCTCAGAGACAGAATGCTTACAAACAACAAGTTGTGCTGTTTGAAGTGTTTTATTTTGTTAAGGTGCATTTATATTATAAGGTTTACTTATAAAAAAAAACCCATTTAATCTAAAATACCCAACACTACACTCTGGATCAATAATCCATTTACTGTTTATCATACTAATAATAATAATAATACCTTTTTTAATAGAGCAAGCACTTTTAAAAACAAAGGTTTGCAAACAGACATAGGAACACAGCACAAGCATTCAAGCACTAAGGAAACAAACTAAGAACTCTAAAACATCAGACCACAAACTAAAGAACCCAAACAATGAAACCCAAGAAACCAGGGAGAACTCAAACAGGCGATACACCATAGAACATCAGAGAAAATCAGTCATGCAAGACCATGAGACCATGAGCTCCAATAATACAGGGAGATTAAAGCCGTAAATTAAGGGAATAAAATGTAATCAAATAATTTAAACAATACAGGTATATATATATATATATATATATATATATATATATATATATATATATATATATATATATATATACACACACACATATATGTGTATATATATAGATAGATATACACCAACCAACACAAATGACCCAAACTGCTCCACTCCTACGTTTTATGTATTTTATTAGATCGTGTTTTACCCCTGCTTTTATTCCTTTTATTTTCTTTTACTATACCTCTGTTTTTATTTTGTCTAATATATGTTTTTTTATGTATGACAATGTTTGTACTTTGGTGCTGTCTGTCTCATTTGCTGGTGAGCCAAAGAAAATTTTCCATTTCGGTGTACAATAAAGAATTATTCTATTCTATTCTATTCTATTCCATTCTATATATAATAAAAATGTAGCAATAAATAAAAATGGTTTGAAGCCAGAGTTGAAGAGGTAAATAGAAAGAATGGAATGATATAATGGCAATGAAGAAATGAAATAAAATTGCAGAAGTGACAGATTTAAAAACTTATGGAAAAGATGATGATACAAAGTATGTGTATCCATATTCCCACCTGCATATCCACACATATATACAGTATATATGCACCACATATACTCAGTATGTATGCACATGTGCCAAAACAGATACATACATAAGTTTAATCATTCTGTAAATCAATAAATATAGAATTAAAGTGAATCTAAATAAAGACAACAATAATGGAAATTAGATCAAGAAAGATGAAAAGCTTAAAAGTCTGAAATGGTAGTAAGCAGACGACATCACATAAAAGACAGTCTAATGAAGGGATTTAAAAGAAGTTACTGATCTTCACGCATTATCTCCTCGAGCAGGTTTTTCCAAAGACGAGGAGCTCCGATGGAGAAAGCTTAGTCACCTTTAGTTTTTAGCCTTGGTTCAGGAACAGCCTGAAGGCTCCCCTCCTGAGGATCTGAGGCTGTGGGCTGGCTCGTAGAGTGTCAGTATATCAGTGATAAGGCTTGGAGCCAGACCCATTTGTGCTCTAGAAGTGATCAGTAAAATCTTAAAACCAATTCTAAAACGAACAGGAAGCCAGCGTAGAGATGCAAAAATCGGGGTGATGTGATGTCTTCTATTCCAGCCAGTTAAAAAACGAGCTGCTGCATTCTGAACTGTTGGAGGTGGAAATACTGGACAAATTTTAACAATGCTAGGATTTGAAGATAAGTGGAGATTTCTGAAAGAAAAGGGAAGAAAAAGAGGGAACTGTTAAGAGATTTCAACCCAAACCACAACCTTCTAATAAATGTTTTTTCAGTAAGCTTTAAGAGCTGGCCTGAGGGACACTCATGAGCCAAGGAAAAGCAACAAGGGTAGTGCAACTGTAATGGAGGAAGAGGCAGCGGTTTAGCTAGTGCAAGTGCTACAATACCAGCCCAAAGCAATGATGGGGAGCTTATCGATGAAACACATACGTTAATATGTATCAATCTCACATCTGAGGGGCTTCACCTGTAGAGGAAAACATTGATATTAAGCAAAACGCCACCCAGCTGAAGATATCAAGATTTTAATTATCACCCAGCCTTTATATACACAACAAATGTACTTCTTTTGGTCTTCGCAGAGGAAAACTCCCAGAGGCAGATGCTTTGAAAGCACACAGTCTGAATCATTCTTTCTTTACATTTCTGACCTCACTCAACAGCACACCTACACAGCCATACTATGACCACAGCTATCTTTGTCTTCCACTTCTACCCTTTTTCTCTGTTGTTTGACTGAGTCACATGTCGTTTGAGGTTTCATTAGTCATCAGCCCTTTTTTACCGACTAACATTGGGATGTTTATGGAAGCAGAATTCAAACATTCAGCTGTTAAATGAAGGGAAATGGACTCAGCGTGACCAAAAGCCTCTATGTGGCTGATAGCGCTGTTTACAATTCATCTTCCTCTCGTTTTCTTGTGTGTTATTGTTTTTAGCGCATGTCATTTTCTTCCTAATTGCTGAAATATCTGTAAACCACTGACTGGCTTCACTTAATCAAATGTAGTACTCGGAAAAAAGTTTGTTGAGTTAAAGAGCATTTTCCAGGTAACCTTTCATACCCTTTCCATCATCTGTGTGCTGATTATCTCTCATCTCCATCTCATTTCTGCTCTGGTTTTTGCGCTTGTAGAGAAAAACATCAGGTTGATTTCTCTGTCCTTTTTTTTCCCTGCCTGATAAACAGCCGTGTCCTAAAATGTTTACTTCTTTACAAAAAATCAATTACTCTTCCTCGTGCTTTTATCTTTTATCAGCTCCTTTTCCGCTCTCTGTATCCTCTCTCCATCTGTCTGTCTTCCCTATTTTTTAGAAGGTCGAGAGCATGCATCAAATTAGTCTCAAAAGTCTCATCTCCTTGAGTTTTCCACCAACCGTTGTCTGGGTTTTTTTTAGTTTATCTCTCAAGGTCTAAATGAGGCATCAATGCTTTTTCAGTTTGCAGAGAAACACCTAATATGGATAAATACGTCACAGATCTCACTGAACAGATAGTTTGGAGAATATGCTGTTAATGTTGCAGAATTCACATTGACCCTATTTGTGTTAACAGCGTTGGCTGGGCTTACTGTAGCTGGGGACAGAACAATTAGCACACATTTGTCAGTGCTGGCTAGCAAGTTGTTTTGGCTTGTTTTCAACAATGATGGATGATAGTTCATGTCTCTCTGAATAAGTTAGGTCAATCTCTCTTTAGGACAGAGAGAGAGTCTTAAAAAGTACAGCCAGTGTTTAGTTTTTAGCCACTGTTGTCCTTTTACTCTGGCAAACAACAACACCACAGTATATTAGTATATCCTGCGGCCATACAAGGGTCTATAGAGTGGTGCAGTAATGAGTAAAGGTACCTTGATTCATCAGGAGCAAATCATCATCATCATAGGGTCAGTATTTATCAAAAATATATGATCTGCTGAACAGAATTAAGCAATAAGACCCCCTGTGGTTAATACTCCATGCTGCACTTCAGAGTTGTTAAATGAATCCAAGAGGGATGCATGGTAGTGGTTTTTATCCAATGTTAGGGTTAGGGTTAGGGTTAGGGTTTTATCACTGAACTAATGTTCACCGACACTTGTATTTTTTTTGACTGATGATTGTTCAGCCATTATAAGGTATGTATGGCTGATATGTTGGCTTCAAATATCGGCAGACGTTGTCAAATCTGCTTATAATGTTTTAGTTCTTTGGCTGTTATCTGCTGATACCAATATTTTACCAATCATATATGTATGTATGAACTTTATTTAACCAGAAGAGCCTCATTGAGATTAAAAATCTCATTTGCAAGAGTGTCCTGGCCAATCATATCTTTCATCCCTTCAGTCCAACTGCTTGTCCGCTCCTGCCGCTGCTGATGCTGCTGCTGCTCTATCATCCACTAAAAAAAATAAAGAAAAATCTTCAAAACTTGAACCAAAATTATTAAGGATATCAAGGGTCTCCAAATACCAGTGTTAAAATCTGTGTTGAAATCTGCACCAGGACTAGCATTATTAATAGCTAGTTAACTAACTAATCAAGCAAACTATGATATGCTGTAATGTGTTAATGGTCCTGTCAGAAACATGTTGATCATTGGTTTAAGACTATCGTTGTTTATCATTCACTGTACATGTTCAAAAAGAGCTTGTAACAAAGGCTTTTTAGGCTTCTTTAAAGTATTAAAAAATCACCCATCCAGACTTTTTGCTGTGGAAAATGTAAAAACAAAATGTCTGTTGAAGCAGCTAATCAGTGAGTCACAGTATGTGCCGCCTACCCAGCAGCAGCATTTTCAGACTTTACATTAAACTCACAAAAGTAAGAAAAATCCACTTTGTCTTCTTTGCTATTGCAAGCTGCATATACACATCAGTATTTCATTTTACAGTTTCATAACCTGCTGAAAACTCCTCTCCTGACATTTTTATTTGATTTTCCTGGGATCTCTTGTTCCTTTTTACCCCAGTATAAACAACACATTAGCATGACAGAGCGCATCAATACTAATATCAGTGTAATGGGGAGCACCCTTTCCCTGCATCCTTTCATGCAGTCTTCTCTACCCAGCTGAGGTCACAACCCATCCTTTTCTAGTATTCGATCCATTTTCACAGCTTTGGTTGTGTTGGTGAATAACTCACCTTATTCAATTTTATATGTATTGAATATTCATACAAATGTGAACTCAATGTTCCTTCCGGGAGACATAAACAAGCATACAAACAGAAAGGAACATTTTTTTAAAACTTAAATGCATGAAATGCATTAAACTTGTTTACCTTAACAGCACTCTCAACCATTAATAATATTCTGATCTTGTGGCCCCAGATCTTTAATCTGTTTAATAAAGTGAAATGAATGAATTGTCTGTTTTTATTATCAGTGAAATAATGTTTGGTTCAAAAAAATCTGACTTGTGAGAGAAGGCAGTCAAATTATATTTAAAAGTATTTACCGCTTTTGTCTTCTGAAATTAAGTGGAGCAGATTTAGAAGGAAGCTCAGCAGATAAAGCTCTGTGGCCTGTAACAGGGGTTGGCAACAGTTGGCATGTGTGCCACCATCACGTGCAAGCTTGAAAGAAGCGGGCAATGTTTATTATTATTGTTATTATTATTAATAATAATTTTTATTAAAGTGCCATCTTGTGAATATCCTGAGATTGTCAGATCTCGTTGCCCATTACTAAAAAACAGCAGGTGGCTGTGAGGGGAGACGTAGGGAGGTTTTGGAGCTACTTTTGCTGCCTTCAATCAATGTTTTTTCATGGATGTCCCTGCTGTTTTCAGTAAGATAATACCAAGCTACATTCTGCATGTGTTACAACAGCATGGCTCTGTGGTAAAAGAGTGTGGGTACTAGACTGGCCTGCCTGCAGTCTAGACCTGTCTCCCTTTGAAAATCTGTGGTGCATTATTAAACACGAAATATGACAACAATGACCCTGAACTGTTGAGCAAATGAAGTTGTACATTAAGCAAGAATGAGAAAAAATTCCACCAACAAAGCTCCAACAAAAATGGTTAAATATCTTGTCTTTTTAGTTTATTTCATTGAATATAGGTCAAAAAGGATTTGAAAATCATTGTATTCTGTATTTATTTACATTTTACACAGCATCCCAACTTCATTTGAATTGGAGTTTGTATATTTGTCTTCTGTGATTAATCATCAGATTTATGTAACGTGTCTTTTATTGGATTTTCTTTTCATCGAGCAAACAATTCACATTGTTATCCCTCCTTCTTCCTTTTACTCCCACTTCACCATGAATTATGATTTCCACCTTTGTGCTGTCCATGTGTCTTTGTCTGTCTCTGTTATTTCTCCCCCTCATTTTTCTGTCCTCTATTTTCTTCGGCCATTTCTGATCCATGCCTTTCATTCCCCCTCTCTCAAAATTTCTCACATTTCCTGTTTCATGTTCTCCTACTCCTCTGTTTTTTTCTTGATTTTGTAACTTTTCTTGTTCTGCTCATGGTCATTATTCCCTCCCTCTCATCCTGCAGGTTGGTGACTCTAGAGAACAGCCCAGCCATCACGCCAGAACTGCTCAGAATTTTCCAGAACATGTCAGCTTTGTTAGGTAAGCTCACATCAGATGCTTTTGTTTTCTTTTCTACCCGGCTGTGTTTGTTTGTACTTATGTATGTGACGTGTGTGCAAATGAGCTCAGATTCGTTGTCTAACTCCTCCACAAATTTGATGGTACTTGCATTATATATAAATTGAATTAATCTCAGTGGGATGCTATCACACACTACAACATAAAAAAATATACTACTATGACTTTTATTTTTGTATAGTGCATCAGGTTGAAATATGGCACCTGTGTTTGTGATGGAAATATTTATCTGACTGTTGTTTAGAATAGAGCATGGCAAGATATTGAGCTTCTAAGACGCGTCATCACAACTGCTAATCTGTATGTCTCTTAATTTAAGCACAGCAGTGCCATTCCTCTCTCTTTACTGCACATAGAATCACAAAATTGCTTTGCTCAGTCAGACTTGCTATAACTAGCTGAACACATTATTTTCACTGGTCAAATTCAGCTGATACAGCCTTGAATCTCTCACATTTATGTTACTAGCTGAGCACACCTTACCTTTATGGCCCTTTTCCATCAGCCCTACTCTACTCGGCTCGGCTTTCCCCGACTCTACCCGGCTCTACTCTACTCACTTTGGGCTGCTTTTCCACCAGCCCGGTCCCCTGCCCAGCGGGGGCGGGGTCGCCGTGAAACAGCTGGGCGACACTGCGTTCATGTCATTTTGAGCGCCACACAACAACCAAAACAGTGGAGGACATTAGAGGCAACAGTATACTTGCTGCTCGGTCTGTGTTTCTTGTTACAAAGAGGAAAGCAGAAGAAGGCTGCAGGCGGCGAGAAGAAATACCCTTGAGAAGTACAGGAGAGTTTTGAAAGCTATACAACAGTTTGAAGCTGAGGACGAGAGCAATAGGGCTGCAAAGAAAAGACGTATGAGGGTAAGCTAATGGAAGCTACCGCTAGCTTGTTAGCTAGCTCGTAATGATAAAGTCCCGTGTTTAACAATGTGATGGCAGCAAGTTATTGCCATAAAGTAACAAAGTGTATGTACTGCAGTCCTGTTTTGGACGTCGTGCTCATGACCCATCGGTGACGACATTCTCTGACCAATCAGTAACCGGCAGTCGGTCGACGTCACCTTTTAGTGTCGACTCAGCTCGCTTAGAACCAGAGCAGAGTAGGTACTAAAACTGGTTTGTTTTAGGAGGTACTGTGCCGGTGGAAACGCAACGCAAACCGGGTAGAGCCGAGTAGAGTAGAGTAGGGCCAAGGCGGGCTGGTGGAAAAGGGCCATTAGTGGAGCGCTGATGGAGGGGACGGGATCGATGTCTACTCCACTGAAGAGTCTCTGTGCAAATACAAACGTTGAAAAATAATATAAAATCATTTCCAGAGTCAACGTCATGAGTTTATTTCCCTGCTTTAAACCGATATTTGATGGCATCAAGTTAAAAAAAAAAAAAAAAATTCTACCACATGTATAATTTGTTTACTTTCCAGATACCTCACTGCATGTGAACACAGCACTGAAAATCACCATGAGTTGTGAATTAAGTCCACACATTACTGTCACCTTGTCTTTCCTCATTGTTTTTTTAACGGGGAAGCTGCTGTTCTCTGACTGGATACTTAAATGCATAAACTGTAAAATAATAGAACAATGTGTTGCGGCGTAATGGACGCTGCTACACTGTGCATGTCATCTCAACCAAACTTTAGCTCAACCTACTCTCAGATGTAAAGGCCGCACTGAGGCGGGATTGACATGTAGCCATGTCAACCTTGTCTCTTACTTCTAAAACCAGAAAAGGTCAATAAAACAAAAAACAAAAACATTCACATCATGTAGACTAGAGCTGTTTTCTGAACCCGGCTGTAATTAAGTTTAATTAGGCAATATCATTACACAATCACGACACCTTCAGGTTACTGCAACCAGCCTCAAATGGACACTGGAGGAACTGCAGTTCTTGGCACTTTAGTATGGGCCTCCTTTTTTAGCCTAGGAGGTTGATGCTAGCTTGAATAATAGTGGGTTTAGGCTTGTTTTTACCGATCTGTGCATGTGGTCTGCTCCAATTTGCAGGCCTCTGCTGAACACTGAATCAAGAGATAGTTCTGCATGTATGCAGGTATGCATGTATTTGTGTGGTACCTGTCTGTACCAAACTGAACAGCCTATACACCGCTGGTCACTACAGAACTAAACCAAGACCTCTAACACTCCAGGTTTGTGGGCAGTGTAGAGTGGTCATTTGAGATCACAAAACGATTTTGATATTTGAAAAACTTGTGTCTTTTACAGGAGTATAAACGTTTGTTATTAACCCATGTAGCTCATGGTAAGAGTTTTGATTGTACCAAGAAGTAAAGCAAGTAAATGAGCTGCACTAGTATGTTGGCCACATTTGGAAATGTTGGTGAAACTGCTGACAAGTGAGAAGAAACCCAATGAATAACCCTAATGATGCAACATGTTTGTGCAATATTGATAGGATAAAAACTTTGATTGCAATTTCTTATGATAATGAGGAAATACCCATTAAGTTTTTAGTATCCAGGACATTTTTTTGCACTAGAATCAAATCAGAGTTTGTTATTTTGAAAACTATTTAGTATATCTTTACAGCAAAAGATAATATAAAATACAGTAAATATTGTGAAGTAGAAACATGTATTTGTGATTCAGGGTCATGTTACCCAACCCTAGTACAAAATGAAGTTAGGGGAAAGCTGTAAAAAATCTGATTACATGATCAAATAGTTATGAAACTACAGAGAAGCTAAGAGAATGAGAAAATAAAGTTGATGCAATCCAAGGACATGGACTTAAATTTCAGAGTGTTATCACTCTGGGCTCTTGCAGCTTGTAAAGATCACAATTATGGCTTTGCAGTTGCCTGGAGGCACCAGGGCCAGCACCCTGTGTCTGCAGGCAGCTGTGAGCAGTGTCACATTGAATGGAAGTGGCTGGATGATTTATCACAGGCCTGGAGCACTGGGACACCTCTGCTGTTGCAGTGTGTAGAGGTGTGTGTGTGTGTGGGGCCTTCTCTGTGATGAGGAATGGTATTGATTTGGTGCCTCTGAACATAACGAGGGAGCAGGACTAATATGAACACCAGTCCGATTGGTTTACTGGGGCATTTGATCATTTAAAGAATGGAAAAGTAGTTCTCAAGATGTGCAGGAAAGGACTCTGGAAGATGACTGCGCTTGGATGAAGGGCCAGCAATGACTTTTGAATATTCAAACAGTTACTGGTCATAACAAACAGAATTATTTTCCAATTTTTTCTCAGTTTTAATCTACTGCCATATGGTTACTGTTGTGCCGTCTTAAGTCTGTTTGAAAACTGCAATTGAGTAGTTCACAATTGAGGTACTAAGAAACTATTATAGCCTCCTTAGACTTAATTCCCCATTAAATTTGCGTCACATTTGATGTAAATGATCATTTAAAGATATTTAAATTGGTGTGAAAATTTTAAAAAACATAAACTTGATTCACATGTTCATGCACTTCCAAACTATAAGTGCTGTAAAGTACAAATGAAGAAAACTGCCATCTCCAGATGTTAACAAATCCTTAAATTAATTCCTTAATCTCCATCTAGATTCGGATGACCACCTAGTTGTTGTCAATTATTCCTTTGCCTATGACCATTATTCCCTGAAAATGTCATCAAAATCCATCCTTAGCTTTCTGAGTTATATTGCCAACAACAGATATTTATTTGCATTTTCCCATGCATTTCTAACAATTCCATTTCAGTCAAACTCACTAAATTATGCAAAACACACGATTGCTTAATTAGTCAGACCATAAGATATTGCCATATAACATAATCACCCTTCTCATTCCTCTCGCTGTTTACGCTGCTCCGTTATCAGTCATTGTCAATATGCTTACCAATAAGGGTTGGCAGTGTGGCATATGAGGACAAGCAGGAAGAAAGCAGACAGTTTAAGTTAGAGCCAAAGTTTTTACAGACAAAAATAAGAAAGTGACACTGAACAACAGCACTGTGGAGACAGTGAATTATATTATCAGGAACAAAAAACAGAGGTTAAGAGAGTTGTTCTTAAAGTCTGAAGGATTTCCCACGTTGTAGACTGGTTGGCCTTCTTTGATTAACAATAGAAATTTGGATTTGTAAATGGTGCATTAAAACTCACAACATATTCAGTTATTGCTGAACTGTGGGCCACCATTACAGTTGTTTACAAAGTCTAGGTGTTATTCTTCTTGGACCAAAGCATTTGTATTCGGATTTCACATAATTCTAGTCCTAAAGGAGCAACATGAGCTCGGTTAAGTATTGCTGTTGCTGCAGCATTGACACCATATCCTCTTGGGGGTGATAAAAAAGAACAGAACAGACCAGAGAATGTATTTATGAGACTTAAGTGTAAGTCTTGCACTTGATTAAGGGTAATGTCTGTTAAAACCCTAGACAGCAGATGATTTTGTTTGAGTTGCACACATTTTTAATATACTAGTTTACTAAGAAGAATATGTTATTCACATCTTAGCAAAAATTACGCAGCTCTCTAATGTGAAATTCCCATCAAGTGTCAGCATCAAGTAAAAAAATATGCTGTGTCCCATCTATTAGAATCTTCAGATTTTCTCCAAATCATAGACAGTGACAACCTTTAAGTCGCTCAGTGTGACTAAAGGGTTGTTGGTGAAAATGAATGATTTTATCGTATACTGATCAGAAAAAATATTTCAAAAGCAACAGAAATAGAAAAGTCATATGGAGTTTGAGGTGCTGGTGCATGGATTTACAGAAAGAGAGGGTTTTTTTATATATACTGTATGTACAGTTACGCTCTGGCACTATTAAAAAAGAGTCAATGCACCAAGGAAACAGTCCCTTTTTTTCTCCAAAGCAGCACGATACAACCATTCATGTTTTATTCGGGACAACACAGACAATTACACAGAGGCATCTGGAACGTGATGAAAACTCAGACTGCAGCCAAGAGGCTCTTTCACATAGGCATACAAAATCTCAGCACTGGCAAAGAAAGGTACAGTCTGTTTAGTGTAACAGTTCTGGAGTATTAAATACAACATTTGTTTGTTTTTTACAAGACAGCATGATAACAAAATAAAGATGAAGCAATGTTTCAATGTCCGTGAATGTGTAATACAATTATCAAACCACAGGTGTCATATAAAAGTATTTTAATACATTGAAAAGTAGTATACTTTTTCTTTCTCTGCTTAATGACATCCCGCAGTGGTACTTATGGAATGACTGAAGGTAGCATGAAGAGAAGTTAATTGTCAACAACTAAATAAAGGAAGAGCACAACAGGATAGTGTTGTATGGTGAAGAGAATTAAAAGGGTAAAGCTTGAAGGGGGAAACTAACACTTGTTTAAATACATTTTTTCTACATCTTGTTAATTACATATTGTGGTGCACCATGCACTGCCTTCTGTAATAACACTGTAAAGAACAAACAGTCCAACACGCCTTACTGCTCCTTCATTGTCTTTGCTCCTCCACACTAGTGTTTTTGAAATAGTGGGGCGCAACCCCCAAGGCTGCCGGATCTGCACAGGGGGGTGGCCTAAATGCAATTTTGATTGGCCAAGTAACAATCCAAAATTCTGCACTGTGATTGGCCTTGTAAACGGTAGGATTTATGTTACAAAAATCAGTGTTGGCTTTGAAACCGCAGGCTTCTGTTGGACTTTGGGTTATTTTTGTTTACTGTGGAAAATGTTGTTTGGTTAGAACTTTATTAGAGGAAGTAGTATTCACATGCTTGGATGTACTTGAAAAAATCGAGACTCAGTGCTCGTAACTTTGTCAGTGGTGGTAGCGAGGTGGTGTTGTCAAAAAAATATTTATCTTAAAGAAGCGGCACAACAAAAAGTAATTGAAAACCACTGCTATGCACACCTGTATGCTTGCGTGTAGATGCATACATGCTTTTACAGCATCTCATCAGGTGAACTCCAAATTTCAACTTCATATGATTAGGAAAATCATACAAACAACAAATGATTTTGACCAAGGATGGAGATCAAAACCCTTGTCACACAGCACATCAGTTTTATGAATCATATTAAACCAAAATTTTGCTCCCTTTCAGATGTCACCTTTCATTAAAATAAACACTCTGACAACCCTGCAGTTGCTGAGGCAACATGCACCCACATAACACTGGCTGCTGCAGGACAGTTCAATGGACTAAATGGTAAATGGCCTTGAGCTTATACAGCACTTTTCTAGTCTTTGACTTCTGAAAGCAGCTTTACACCACAGGTCACATCTACCCATTCACACCCATTGACTCTCACATTCACTCACTGATGGTTGGAGTTGTCCATCAGTATCAGCTAACACTTTCACGCCCTTTCATACCCATTTACACACCACTGATGCAGCAGTGGGAGTAATTTGGCCATGTGACACTGGGCTCAAGCCTGCAGCCTCCTGATCATTGGCCAAGTGCACTAACAGGCTGCGCTACCCAGTGGTTATGGCACAGTTATGAAATAGGGCAGTGGATGTCATAGTTTCGTAGGCCTACTCTGAGGTTTGCTTGTGCTGGGTTTTTCAATAAGGTTTGGATTATTGCTGAAAGTAAGTTTAGTCGCGAAAAAGTTGGACAAACAATATCATGGTATTCTTTATAACAAACTCTTCTGTCATAGTTTTGAAGTAGTATTAAATTCAATCAGTAACTAATAAGAATATGTTGGGCTACTATGGAAATACAACCTAATGAACTGACTTTAAAGGGGTAGTTCAGGATTTTTGAAGCGGGGTTGTACAAGGTGCCTAGCACTGGCCTGAACAGTAGCCAAAGTGGCCTCGATCAGCTCTGCATCAGTACAGAAAGAGCCACCAGAGAAGCAACAGCTAGATATTGCTGCAGATGGGGCCACCTCCAGTCTTTGCAATTTTAAGAGTGAAAACAAGACACTAACAGCAGTGAGTGGTTTCATGCTATATGGAACACAATTACAACTAGGGCTGAAAGATAAATCGTTATCGTATCTATATTGAGATATGAACTTTCAAGATATTAATATCGAAAAAGCAACAATATAAATGATATAGATTTCCCCCGTGCTTGCCCTGCATGTACAGCTCTGGAAGTCACAACAAATTTCATTTTTACGATTGCCCTTGAATGCACGGCTAAGGCCAGCCAACCACAAACCGTTTTTATTTCTCTGAAAAATGCTTGGTTTTCACCAAACTCGTAGTTATGTCGTATCATATCGATATTGAGATATCTGGCATGAATATCGAGATATGAAATTTTTTCCATATCGTTCAGCCCTAATTATGACTACATTTTTTCCACTTACCTTTTTGCTGTGTTCTTGTTTCAGTACACAACACAGCCTTCATGTCCTTCTTTCAGCAACGCAGACCAGCTGCAGTCTGCAGGCAGCACAAGAGGAAATAGCTGCTGTTAGACTACAGAGATGGGAGATCTTTGTAGAGAATATAACTGCCAAGTATTTGTGACACTTGGGAACACTTACGTGCACTAGAGTTCAAACTTTGTCATCCTGGCACTTGAGCCAACAAATATCTGGCTCCTCACACACTCCTAAAATAAACGAGACAGGTCATATGTATACTGTACACATACCCCGTCTGCAGCAAAGAGAGATTGTCACTCTTCATTGCCTCACTGTGATTGATAAACTGTCAAGTAATTAGAGCTCACAGATCAGCTGTCATGTTGCTGCTCTAAGTGTCTTTAATGATGGATTGAAGGAGGGCAGAGTTGATTTAAAATTGGATAGATGGTGTAAGATTAAAGAACAGAGAAAATGAAGGGGTAGATGAGGGGAAATGAAAGATGACAACGCATGCTAACTGACAGATAGGATGATGTTGGGTTAGAGACTGACAGATGGAGGTGGGTGCACAGAATAGAGGATGTAAAGAAAAGCTCGGTTCAGCTCCGGGTTATATGGATTTATCTAAATGAAAGTGGATACTCTGAAAGGTATTATAAAAAAGCCTCTAGGTATACTTGGACTTATTATTCTGAATTGTTTATCTAACCTCACTCATTAGTCTAAAATAGATTTTCAGAGATCTCCCTGATAGGGAATTCAGATACAGCTTTAATTAGTTCAGAACCACTAATTGATTTAAGGGCCAACTTGTTAAAGAAGTTTTGTCTGTGGAAATGCCACATTTGACAGCTCCAGACTCTAAAATGGCAAAGTTTGATGTTTTTTTGTAATTTGTTTTTAGTGTGATTTTGCATGTATTATAAATTAATTGGCTTACTCTCTGCTTTTTATTACGAAGACACTGAATCCATTGACCAAGGTATTTTGCCACAGGCATTGAAATTATTTTTCACTGCTTTCTAATGTTTTGCAGACAAATTTGAGATTCATCTCAAAGAGCAGATTAAAGGATCATGAATTATTAGCTGCTACCTTGAATTTTTATTGTTCTAGTCTAAATTACTGTATTTTCATTAGCTTATTTGATGAAACATTAATTAAAAGTTGGGTGGGAATTAGGGCTCTGAGCAATATTTGGAAAAACAAAATATCAATATTTTTTGCCTCAATGTATAATTTGGAACTTTTACTAAAAAATACAACAGATAAATGCAATGTCATTTTATGTGCATCAATTAAAACAGTTGAACAGTTAAAAGTTTTGTTGTTCAGATCCCTAACTAAGATGCTAAAGAAGAACTAAGAACTAAATGTTGTGCATTTCAGCCCTCGTACAGTCACAGCTACTCATCCACACACACATAAGCTTGCACATCGTGGAGTTGTAACTCATGGTTTAAGGGTGAACAGATGGAACGACAAGTTAACTTTAAGGTCCCATGTCCTGCAAAACAAAACTTTTTTGCATTTGATGTGGTTAAAAAGGCCTTATAGAGCAGAACAGGACAGCTTTTATACCTCTTTAAAAAAATGCCCCTTAAAACCCTCTATTTTTCATTTCCTGGAGTTTATTATGTAACAGCTGTACAGCCTCCCCCGCATGTGTGTTTTTGCTCGTCACAGGCAGATGCCATGACTGTTTTGGAAGTCTGCACAGCGACCTGAAACCCCGCCTCCACTACCCATTACACATTGTTTGGGCTGCCAATCAGCCCAGAGCTCATTATTGTAGCCTCCTGTCACTCCCAGCCCCCTCAGATCAGAGCATTGCCAAAGAACAGAGGAAAAGAGCAACACCTGATCCTCCACAGAGACAATATGTTTAATTTTTTTATTCAAAACAGAAGTCTTCAATCTAACCCTTGCTTAATAGACACACAAGACGTGATGTAAACAGTAAAACACACAAGGACATGGAACCTTTAAATAAACTTGCGATTGCTTTTTTTTGTTAATGTTTGCAGCCTGACATAAACTCTCCTTTCCAGAAAAGTCCTGATTTACCTGTATCAGTAAAGCTAGATTGTTGAATTGGCAGAGAAATCTGTTAAGATAGCTTCTAGTTCTGTTTTTTAAGATCTACATGACATGCTATTTACCAACAACTAGTATTTTTATCACAAGTGTCAAAGCCAGGATTCAAAGAGCTCATATTGTTCTTTTTGGTTTTATATGCCCTTTATGTGTTTAATAAGTCCTCTCTGAATGATAGAGTACCTTTAAGCACAAGAAAAAAAGTTTGGGGCATTGAGTCTTCTCCTCCTCTTAAGCTGTACTCAGTCTCAGTTACCTGCACTCTGTTATAACTCAGCTACAAGATAACAAACTTGTATAAAATTATCCTTTTTTAAGTTTATTTAGCAACTTTTTTGGTAGCGTTTCAGTGCTGCACATGTGTTAAACAAAAAGGTACTTTGAACATCACGTTAACAAAAAGGTACTTTGAACATCACGTTAACAAATCATGAATGACATGTCTCTTAAAAAGCCAAAATAAAGCCATGCATTGGTGTTAGTCCAGTTATCTTTTTCTCTTTCCAATCCTACTGCTAAACATGAACGCAAAGCTTTTGTTAAATTAGTTAAGTTAATACTTGTACTTAGAATATGAGAAATGTTTGACTGTAATTAAAATCAAAACTGCATATTTTAGTTTGAAAGAGCATGGTCAAATGTAAGATGTAAATAATAAAAATAACAATAACAATTCTAGTAATTCTAGGTTTCAAGATGGCAGGACGCGTAGACACAGAGGCTCGGAGCTCTTACTACTGGCATTTTGCTCTGCAGGGTATGATTGCGCCGAACAAAATTTGGTTGTTGTATTTAATGTGACAATGACAATAAAGAATTGAGTGTGTGTGTGTGGTATGGGAGCACCTGACTAGTAGACTAACCAGCCCAAAAGTTGATGACTAGTCGACAATAAAAATAGTCATTAGTTGTCCAAGTTGAAGCAAAATGTAGGCTCTTTAAATGCAGTTCCCTTAATGTCCAGATGATCACAAACAGTTTTGTAGAGGATATCCTGTTCTTATCTCCATTTTAGTAATCACAAGATCACACATTAAAGCTCTTTCTGTAATTTATTTCCAACCATTAGCTTTTGTGTGTGTTCACTTCAAGAGTCACATTTCTCTTCCCCTTTCAGTGTTTGGTTCACTGAAATTGATTGCTGCATTTCTTTGGGCAATGAAAAACACTTTTAGGCAGAGAAAAGCAGCTCTGGGGTAAAGCAAATAAAATTCCATTAGTTAAGTTAAAAACACAAAAATATTAACAAATACAAGATTGAGGGATTTCTTCTCTTCTACCGCTGAACTGCTTTTTCATACATGTCAGATCTGCACAGTCATGAAAAAAAGAAAAAATTCAAAGCAACATCCTTTCAACATTTCACCTTGATGCTTCTCTCACATCATGCTAAATTACAGTCATGCTTCTTGCAAATTTCCTTTACAATGCCATCTTCATATATTTTAATATGCACCATGTGAATCCCTCCAAGCTCCTTAATGTCTTTTAAAGCTCAGTGGTTGTCGGCACATCATTAACTACATGACTGATACAAGATGTACCAAAAATGCAAATACAGTCTCTCTTCAAGCTCCATTTAGTATCTCTACATTAGGGTTTTAAACATGTCGCATCTTTTTGAACGGATGGTGTTCAGTGTTTCATGTAAGTTTGGATGATGTGTGACAACAAGGCTCAGAAATTAAATGAGGCAAATCACTATCTAAGTCTTTGCAAACAACTTATTAGAGTTACTCTGTTCAGTTCTAACTGAATTTAAGAACAAAACACAAACCTGAGTTGTCTCAATGGGCTCTCAGCAGGTTCACCGATTACTGAAATCTTCTGAAATAATTTCTACGTAGGCTAAGAGCTAAAAGGCATTATAATTTATTCAATAAACATAAAACTTGAAAGAGTGTAGTTCAGACTCTTCTCTCTTTGATCACACCTTTGTTTCTTTGCTTTTCTTCATTTTCCAAACTTTATTCTTTGCTTTCCAAACATGGGTTATGAAATAATTTACACTCCAGGTGTACTTTGTACCCGATGTCTGAGCTTTTGATCATATCAGCGATGGCCTTTGAACCAATCAAAAGTTATTTTCCCACCTGCTGGTTCCAAGGTCAAGATGAATCTGTGAACTTTGGTGTTACAGAGCTCTGTGTCACATCTTTGTTCTTCGTAAAAAGGCTTCGCTGACTGCTGTACAGGAGGACTTGAATGCACCCAAACCTTTGATCTCTCTTCTGAAGAAACTTTGAAGACGTTTGGTGTCACACAGTTATATTTTGTCACAAATAGCTTCACTTTCTTTCCTTTTGCATTTCTAATTTCAACATAATCCTCCTTCATCTGGGGGTATTTTTATTTTTCTGCATTGCAGTCCTGCCAAGCCCTCGCTTCCTCTGCGTGTGTATGTCTTATTCTTATTGGAAAACTTTTTTGGCCATGGTTCATTTACAGATTGCAATAAAATGGATTATTTTAAATATAACATGGTAGCAATATAACAATTCAAAGGTTGTGTATGTGTAAGGTATGCATCCAAGATCTGTCCATGTACACCATGTTGATGTACTCACAAGACCAATAGAAATTCTGAAAGAAGTTTCCAGCATCCTGACATTTTGCAACCAAATCTGTACATTTTTGTTGTGTTATTGAAAGCTCTTTTTGGTGCTTTCTTTTAACAAAGCTGTACTGTCATGGCCCTTTGCTCATTTCTGATCTTTTCTCAATGGTGTAATGTTGGGGTCATATCACATACCATTACAACACTACAGAGAGCATATACACTTAGCCCATGGTTTGGTAAGTACCTCAGTTTTGTGGTCATGTTTTTGCTAAAGTTCGGTTTCAAAAACCTTGACCATTAGATTTTTTATTCTTTAATTTCTTTCATTCTGTTTAGGCCATTTTTTTCCAGACAAGGAAAAAACAACAAGGGGTTATTGAGGGAGAAAAATCTAGTCATAACAAAACTATATCTAATTTTACTTTTAATCCAAAAAATAAAATAAATAAATATATATATATATATATATATATATATATATATATATATATATATATGTGTATATATATATATGTGTATAAAATGAAAAGTAAACATTAAAAGGATTATGCTCTAAATTGATTTTTACCTGTTGCTTAAATCTATTATATCTATTTTATAATGCTGGAGAAACAAACACATTTGACCTCCAAACAGCTGTAATTGTTATGTTTTTTAAAGATAAAAATTTGTCATGAGGAAATTTCATTTATTTTTTTTATGGTCATTTAACATGTTATAAGAGAACCTTTGCTGTCTGCTCATTATGTCTCTTTAAGGGTCTTTAAGTTTATTTCTAGCCGTTGTCCTGTAGACCTCAGCAAGCACTTAAAGATTGATTACAATTTTTAACCAACAGGACTTTTGACATAGTCTGGGCGTGCTTTTCGTTGCTGTTTTGTCATTGTTGAGGATTTTTTGCTCTACTGGAGCCAACACGTTATAGTCAGCTATAGAGTTGTTTATTTTCAAGGGCCACGGTGAAAAGATGCATGCACTGCTTAATTTGATACACAGTGCTGATGGTCTTGGAGTTTATGCTCCCCTGCAAAACCTGACAAATGTTTGTGCATCAGAGATATAACAAAATGAAACTCTGTCACAGAACCCATGAGTCTCCATAGCAATATTGAAAAGCTCAAACATTTGGTTTGGCAATTCTGTACCATCCTGCTCCTACCACAGATCAGAAGAACAAGGGTTCTATTCATATTGCAAATGATATTCCATATCGTTGAATCTCCTCAAAACAAAGCAGCTGTGCGACAACTTGGTCCAATTTAAGCAGAGTGCTATTTGCAGGAGTTTACTCACCCCTGTGCGCTGACTCACAGGCACAAAAGCACCAGAGCAATTATGGAAAGAAATTGCAACACTAAATTAAAGCCACTTGTACTCAAAACCAAATTGAACCACTGACGTCATCCCAGTTCCAAATGTTATTGAGCATTGTTGCATCCCTGGATACAAACACAGTCAGACATGCACATACCATAACCCCTGCTCTCCTCCCTTTGCTCTATTGTCTCCACCTCTGATCCCAACCGCTTTGGCTAAATTACGGCCAAAGGTCACGTTATTGCTCTTGCTGTGCAACACAAAACAAACTTGCCTTTAGTAGTCATCATATGTTGGCTACTCACATTTTCAACTTCTGCTAAGATTTTAAAAATATTTTAGTCTGGGCCATGTTTTCGAGAGAATCCAAGCTCCAGTGATGAAAGCCACAGCATATGGTCACAGATGAGTAAAAATTAGCAACCTGTTCAACAGTGATGCCCTTTAACCCCCATAAAAATTCGAGATCAAGGAAAATCTAACAAAGTTCCTGCAATGATTCATGAATAAAATTATTTAAGGAAATCAAACTTGGCTTTTGTATTTGGTTTGTATTTTTCTACAAACTCTGCAGTCATCAGCTCTGGCTGGCTTTCTCCACAACATCGGGTGGTTCATTTATTAAGCCCGTGGAGAGCGGTGGAGGGATGTGGGCCATTGAGAGGATCTGGCTCTGTATGGTGTTTCAGTTGCCAGGTGAGTGGCCTGGTCTGGCTGATAAAGAGAGCCGCTCCATCACTGCTAAACTGGAGCAGCAAATTCCCTAATTAGAATGTCAGGAGCCTTGCCTTGGCTAAATCACTACACCAGCGCTACACTCTGTATTGCTGCCACCAAGCTCTGAACCAGGACACATTTCAGCTGTGCTCTAACTGGTGATGATAAGGAGGAAAGAGGGTTTTTACTTGGGTTAGTGTTAGAAAGTGATACACCTAAAGCATCCATTCATTTCTTTCCGTGTCATATTACTTAATACTGTGTTGTGTTATCCTTAGAGGAAGACATTATATCCTGTTTACATTTTCACAGCATAATAGCTCTGCAGTCTTAAACAGGCAGAGGGAATTTGACTGTTTTTCACATAAATACATATTGAATCAGAGGGATAGAGTCGCTTTTCACTCCCCTTTCACTGCCTCAGTGAATTAACTTGGGGCTTTGCAAGATTAATCTGCCTGATGACAGACATAGAACTTGGCAAATCCAGTTGCTGTGCAAGGTCACACCTTAACAGCTCTCACACATGTTTGAGTGGGGAGCAGAGGGAGCCACAGCACATAGTCTGGACATTTTGAAAAGCATAATCTGAAGAAGGGGCCAAAATGGCAGTGATTGGCTAACAGTAAACGGTTTTGAGGAGTCAGACCTGACATGTTATACTGTTTCACATGTCTGTGGTGTGTATATTTCACCTGTCTATCTGGCCAATACTCCATAGACAGTGATGAGTACAAAACCTGAAAAAGAAAAAATCAGTTTGAGAGGTGATGGGTCAAACTTTCTGTTCATCACATGGCATCAGTGGCTCAGTCTGACAGTGTACTGTGTCAGTAATTGGAAAGTTGCAGGCTTGAGCCTAGCTCTGTCTGTCACATGTCAATTTGTCCTTGGGCAAGGCACTTAACCCCAAATCAGTAGCCTGTAAATGGGAATGAAAGGGCATGAATTTGAACCATTGGTGTGGTGTGTTATTGGTGTGTCATTTAGGTCCTGCTAATCTACTGATCTCTTCATAAGCCATCATTGTTTACAGACTTCCAATTGCTTCTTTCACCACTAAACCAGGCAGTTGGTTATACTTCTTTCTCCTCAAAGGAGGCTAACTGGTATGCTCAGTTTCCGACCAACAAACATTTTAGTCTTGAGTGTTTTAGAGGTTGATCTGCCACATAAAAAGGATTGTGGGGGGCAACATGCTGAATTTATTAAATCACTTAAAACTCACTCAGAAGATTTTTTTTATACTACAACTATACACCTACTTTCTGGATGTTATTCAAAGTAATTGTGATCTTTTTTTGCCCTATGTAAGCAGCTCTTTTTCTGCTTTCATCTTATTGTCAAATTTACAACTCAAATCAAACTGTAATATTAAAAACATTATAAAGTTTATCACATTGTTTCAGAAGGAAGAAAACTCATTACATCTGTGTAAAGTGAATATTAAAAGTGTATATCACCTCCTCTTTATTAGCACACAAAATGTGTAAATATTTTAACTCCTGTATTCCCTTAGAATAGCTAGCTAAATGAACTGTATCATTTTATCTGATAGTTTAAGACACAATATTACAGCTGCAGCTAAGATGGTGTGCAAAGTCGTATGTGGCTTGTAAAGATGAGTATGAAAACATAATTCAGTGGCAGAATTTAATATCTTATTGAACAAAAGCTACAGTGCTTTGTTTAATGTCTGCTGTAAAATCATTGCTGTAAAGCTTTAGTAATATCTTTCACAGTCTATTTTCCCATATGGGAGAAAACAGAGAGGTAACACAGAGAGTATGTTGATCTCTCCGTCTTCCTCCCATCTCACGAACAGCTTACAGACCTCTTTGATCAAGAGACCTGAGTCCTGAAAAAAGCTTTTTGTAACCTTAAAGTTACCCAGATAACCTGTAAATTCTGCTGTACATTTTGCTTAGAAGTCTATCTTTATTAAAATCTTTCAGACTTATTTCTTAATCAGTACATGGCGTGAGTCCAGTGTTCAATTTGCAACAATTTGCAGTTTCCATGAATCTAAGGCAACATTTTTTTCATATGACAGAAAGAGGAAAGATTAATTGCAGTGATGTAAATAGTATTACAAAAATAGTACCAGTGCATATCACTGTGACAAGCCCAATGAAAGATATTTTGAATATGAAATTAGGCAGGTCCAATCCAAGGTGGGTCATTTCAAATGCACCTAAACATAAGCTAAAATTGCATTGTGTTTGCTTTTTTTCTAACTAGATTTAATAAAGCACTGTGAAAATAGACTACATTTAAATCTCTTTTTTCCGAAGATCACAATATTGGGGGTAAATGTTTCAAATGTAGAAATTCTGATGTTAACAGTACTTCCACTACTAGCTGGTGGTCATCCTCTGAGTTTAGCATCTATGTGTCTGTGCTGAATGTGGTTACATGCTATTTCACTCAAGTGAAGCATGTGAGTATAACCTGTCACAGCTTCAGTACAAGTTTATCAAGTTTTGGGATCAAAATTGGTCTAAACTGTGCAGCTCTTGGAAATGCCATTGTTTCATACTTAGTGGCATTTAATGTTCTTTATTTGCAACAGCAATGCAACAAAGCTCTATCATTACATCTTGAGGTAAAAATGTATGAGGATGTAATATTTGTTAATTCATGGTGCAATACAGCTTTGGGTGTGTGTGAAAGAGCCTGACTTATTTTACCTACACACAAAGATATCTACACACACACTGCGCTGCTATCCCTCACTGAGTCTACATGCTCCCCCCCTCACCAATATTAAAAATTACCCCTGAAGATGGAGCTGATGGGGGAAACCTGTGATGTTCTATCTCCACTGTGGATTCCCACGGTGAAGGCAGAATGTTACATGGGCATAAATATCATAGCTTGTGACATCATGTAACATCCTAGTGGTCACTGCCGCATGACAGTTAAAACAGAGAATTTGACTGGGATTTTGGGCCTGAAAATCCCTGAAAAAACAGGGATTAAAATTCAAATACTATTTGCCTTACTTGATCTAATAATCTTAACACAATTTAATTTGACACTTTTGATTAAAAAAACAGAGCATTTACTAGTTATCAAGGTATATTTTACTTCCATTTTTATTTCTATTTTGACAAATGCATAAAAGAATTTCACACAAACAATCACAGCCAATTGTAGCCCCATTTTCTTGGAAATATTTCTTTTTTTATGTTTTCATACAGATTGTTGCATTGCCCTGAATGGCATAAACCACGTTGCTCTGCTCATGCCTGGGTATTCTGTCCTTGGGATATACAAGCTTCTGTCTCAGGGTGTTGGGAAATTTGAAGTGTGCAGGATTGTTGTGTTTGTGAAAGATCATCCTGAGTTTTTCAGATATTACAGACAATTAAGGAATGTCAATACTATGACACTTGTTGTCCTCTTCTTCTCTGTTTGTATGTCACTTCATGGAGGTCTTGGTGAAGGCCTAGTTAGGGTTACCACATCTACTTAATGCCATCCTAAAATGTTTATCTTCCTTCTACTTACCTTCTGTTGTGTAAGGTATCTTCTGAGCCCTATGTTCTAGAGATTTGATGACACTTAGTTTATGGTTTATATTGTTTATGCTTTACAGGGTTACTTCTCTGTACTTTGTCTCCCAAAATACCATGCAAAACAAGACAACCCCCTATTAATGTAAAAATATTCTATCATTCTGTACTAGAAGCTTGCTCTTTTACATTTCAAGCCTTTGCCAAGAAACTCTCAGCAAAGGCTAGACATCCTTGCCACAATGGTAGCTTGAGGTAATAACAAGCCGCGTAATGAATATTCTATTAGTAATCAATTTCCAGACATCTCTCAGTCTTAAGATCAATAACTGTGTATTGCGAGAGCTTAGTATCATCTTCTGCTGTAAAAAAACCCAGTGAAAGTATCATTAACATGACTCGGACAGCAGTCTTACAGTGATTGCCCAGTTAATGTGTGAGTGGATCAATATGGACAGCTTCCAGAGAGGCCGTTTTTATCAGTACAACCTTCTTTATTAGAAACTGGAAGTCTCACAACAACGTTCAGAGACTCTGAATGGTTTGAAGTGCAGTAATTAGAGAAATTGAATAAAGCATTTAAAGATTGTGATTTTATTTTGATTTATTGCAATATCCTGATCCAAGTCACATAAGTTCTCTTTTTTGTCTAAATCTCGAAGACACATTCAGTTTGGTGATGCAGTTGCTCCAACCAAAATAAGATTAGATTTTCTTAGTCACACCATTCTGCTCTGTAATCATTGTTGCCACCTTGTGTATGGATGCCTGCCTCTAAAGTTGATTTTCACACTTCATTGAGTCCCTTGCTAAGCTTTTCTCACTATTTTTCTGCATGATTACTCTCCATGAATTTTCAAAAAGACTCTGGCATTTAAGTACAAGAGCTTTTCATCTTTCTGCCGCGGCTGAAGCTCCTGTTCTCCGAGACGTTTTCCATGTTTCTGCAATGAGTCCTTTGTGTACATAAAACCTCTTTTACTCTTAAGAGTCTCCTTAGAAGTTATCAATTTACGTTCCTTCAGAAGTTGTCCTTTTTTATTTTACTAGACTTAATTAAAAAAGAATGGACCGTGAAATGGTCTTTTCTCTGTTGTTTTTGAAGGGATTCATTCACATTTTTATGCTTATTAAACCTTCAAACTTGGACTTTGTATTGTTGTAAACGTGTTTCCATTTCAGGCCTTTGACAGTTTGCCCTTAAGATTTTGGCACCACCTTTTCAGTCTCTCTTAATTTCTCATTACGGGACAAACCTCATAAAATGAAGTACATACTGCAAGGCAAAAATTGGTTTGGGAGGTGACCAAAAAGCTTGTCCTCAACGACCTTTAGAGGCTTTTTCTGAGGCTTTATCATAGTCAGATGTGAGGCTCGTTCTCCTGTGAGTGTTGATAAGTGAAGCGGATTGAGCAGCATATGCCCAGAGCTGTGAAGGATGTACTGACTAAACCTTAATCAGTGCTTTAACAGCTGTTTTTGCAACTATTTGATTACAGTCAGTGATGTGTGTGTGTGATTGGAGGCGTGTGTGTATGTTTATGTCCTCGCTCGCCCTCTTCTAGTTAAAACCCTTTCATAAAATTGATCAGGCAAAATAAGTTTTTCTGTTTTATTTCAAAATTTACACAGGATCATTGTGTTTTGTTCACTGTTGTGTCCATGCAAGGACAGTACAAAATAAAAAGTCTTTCTAATGTAATGCCCCTTAGTTGTATGGATTTAATAAAAAAGTTTTTTTTTCATGTTCAAAGGCTATTATCATAAATACTCCTGTACACTTAGATCAATAAAGCCTGATAAAACATGTCAGATTGAATGACTCCTTTCACAGCATGTGTCAGCCCCACCAAATTTATTCACTTACCAAGCCTGGAGCTTCATCTGCAGCATAAGAAGTTATTCTTTTTTGGCTTTGTGGAAATATTTCACTGAAACTTTGCTGAAGTTTAGCTTAAAGTCCTCATCCTGACTTCTGCCAATTTTGTTTAATCCAGTAATGATGCCTGAGATTATATTCCCTTAAAAGCAATCATGTAGTTTCACTAAAGTCCAATAAATGCACACATGGAAAGCAGGGGAGATGGGCTGTAAGTAGCCTTTGGGAGTTTGAAACCCCTGATTTAGAGTAAATGCATGTTAATTACCAATAATCGAAAGCCCTTCTGCTCTTTTATGGCCTCTTGCTTGCTTATTCTATCATTGTGTCTTGTTTGTTTTATCTATCACCCTCGTCCTTCATTGCATGATCTTACACCTGTTTCACACTGGAAGCATTTTGTTTGTGTACATTTGCAGCGTGTGTCAGCTACAGCGAGTGCCACCACAGCTTTTACACCAGGCAGTAAAATATCTTGAAGCTTCAGTGCACACCCATGCTGTCACAGCTCTATCCCTTTAAAGATATCACTCCAATAATTAGCTTCTATTGAAAGTTTAGAAAGGACCACAATAAATCCCCCCACAAGGAACCTGATTCATTGCATAATTGACCTGAGAAACCTGCAGAATGAGAGTCTTCTTTATGAACGGGGAGTTTCTCCACGGAGGAGGCAAACTGAAGCTTTAACTCTAAGAGGCACAGTCAGGAAGAGTAATTATACAGTTTATATCTTTTCTGTGAAATGTTCTACCACTGTGGACATACATGTCTGCTAGTTTAAGGTAGATATGGCTCTTTATTTGTTATATTCTGTCTGTTCTGGTTGAGAAAAACGTGTCACAGAAAAAACAGGTGAACTTCCTACTCTCAAGATTGACCAGACGCCCCTGGGAAGAAGGCTCTGATTTTATAACATGCTTGCAGAAAGGAAAACAGGCACACTGCTGCTGCTGCCAGGCAGGTAAAAAGCATCCCGTGTGAAATGGCCCTTAGTCATTGTATCAAACAGATCAAGATGAGCTAACTGGCTTCATTATAGCCACAGTTTAGTGTGTGAACTAGTGCTGTTAAGCTTTATTGGCTTGTTATGAGGCAACTACAGCACTCTAACAAAGTTACTCAGTGCTGAAAACAGGCTATTGAGGCTCTCTGTTGAAAAGGCATGGATGTCTGCCTGTTTGTTTGTATGTTTGTTTTTCTGTTAGCAAGATAACGCAAAATTACTGGATGGATTTACATGAAAATGTTTACCAGAGGCGTGGTTTGGTCCAAGGAAGAAGCCATTACATTTTGGTGGTGATCCGCATATTTTTCTGGATGCAAAAAATTCCCCAAATTTGCCAAAAATCCCATGAGTTAACATTGGACCGTGTTTTAAAGAATCATATCTCTGACATCACTTGATGGATTTGCTTCAAAATTTACACAAAAATAAATATATAATATAACTCTATCATCACGGTCACAAGATTGAGGTCACAAAAAAACATTGAAGTTTTATAATGGCAAATCCCATTCATTTCTCCTCGGCTGCTGTGAGAGCTCCGCCCCTTTACATCATTATGGGAATTGTAGTTCATTTGCAAACTGACGTCAATGTTTTTCAAGCCTGTGTCACATTACCCAGCTTCCCTTGCAATGCCAGCGGAGGAGTTCTCCATGTGGACAGACATGAGCGGAGACTTTGCCGTCATAACGGAGCACGTGGTGATCCAGAATTGTATCTTGGCGGAGGTCTTGCACTTTCTGAGTGCTTTTCTTGTCCCTCTTGAAAGTTGTTGTACTGTTACATCACCTCTGAATCCACTACTTTGAGAGGAGAACATCATACATCGTTGCTTTTTAAGAGAAAAATAAGATCATTTTCTGTTTTACATTGTACTTATTGTAGCTCATAAACAACCCTTTGGTTATGAAAGGAAGGGATAAGCAATAATTTGCATTCCAGTTGAGATTCTGAAACAGCAAGGCAAGTTAAATGTCACAGGTCGACAGTGTAAATTGTTGCAGAATAGAAAAAGAAATGCAGAAGGTTAAAATGTTCACAGTGAATTCTTCCTCCTGTTGTCCCTGTTGCTTTTCTGTCACTCTGAAGGAGGAAGAAAATGGAAATGAGGTTGAATTTATTCCCAATAACCCGATGCTGTGTTATTTTGACAGGATGTTTGTATTCATGTGTGGACACTGGGGGTGCCTGAGGTTCATTTGCAACTGTTAGAGGAGGGAATGATGAAAGTCTTATCAAGCCCAGGCCTCAGTGCTCCGAGCTGCCTGACCTACCTCACGCCCAGCATAAGAATTCAATTCATTTCTCCCTTTTTTAGATGAGTACTTGTTCATCTCCCCTCCTCTTGTATTGATATTCATACAGAACTCTCCTTCAGAGGATATTGCTACAGTATGTGCGCGGCTTATCAGCAAGGAAAGTAATGACAGTGTTTGTGTTGCTGGTGTGATGGAGGGTTCGAGATTTGGAGGCTGTCATAAGTGTGTATTTACCTCCCTTTCTTCTCTGAAATGAGTATAAGTAAAGCTTGTGTAACTTTACCTGCAGATAAAAGATAAAGTAATTTGAGTGTTAGCACCGTCCCTCTCTCTCAGATATGAAAATGGGTCTAACAACAGAGCAAAAAAGAAGGTAACACTTTGGTCCATACTTGCTTTTAAGGTACACAGCCTGTGAAATTTGTGTTGTTGGAGAGCTGGTAGTTCTCGAGGGGTTCCAGGCTGGCCTGTGACTGACTTCCAACGCACTATCCTGTCTCTAGAATAAATGGATTGAAAGATGTGTTGCAAGAAAAATGAGTCAAAATCAGAGCAAACTGGTAGCTTTCTTGTGACATTATACACTTGTTGTCCCTTTGCCTTACACTAAGGAGACATTGATGGTGTTTGTCACAGGGTGAGTCAGTGTCAGTCCATGACTCAAAGCATGTCATGTTATGTTTGTGTTTAGTAAAATGAAAACTTAAACAGCCAATTTTAAAAATGAATTGACTTTCTGTAAGAAGTGTGTCTGACATCACTCTCAGAAGGGGAGCTCTAGATATAACTTGCAGAGTTTTGTATTCCCCAAATAAAATGAATAAGCTGCAGATGAGTTTTTGTCACAATACTGAATTGTTACTGTGCTGAGAGTGGCATGGCTTTGTTATCCTTTAATTGTCATTTTTTAATATGTATTTTATCTGTATATTTAATGGACACCTTGAGAAAGACACATCTTTGGAAGAAAACTTTCCACCATTAAAAATGCTCTTCACTGTTAAAATATGGACACACATGAGGTGCCACTTAATGGCTTAATTTGCCTTAAGCAACCCCCCTCTGCAAAAAACATTTATTTATGCCAGCCAAACTCAATCCTTGTTTCGCTACCCTAAAGAATAAGGGTCTGTGCAGCCTTGGGAAATCTGTATGTTGATGGGGTGTTTGCAAGTTTTTCACCAGTTACACTATGCTACATGCAAAAAACTCACACAACAAAAATGATTTACATATTTGCAATTATTACTCAAGACCCTTTATCATCTTGCAACAGTTCAAGAGGGGCACATTGCTGCCACTTCCACTTTCATCCTCGTCAAAACAGACAGATAACTGTCAGTTGTCACTTTCTCTAAGGGAAAGAAATTGAGGTCCAAAAACAAGAATGTGAAGTTTTTCATCACATAAATGTAATAATTGATCACCTAATCACAAATTCACCACTATGGATCTACCAATGCTGCACTTCATGGCTGATGTAAATCTTTCTAAAGGGGATATATTTAACTTGCAACCCTTAATAGGCTGGAATAAGTTGAAGCTTCCAAACACAGGAGAATATTCAGAGCACTTGCCAGGGTGCCTGCAGAGTTTTTGTGTTACTTGCAAATAAAAAGTACAACCTGCAAAGGACATTTGTTATGGATACATGCAGCGATGTTACAGTTCAGGGTGCCTGCTCAAATGGAGATCTGATCAGAATCTTTTTTCTCTCTCTGTAGCCTTTTCTGATTATGATTATGAAACATTAAATTTGGGTTTTTTTAGTGAATTACTAAATGTACACATAATCATTGGGTCTTCACAAACAACCCTTACCACGACAACCTCAAACACTCAGCAGCTCAATACAGTAGACATTTAAAGCTTAAAGAGCCAGGGCTGATATTGAAAATTTATTTTAACCATTTTCAGAAATGGTTAGAAATGGTGCTACAAGTAATGCAGACACGTTTATTTGTAGTCTATAGAGCAGCATGTTGCTATACTCTCCCTTTTTCATGTGTGCGTGTTCACAGTCAGTGTCAAAGGGCTGCTGTGTGCTCAGAAAAATGATCAGGTTACAGAAAACAAGTAGAATTTCCAATTTGATGTATTGCATGTACAAAGGCAGCATTTATCAAAGGTACCTTAAAATAGCAATATAAATCATAGAGGGATCGGTATCTCTCAGCCCTACAAGGAACCCTTTTATGTTCAATATCTGAAGTAGTTTCACTCACTATATGATGGCACAATGAACAAATTAGTATTCAGTACAGTGAGTGTGTGTGCACGTGAGTAAGTGTTGCTCTTTTAGTCTCTTTGTAGAGGGCCACTTTCTTAACATACAGGAAATAATTGCTGTCCTATATATTTCTTTTTTCATGGTAATTCATGGTAATATGCAAATGAATAATACACAAATTCCATACATAAATTCAGGTTCAAGCATGTCACGCTTCATGAAGAACTTAAACTGGTCTTTTTTCTATTTATGTAACCTTTTCAAGATGAAGGTCTTGGACCATGTAAGGACTTGATTAAGAGGAAGATTTCAGGTACAGTTTCTCTGGCCCATGATGCCCTCTATATGAAGAAAAGTACAGGTATAATCCAGGATAGGTGCTCAAAAATCATGCAGAAAGAACAAAAATCGTGAAAAATGGTGGTGACAGAGAAATTGAAGAAAACATGAACGCTCTAAAACTAGGGCAGAAGTAAGCCTGTAGCATAGATACAGGTGTAACACACACCTCACCAACTGAAACAAAGTAAACAAGAAAAGCAAAAGGAGACATTTCACTTATTTTTGTTGTGTCTATTTTATGTCCTTGAGGGAAAGATCGGAGGTCTGTCAGTCACTTTTTCCTTGTTGCATGTAGAGGAACAAACACTTAAAGTCCAAGTTTTTCTGCATGTTCACTGGAGCGATCGAAATATCTCGTATCTAAAAATATATATTCGTGTCTGTCAGCATGATTCATTTACCTTAACAGAAATGTGAACGTGAGCTCAGCTGTGTTTTTACATGTGTGTGATAAGAAGTTAGCACAGATGCTAATGTGGATGGGGATGTACTGGTTTAAGAGGGAGATTGTAAGACACTGAACAAACTGCATTTCTACACATATACACTGTGTTATAAGAAATGCTTCTTCAAGTCATTTTAGTGTATGTACTACATGTCTTTGCTGATGGAGCTGGCGTTATCTTTTTAAGAAAGTTTAGTCAAATTTTCTGCTGCTACGGTCTGCCTCTTAAAACTTAGGATGTTTTCAAAACCATATACTGTACTAGCAGAATGTACTAATTTTGCAAAAACTAATTTTCTGAAATCTAAATTTGTTCGGAAAAAAATTAGCAGCATGCATTGGACCAGTCTACCTCACGTACTGTTACCCACAATGCCACTCTCCAATGAGTCAGGGGTCAAAATGGCGGAAAGCCAGCCTTAGCAGTATTAGCATGATTATTGATTCTTTTACATTTAAATAACAGTAAAGCAAATCAAACTTGGTAGACTTCTTTTTTTTCGCATAGTCACATGGATGTTGAACACTTCTTGTGTGAGTTCAGTGGTAAAAATAAAGAAAAAACGTATAGATCACTTGTTAGACTCCTTTTAGTCCATTAATGGACATTAATTTGCTAAGCTACCGTTTACTTTAACTTTCAAGACCAGAAACAGAAATCAGCAAAATTAAAGAGCTTGAGAGGGAAATCACATAGATACATTTGCAAGGTTAAAAGAAATGTTATTTTAATATGTAATATTACAGGCCATGAAACAGAAGTATAAGAATCAGCTCAGTCAGAGCTACATTACTAAAAGATAACAGCAGTTTGGCAGTCATACTACATACTACTACCAAACAGAGTATACTGCTTCCTGTATTAGCAAAGTGGTAGTAGCAGTAGTATGTAGTAGGCAGTTTTGAAAACAGCTTTAGTGTGCATGCTTCGTCACTGATGACATCATGCTAAGACAACATAGCAGGCCCTTAGAAATACATAAGACCTTTATAGATTTATCCTCACTGAGGTTTAATCACCAAAAAATATGTTTCTACATTTTAAGAACTGAAAAATGGAATCGAAACGTCCTTTTTAATTTAACACAAGAACAAGGTTTCTTTCAGTTTGCGTGTCTTTGTCAGCCACACTCTGCTTTTTTTTCAAAGGGAATCAATGCTGAAGACTCACAGCTTATTTGAGTCGCAAATCCTTTTTTCTTACAGTTATTCATTTGGACTTTCTGCCTTAATTGGATAAGAAGAGAGATTCAGTAGATAGAGTTGGAAAGGGTGAGAAGGACTTAGAGAAAACAGGCCACAAAGGGGCCCAGGCCTTCAAACTGCACCAGCCAGTAGCTCAGATGTCACTGCCTCTTCACAAATGACTTTTTAACAGTACTTTCATTTACCTGTCGCAGTGGCTTTAAGGTCAAGCTACCCTCTATTATAAACCACTTAGTTATGTGATATGACTACATGCCTGTTTTTAACTCTATATCAGTATTTCATTTTTTCTTAAAGGACGGTTACCATCAATATTGGTAAATAGAAACAGCCTGCAGCTTAGGTAGTAAAAGATACATCACTCATCCCTAATTTTTAGTTTATTGTTAACTCCTTGTCTCATTTCTTAGCATGGTTTGGACAGAACTTGTGGCCTGTCAACAGGTGGGGCTCATAACACTCTGGCTGTCCTCCCAGATGGCTGTCGCTCCTTTCCATTTTAATAAACAGTCTATGTAGTGCCTTCAGACACAACAAAGAGCAACGATCGTTCATTCATCTCTCCTGCAGCATTTCAGACCCATCACACTTTCCCCGTCTGATGACTCTGAGTGTCCTTGTTCACCCACTGTTAAGCAATCTGTTGCCTTTCCTTTATTCTTTTAAAAAATGAACGGCCTGTCCTGACCACAGGAAATCATTTGTTGCAGCAGAGCTTTCATCTTTTCCCGTCTGTTTCCGACTGATGTTCTTCAAGTTCCAGTGCTCACATTGCATAAAATGACAGTGAAAAACAGCAGGAAAACTACTTAACCACACAAAAGATGTCTCTCTGACCTTTTTTGAATCATTGCTCTTTGTTGTGTCTACTATTTTTCTGCATACATTTTTGTGGTTGATTTAGTTTTAAAAGCAATCATTGTCCTTTTTTGATCTTTGCTCACGTCCCTGCACTTGCATGCGTTTAGCGTAATTTTGCTTCATACTCAGTTTGTAGCGTTGAATATTCATGCAGGCTTATCTGCTGACTAAATGGGCCCCTGGAATACATTTAGTACCTGCACAGAAAGCAGATGGCTGCATACATTATCTTCATTAGCTCAGCGTGGCTGGCAGATGGCTACAGAAAACATATTGCTTATATCAACCTTAATATCACCTGTATGAACCACATGGCCAGACTGGACCGCCTCTATTTCTATCCAGGAATGACTTGACTTCTCCATTAAAACACCTGATGTAGCGTGAGTTTGAGAAGGTGAAGATACTCATTAAGTCTCTGATGGAGAAAATTTGTTTTAAATGTTAGCCAACTTTGAGGTTATTGGTTTTTTATAATCAAATTTGCATGGCTTAAACTTCTCCTCTGATTTTTGGCTGCAGCAAAGCACTTTGAGTCAGAGAACTGCCACTCTCATTAATTTTTGACATGAGATAGTTGTGCATGTGAATCCCTGAAGATGATGGCATGTGATTGGCTGTTTCACCTTTTGTGATTGTGAGCACTTGAATGGATGTCCCTAATAAAGTGGCAGGTGAGAGTATAAATCCCTCTGATTGTGTCTGGGTTCAAACTTTTCTCTTTTTTTTTTTTTTTTTTTTTTTGCCCCGGCTTATAACATCATGTTTCTACTTAATCCTTTGACTGGCATTGTAACCATGTGGTTGACTTTTTGCTGTCAATACACTTTATTTAACTCTGAAAGCCCTGAGTACTTTAAGTTTTATATTATGTTTTTACCTTAAAGCTATGTTCATGTGTTGCATCAAAATAATGTGCCCTTCAAAAATGTTTAGAAACAATATTTCAGTCGAGGTACAACTTGTAAGGATCCTGCTTTTGTGGAATGTGTAGTGCCTCCCAAAAAAATGTGCCAAAATCCCCTCCTCCCCTGACAGAAAGCCGAGACTTCCTCAGTGAAGCATGGGTAAGGAACTGGTCTTTTTGGGGTTTTTCCTTTCTGGGATGCTCACTTCGCGATCTGTCTTTGACTTCACCAATTTCACTAAACTTGGTCCTAAGTTTGAACCAGGGCTGACTACAAACAACGCTGCTACCCTTAGTACCAGAACACCAGCTTCCAGTTGTAGGGGATTTTGGCACAATTTTTTGGGCACTACCCACATTTAGCTGTGTTGCTCATTCCACCAATGCAAGATCCTTACAAGTTGTGTTCGTTGTGGAGATAACAAGGCTTTCCAACAATATAAAATACAATTATAAATGGTAATATTAAGAGGGGAGAAAAAATCAACAAAACTAACATTTACAAACTGTCAGGAAAATTCCCCACACTGCCTCTGACTGAAAGCCCAGATGGTCAGAACGACAGGAGAGGGAGCTTTGTCTTTAGTCTCTGGTTGCTTGCAAGGAGTGGAGCAGTTTACAGCAGGGCAACTTCCTCTCGCACTAAAGATCCATAGCATCTCTTCAGACTTATACAAAAATGGGCATTTGTCCAGAAACAAGCATCATCCAATAATATTGCAGTTCAGAGTTACACAAACATGCGTCACACAGCAGTCATCTTGCTCACTCCGAAACTTTGAGTTCTTCAGCTGATATGACGGCGCAGTCCTCACTTATCAGAAACAAGATATTCTGTCTTGATTTCTTGTTTCCGGTTTCTAGTTTCAGCATGAATCCTTTTCACACAGGCATATAAAAGGATCATAATACGTTTGTAATCATAATGATAATAGATTTATACTTTTTCTATTCACAAACTTTTTTTGAGGAATATAGTTTCAAATAAAACAAGTTTTCCCTCTTTTTTTGTAAATTCCATGTTTCCTGCACTGTTTTAAGTTGCACAATCTCCACCTTAACAGAATTGTTAGGAAAAATAGACCACATTGGCTAAACTTGGTTATAGGATCAATTTGTTAAGGTACTTTCTTCCCCTAATGTTTCTGTTCACTGTACTGCACACACAAACACATACACACCATGTCACTCACTGAGAAACTCCCCCCAGAGTGATCTTGATTTCTTGACCCATTTGATATTAACTAACGCAGTTGTTACTGTTTTATTGTTACCCAGTAATGCTTTAACATTGGTGTTGATTGTTATGATGTGTTTCCATCAGGCTTCTTCCTCAAGCAGCTTAGCTATAAAACACTTCACACATAAGAACTGAGCAAAACTCAAGTTACCACATGAACTGGTGAAGTTCTCATGAGAAGCACTAATATTGTTTATTTATCAGATGAGTTTTGGCACATTTTCAATCACAGAAAAACAAGAGTGAAGAACAACTAAGAAGCAGGAAACATTGTTATATGAAAACAGAAAACTGAATTCATAAATACAGAAAGTATCATTAATGCATGCTAAGCAGGACGATATCTAAGTGACTAAATCTGATTAAAACAGCAGGAAAAATCCTTGGTATGGCAGCACCTGTAACTCCCCAAGACCTTTTTGAACAGACAACCCTCAGACTGGCAAATAATGTTCTATCTGATGCGTCTCATGTACTGTGCACTGAATTTGTTTTACTTAACTCAGAAAGGAGGTACAGAGTTCCTCTATGTAAGCATAACAGATATAAATACTCATTCATCCTTCTGTCAGTGAAGCTCATTAATGAGCAGATTGCTCAAGATGGACAGAAGAGAGTCTGAGGTTAAGTTACGCAGAGTTTGTACAGAGATGCTGAATTGCACTTTTCACTTGATGGTGAATTTGCACTGACATGCTACCTTTCACTTTTTTATCTGATGATTTTTTTAAGTAATTTATTTATTTATTGTAATGTGAGTTCTTTTATTAATCCTGGAAGCATGGGTGGATTGTGTTGAATGTGTTGACTGTGTAGCAGACCCCTCTATCCAAGAAAAATTTCTCCCAAGGGAGACAATAAAGATACTTTTGACTTTTGACTTTGACTTTTGATGATGTTCACACTGGACATGTTTTACTTGCCTGACAGCGGCAGTGCATTACTATTTTTATTTCGATGTATATGTTAACAGGCCAGGGCTTTCAGACTGGAAGGGTGAACCCCACGTGTCTCCCACGCCAAAAATCTTGAGAAAAGGAGGCTGGTCTGTTTTTTCTGTGGCAGAAAACGGCACATAAACAAGCTATATTTACCTCAATCCAGCTGGTATGTATGTCTACAGTAGCAGAATATGTCACAGGAAAGATAGAAACTGTCCAATTACTCTTCCTGTCTGTGCCTCTCAGAGTTAAAGCTCGGTTTGCCTCCTCTTTGGAGAAACTCCCCTTGTTTGTCAGATTGCTTTCATTCTGCAGGTTTCCCCGCTCAGTTATGCACCGAGTCAGGTTCCTTGTGAGGAGATTTATTGTGGTTCTTCGTAAACTTTCAACAGAAGCTCATTACCGGGGTGATACTGAGAGATAGAACTGTGACAGCAGGGAGACGCTCTGAGGCCGCTGGCCATCCACGTGCCTGGTGTGAAAGCTGATTTGTGTTCAACCAGATTTGATTTTAGTCACCCAGGACACATTTTTACTCTTAATGAATAATAACCCAAAATAGGCACAGCAGTTTTATCCACAAGGAGACATAGCTGTGACAATCTGGACAGTTTTTGTAGTAAGAACTAAAATAGACTCAAAGTGAGGTTTTTATTACACATCAGACGCATCATTTATCTGTCATTGTATTTTTATGGACGTGATGAATTTAGCTGGAGATGTTTCAGGTATTTTTGCATCAAAGATGAAGTGAATATTGTGTAAACTTACTGTCTTTTTTTTAATAAACAAACGACACCTCCTTCCTTTCCCCTCTGTATTTATTCAGTGGCTGTTTTTATGTGTGTTAGGTTTATTGTAGAGGTTTATTTTGTTCTGCACTATTATTAAAGATCAATGGATACAGAGCTGCTGATATAAATTCCACTACTCCCCAAAGGCTTTTCTTTATATGCTGTTTTTCATACCACTATGAGTCACGGTGGATTCATTCTCCATCTTTATCCACCCCCTGTAAACACTGAACTGTTTTTTTAAGAGTATGTGATTAATAAGTACACTTTGTGATCAAATCAAACACAAACAACTTCTGCGTTGACTCTTGTGTGCAATTCACTCCTAAACATTTTCAGTATGATCACAGAGTACTGCTTGGGTGATTCATTTTTATCAGAGATGTAATGCAGCAAGGGAAAGTTGGAGCCTTTCCACATCTTTCAAGTGGAGATTACTAATAAGTAGCCAACTAGGACTACAGATTTTGTTGGGGACATTTACCTTAATTTCTTGATTTTAACAAGCACCCCATATTTTCACGATTTTTGCATGGAAAAACACTGTACTCTCATATAACACGCACCCAAATTTTGCCCAAACCTTACTCTCAGACAACTAAAAAATTACCTTTATTCAAAGTTTTAATCAATGAAATGTCAGTATTTTCACAACAAATACTGTACACGATTTTCTCTCTCAAAAGGATGTGGAAACACCTTTTGCTTCACGCATGCGCAATTACTCCATTTCTGCCCGAGCATGCTCAGTCGTAGTGTACCGACCAATCAGATAGCAGCTAGCAATCACGGCGCAGCTATTTTAATCCCCTTGCTCTTAAGATGGCAGCGCTCTGTGTCTGCCGGTGAGTGATACCGTAACACTTAAGAATTACACTTTCAAAGGTAAACTAATTAAGACACAAAATATTTGATTAGAAAAGTTTAACAGTCAGTTTAATAAGAATTATGCAAGTTTGGTGGTAATGTTTCGCAGAGAAAGCGAATATTCCAGCTTTTTGTATCAGATGTGTTGCAATTGCGATGTTGGCGAGACGAAATATTTTAAGTATTTTGCTTGTACTCGTGTATAATACACACCCAAAAATTGGACCTTATTTAAGAGCAAAAAAAATGTGTGTTGTAATCGAGAAATTACAGTAATAACATAGATTTTTTGAATATCTTGGAAAAAGGATGGCAAACAGCTGGCACAGTTGTGTTCAATGAGTAGGGGGCCATCCACGGGGAGAAGAATTCAGGAGTATCCGCACAAGTTTTTAATTGTATAGGCGTTCGTCCACATGTAAACAGCGTTTCAGGTGCCTGAAAATGCACATTTTTGAGAACAGGTCCAAGGGTAGATAAATCCAAAAATGCCGACTGAGCGTTTCTGTGTGGACAATGAAGGGATGGCTTCAGAAATATGACGTCATAGGCCCACCTCTCCCTTAAACCGCATGCACAAACCCTGACAACTACAGAAACAATGGCAAACTACATTGCATTGATGCTGCAGCAGCTTCAGAGCTTGTTTTGGTTTTTACAGCAAAATCTTCTGCTCCTCTGCAACTGCTGTGAGCAACAAGAGGACATGGAGAACAACATACACCAAGTTGTATTCACTTTTACTCGTGATGTGTATGTATGCTCCATGTCTTCTTCTCTGTATGCTCCATGTCTTCTGTATGCTCCATGTCCTCTTCTCTGTTGTTGGTGTATGTCTTCAGCAGCGTTGCAGTGCCACTTACAGGTCTAACCTATGAATCAGACATGTGCAATGACTTTATTGTCACTGCACGTGTCACAAGTACAGGGCAACGAAATTTATCATGTATGTTCAATATACTACAGTGTTTCCAGTGTTTACTTGTAGAGGGACACGTTTCTTGACACAATGCCGTCTTTACGTAAAACTATTTGAAAACGTTTTGATCTCCATGTGGACAGGGCCTAGACCTGGTCAGCCTTAGGGACAGTCTTTTAATTCTCAATATTATCTTTGTGCTTTCCTGAAGATTGTAAAGATTGTCCCATGCTCGGCTGTGTTGGACCGTTTCCATTATGTCTTGGGGGTTTATCAAGCAAGGATTTGATTAAAATTGAATAAAAAAATGAAATGTGTTGTCTCTGTAGAGGATCAGATGCAGCTCTCTTTCCCTCCCCTTTGGAAATGCTCTGATATGAATGTGCGGAGAAGCTACGGGAGGCTATGATTATGAGCTCTGCTCTGATTGGCAGTCCATGATCTAATGAGACAGGGAGGAGGGGTTACAGGCTGTGGTGCAGACTTCCCGAACTGTCATGGTGTCTGCCTGTGATGAGCAGAGAACACATGTAGGTGGAGACTGTATAGCAATGACATAACAGTCCCCAGGAAGTGGAAAAAAAACAGATTATTTAAATGGGCATTTTTTAAGAAGTGTAGCCCATTTCTCTGTGGATTGAGAGGTCAGTAAAAGTTGTCATGTTCTGCTCCCCAAGCTCCTGAAAGCAAAAATATCTATATTGCAGGATGTGGGACACATATAAATTGTGACAGCAGTGTTAAAATTAAGATTATTTTGTTAAGCAAAACCTTGATAGTGCCATTTCCTTTTTTCACCACAGAGCTAATTTTCAGCTATAACCTTAAAAACCCATTGTGTTTTTCCTGAATATTAACACAAATGAACCACACTCTAATTTTCTTTTTCAGAATTGAGCTCTGAGAACCTTCGAACCTGCTTTCAGATTGTGAACGCCTATATTTACTTATCTGCCACCGAGTTTCTGCAGGTGAGACACGCACACAGAGACCGTAAAGTTGTTGTTTATTCAGCACAGATCCTTCTCTTGTTAATGTTGATTTTGTTTCTCCCCGCAGAACTATGCCGAGTCATTGTGTCGATCCTTCTGTGATCTACTTAAAGACATCACGAATGAAGGACAGGTCCAGGTGCTGAAGGTATCATCACACATCTCCTCTCAGACACAGAACTAACTATTGTTTATCCTCTGTCTCTTTTTCAACGGGGATTATTCTCTCATCCTGCGTACTTATGATCCAATACAATGTTTGTTTGTTTTGTCAGCGTGGCTCTGCAGGTGAACTAGAGGTTACATAAAAAGTGATATATGCATAAACACACAAGCAGAAACAGTAAGATACAGTGCTGAATGTAAAATGGGAAGAGATGACAGTGGTTGAACCTTTCTTTTCTCTCTGAACAATTTCATTTTTCTCATAACAGCATATTCACAGCTACCTATATCTTGTCCTTTAACATTTGTGCTATAAGCCCCTAACTTAACAATATAATCAACGTTATGTGAAAGACTTTTGTACAACAGTTTTGTAGTAACCTTTAAAATTAAAGGTCAATATGACAGTTCAGTACAACCACTATACTAAGAAAATACAATTGATAATTCTCTGTTCTTGGTTTTTAGAAACCTAGCTTTACAAAGTGCCTTGGCAAACGTACAGGAAAATAGAGAAGACAAAGCTCAAGAGTTTAAGCACAAAAGAAACTAACCAACAAAAAGCACAATTTAAATCAAAGAAGCATAAGAAACCAACGGTGCTCATGGAAGGGGCACATTTCAAGGAACAAGAGGAAAACCTAAAACCCAAGAACACAAACAGTCCAAACCCACACACCCAACACGGTATGAAAAACAAAAAGACTGGATTCTGAACATTTTTTCAACCAAAGGTTATGTTATCTAACTTTTGTCCAGGTTGCTTCAAGACAATTTGAATGGCATCATCCAGATCCAGGCAGAAACTAACAAAACCACAGTCCTGGTGCTTCAGAGTAAACGTCACACCACATACAGTATACCATCCACAGGGGGCCCCAAAACAAGTAAACTGAAAGATCCTCAGGGACACTTTAAGTCAACTGATTGAATTAATATATTTTTAACCCCATTTGCTTTGCTGTTTCAAGCTATATGTGACGCCCCTGAAACGTTTTGCCCCCACTGTGAACATCACAGAGACAGATGGGGGCAGAGCATCTCCAGAGGTAGTACCAAAGCCTTAGTATTGGTGAGAGGGGCACACGCTGACCCAGCAGGATTGGTAATGCTGCATGTATTTGGCTCTCTTGCTCTCTTCTTCAATAACACAAATATTACATACTTGTGGAATCAATGTGAATGTCTTGAGGCGTAATGAAATCTTTGCATTATTGCCGCACCTAGTGCAAATGCACTGTTGATAGGGCTGTTTAATTAGTTTTTGAAATATCAAAAAAGGGAGAGAAATATTTAATGTAAAAACAAATTACCAACCATATGTACTTTTAATTGAAGTATTTTATCAGCCTAGTTGTCAAGCATGTTTTGTTTTTTTTTTTCAAATGAAACCTTAAACACTCAGTATGTTTCTACTGCAAAGAGGATGGAAAAAAACAACTTCCAGAGTAGGGAGGGAATCATGGGAGTGATTGCCTGCTACACACTATTCCTCCCCCAAACAGATGAACAGTAGCTTCCTGTGATCAAACTGCAAGCGACATGAGTGAACATCAACAACAAAATCCTCTTGATTGCACTAAATCCTGTTGGGGTGTGCCAGTTGCTCACAAACGGTACAGAGCACTGGGCTGTGATGTGTCACCCTGACAGCCCGTTCCCATTTCATCTTCTGTTGCATGCAGACAGACAGGAAATGAGGAAAGATTGTCACAGTCTGAATTTTCTTGATTTTTTTGTTGCTTGACTCGCATAGCAGATCTTGATAGTCTTTTTTCATAAAAGGAGATGCTGCATTAATGATATCCATATCAGTCATTTGAACAGTGTGCTTTTACTTGACTCAACACCAGAGAAATCATTTGTTTTATTTGCAATCTTTTCATTGTCAAGCATTTAAGTCAGGAGTGAGTCCAAACTGACAGCTTTCAGTCATGTGAACTGTGCAGAGGGCCTGGAGAACAAAAGAGTGTCACCCGGCATTTACTAATGTGTGGAGCTTCAGCACAGGCTATTTGAAACTTCATGTTTACAAACTAACACTTGCTTGTTTCCCAAAATGGAAAAGTGTTCCTGCTAGATGCCTCCTTGAGTATATGTACCACATATATTGTAACAGTGGAGAATCCTTCCCCCTACACCACTGCCACAATGAAATTCTTCAAATATATGGATGTTATTTATATTATTGATGTTTGGATCAGTAATGCTGGTGGGGAATAAGGAATGAGAAAGTATTAACCTTTTAAACATCTATGAGTAATTAGCTAAGATTGTTAGCTGTCACTTACAGTAAGTGTTTTAGGGTAATAATTGCCTTAGAGGGTGTGATATTCTTTTTAAAAAAGTATGTCAGGAAGGTATAAGTATTTTTGAAGCAACAGTCTGTGTAATTTACGGACACAGTGTAGCATCCAACAGCATTAATCCACTATTTGCTTCTCTGTGGATTTTCTGTCTGTAATGGGCCAATGTAGAGGAGTAATTAGAGCTGGTCTCCAATGAAAAATATTATCCCTTTTTAAAATTTTTTTTTTTAAAAAACATCCTTGTTTACACATATGTTCAGCAGCTGACACCGTCAATTTTCCTATCATGTGAAGCAGAAGGATGCATTTCTTGTCAGCCAGAATATTGTGTTGTTTGGTTGAAAAGTTTGACAGTTTTATCATGTTTTTTCTGCCATTCAGTCCGAATTCCTCTACTGGGATCAGGATAATACTTATCTTGTATTCCTGTTTCTATCTATCTTTCTTGCTTGCTTTTTCATTCTCCAAACTAACTTAACTTGTGTCCTTAAAAGTTTTGAGTGACACAAATGGGAGGTTGAGAGTGGATAAAAAAAAAAAAAAAGAAGACAAGATTGGATTACCTGATCTTATCTGAGCGCTTATTCCTTTTTGTTTTTTGAGCAACACTTTTCAGGATTTGACCTTATTCAATAGCTTTAATCCACCTAGATTGCCTTTAGACATTTAGGCCCAGAATACTGGAGTCTGCCTTGGGGCCGCTGTTGACCTAAAAGGAATTTAGGTCAATTATGAGGCCAGGAGCTATGAAGATGCCATTGGCTTTCATAAAGTCCTGGAAATATCAATACTAAATTAAATTTGCCCTTGACATGTTGGCTATGTGTCCCCCAAAACATATTTATTTTGATTGCACCTGTGGGACAGTGGTACTAGAAGATACTTCTCTGATTGACATGCATTGCTCCATCTGTATTAATGTGTCATACATTGCTATAAGTAGCCATAGTGTACCTGATCTGACAGATCAATATAGTGCTGGCAAGAAAGTTTATCAAACTGCCAATTCAGAAGTGTTTTGTTTTTTATGTGGCAGAAGAACCTACTCTTTGAATGTACTGTGATTTGTCTTCAAAAACCTGAGTAAAACAGCCACAGTTTGAGAAAAATGACACGTAGATGATTGGCGAAACATACCAGTGACATTTTGAGATGGATGAATTCTAGTAGTAGTAGGTTCAATAGCTTTATTTGAAAAACCCCACACAAAGAAGCATGAAAATAAAGGAAACACATGCAATGAAAGAAACATCGATACCAACTACATTCAGAGGGTAAAATGAGGGACAGAAATGGAAAGGACAGTCAGTTTCTCAAATTTCTTAGATTAGCAAAGCACCCATATTGTAAGATCAAGGTGTTATTGCCCAGTGCATTTACACAAACAGATTTGAAAAAATGTAAGATACCTGGACCCTAAACAGTGAACTAGCACTCAGTAGAATAACATCCATCCATCCATTATCTTTACAGCTTATAACTTTCAGGGTCACGGGTTGCTGGAGCCTATCCCAGCTGTCATTGGGTGAGAGTTAGGATACATCCTGGACTGGTCGCCAGCCAATTTCAGGGTCACATAGAGAGAAAGACAACCAGTCACACACTCACCCACACCTAAGGGCAATTAAGAGTCACTAATTAACCTAGTGAGCGTATTTTTTAGTCTGGGGGAGGAAGCCAGGGTGCCCAGGGAGGACCCATGAATGGATGGGGAGAACATACAAACTCCACACAGAAAGGCCCTGACCAACACAGGGTTCAAACTAGCAACCGTCTTGCTGTGATGCATGCACAGTTGTGTTTATTGGACATATGAATTGTAAAGCCACTCTAAAATGTAAATCCTCTGGCTGTGTTTTGTTTGTTCTGAGATTTAAAAAGAACCCATAAATGTAAGTATTTATTATATATATTTTATGATCACTTAAAAGGTGATTTCAAGTATATTTAGAGCAGCCTTTCCCAAACAAAAGGACACCAAGGGGTCAATTTGAAACCAGAATACTGTCTGGGACCCACCAAAACACTTGTACAGCCATAACACTAGGCTCAAATTATTTACAACCTCCTGTTATTTTCACACTCTCACGATCTTTTATTCAACAGACTTAATGGCTATATACTATTATCTGGTACCTTTAATGCCTTTTACAGTATTGATAAACTCTTAAAATAATGAACCAGGCAGTGTAGTGAGATATCAAATAAAATGTCCTCTAGTAATTCAACACCATTAAACTTGGTTTCTGATTCTGTTTATCAGACAATAATATATATATTTTTTGGTTAGTGTTGGAGCTTGAATAATGTGATTCACTATTATGTGATCACTAAGATGGCAGCAAGCATAGATGCAGCAACCCAGAGCACTATATTTTATATTTATATGCTGCAAATGGATTGGTCCAACAGAGTTTCATTGTATAATATGCAGTGACAAAAGTTCTATCTTTCTATCTAAAACATTATTTTCAGTTATGCTCACGGCCCAGCTGCAGTACCTCCACGGCCCACCAGTGAGACACAACCCACAGTTTGTCTAACACTGGCTTATATTTTTGTTAATGTCAACCACTTCTTTTGGCCACTGTTTGTGTCTTTGGTGCCTACCAGGGAAGCACTGTTTTAGGAACTATTCAGCAATATTATGAAATGAAATATGAAGGATCAGTATGTACAAAATGTGAATTGGAGGAGCCTTGCATGTTAACGTATATGTATCTCTTCTTATGCCATAGTACAACCTCAACTACAACAAACTTCAACCCCTGTAGCCTCTGCCTCAGTGGTTTTAGTATGCAGAACAGTACAAGGACAAAAGAGCTTTAGCTTAAGAAAGCTCAGTAGCATTACACATCTGGCTCCTGCTAATCCTTTGTTCTGAAGAGAGGAGAGCCAGCAGACAATAAAGCTGTCAACCTACACAGCATCTCCCAGCAGCTCACCACACTGAAGCGTCCTGGGAACAGAGGGTTTAGAGTAATCAGCGTGTGCTTCTTTGAAAAGTTCACATGCATCACAGCACCTCCTCACTGTCTGTCTCCGCGTGCTTCTGGTTTGGTCACTGACCTTTGAGTTAAATATGCTCGTTTGAGGCTTTAATTTGTTAAAATGTCATTAGTAATGTTGCAGGTCTATATCCCCCTCAGCTATGTGCTGGATTCATGTTGTAGACTAATCTTGGGAAACCTTAATGAGGACATAATGATTCTTCACTAATGTCTATCCAAATTTAATCCCTGACCCCTCAGTTTAATGGCTTCCATCAGAGTAGATTTTTAGAACAAGTACAGGTTTTAATTAGTTCTTCAAAGTGTTTGCACTGAACAGTGTAATCATGTTTATGAAGCCATGACATATACCAAGTCTTTTAGTATATGCTCCAAGCTATAGCTTCACCATAGTTTTAACACTAGTTAAACAACTGTTAAGTCTTTAACATCAATGATGATATTTTAACGTATAATACTTTATGAGTTTCACAGAAGCACTAAATAATCCTGCATCAATGTAATGACTGAACATGATTGATTTTTTAATATTATGGACATTATGGATGGATATATTTCACAGCCAAGGCTAAACCTAAAGTACATAATTTATTTTGTTTTACAGCGTAAATACATTTATCTTGATATTGAGTTTCAGTCTAACTAATGAAATAGTTCATATTACCTGGCTGCTTGTCCCTGTTGATAAGAAGTAGCCCCTGTGCAGTTATGTTGAAAAATGAGGTTGCAGACCATTAATTTGTATGACGGTATCAAACTTAAAGGTCCCATGTCCTGGTTTGTTTGACATTTACATCATGTCATGGGTGGTTATTTAGCAGTGATTTGATCTAAGATGAATGTGAGTGAAGTGAGGCTACAGGATGCTGTGATAATGAGCCTTGTGATGATTGATTGCCCAAATAAAATCTGATGGGACGGAGGGGTTACAGGTCAGAATTTCTGACACAACTTCACCAACTTCCAAGGTGCTCGGAGAGAAAAAATCTTGAAGAGATCAAAAGAGCTCAAGTAACACTTGTAGTTCAGGAGGAGGAGAGGGTACAGGCCACAGAGCAAACTTCCAAAGCAGTCATGGCGTCTGCGTGTAGGTGGGGGCTGTATAGCTATGACGTCATAAACCCCAGCAAGTAAAACTGAGGGTTTTAAGGGGCATTTTCTTTAAAGAGGCATTGCGTTTTCTCTGTGAATTAAAAGATTCGCTTTCATGTTCTTCTGCTCCTCAGGCTCCTTCTACCAACATTAAAAGCAAAGAAAATTTATTTTGCAGGGTAAATTACATGTTAGTGAATAGTTGAGACAGGATAGCATTGTGTTACATCACTGTATGTTAACCAGTCGAGGAAGAAGTCACAGAGTAGAATTTTCGCAAAATTGGATTCTGAATTTTTTTTTTTGATAGAAATTTAGCAAAAGTGAGTTATCCTGCATCATGTATATTTTCTATAAAAACTACATAAATGCCTCAAGTTTCAAAAACAGATTTCACAGTTGAAACAAGTCACATCTGTCAGGGTGACAGACGCAGCATGTTTACTGTTGCCATCACAAAACAATTACAAGTAATTTTTTTTTTTTTTTTTTGCAAATCGTGGATAAGTGGATAGTTATTAGAAAATATGTTTTCTAATAACTATCCACCTTGTTTTGCAGCATAATCTTATCTTCTTATTCTGACACTAAGTGTACTCTGACTTCGGTTGTAAACCATAAAATGTTATTGGATGTTTGCTAGATTGTAAGTTTGGATCATTAATCTCTCAAACTTTATCAAGGATTTTCTTCAAACATTGCTCGGACAGTCACTCTGACTTAAGAATGAACTGCTCTTCTTGACCCCCCTACTGCACTTTAACCGCTGAATAATCGTAAACCTCTATGAGGAATGTGTATCTGCAAAGCAGCAGTTCAAGTTTTGAAATCAGAACCAGTCAGATCTCATTTATATTCCCTCTTAAACTGAAACTGGAGAGACAAACTTAACATCCCTAAGAGTGTAACGCTCTCAGTTTAAGGGACTGGGGGTTTGCTCTGCCCTTTTTTCTAACTTTGTCCAAAAACGAATCTCCCACTGACTTTCTTTTGCCTCTAAACATCTCTTCACTCTTTGATGTGTAGTTACATCATTCTGGGTCTGACCTTACTGCTCCTATTTCTCCTCTCTCTGCTGTTGCTTCTGAGATTTGCTTGTCAGTTCTCCTGTTTATCCTCACTGCTGTTCCACACTCCTCTGTATGAGTACAGTCTCTCATCCCTTCTCTCCGTCTGTCTCGGCAGGTGGTGGAGATAGCTTTAAAGGTTAGTCCCATACTGGGAGCCCACATGTTCCAGCCCCTGCTGCCAGCTGTCTTCAGAGGAATCGTGGATGGCGAGGTTAGTCCTTCCTTTACATCTCCTGCAAATCTGGACTGGGATTGTATTAAAAAAGGCAAACCAGGACAGGGTGCTATATCACCTGTGGTGCGTTCAAGGTTTACTTGGCTGTTTTTTGATTAACTTTTAGCCTGAATCCTTTGACATTGTCCTGCAGATAGAAGTCTTAATGGACAGATTGCTCTCTGTAACAGTCCCCACTGAGATAAAACACTGTGTCACCTAAAAGATACTTTGGATAATTGTAATACAAAATCAAACAGACAATTTTAACGCACAACATGCACTGGAAGGACGGTGGATCTGTGGTTGAATAGGTTGTCTTTCACTGCTCTTGCAGTTGCACCTCTAATACCCCTTTCCCACTGGTCGAAAAACCCGTTTAAACATGCTAACAAACAGCTCCTGTCGGCAGTGGGAAAGGCTCTAATCGGCATTCAGACCCACGTCGACTGACCCTGCAAGGGGCAAGGGTTTTTCTCGGCTCGCCTCCGATTGGCTCCAGTGGGAACGTCACACCCGGGTGAACGCGTTAATTTACGGGATGACGTTGGCGTAATGTGCATATGTCATAATATGGCGCCTGTAACTTAGGGCAACAAAAGGACGCCGGCAGCTGAGGAGTCCATTGTTGTTTTTTGGACTCTTTATGAGATTTTTATTTGCAAGATGGCACAGATCTGGCAAGACAGCGAGATCAGAGAGCTTCCAAGAGGAACAAAAGTACAAAGTACGGAAAACATTGACCACCGTGTCCACGGCTTCCATGCTCCTTTCCATTGTTTACCTGGCTGTGTTTCGGCACGCTGATGATGTCATCAGCGTAATGATATCAGCTTGACGCACCAGAGGAAAAAAACAGCCACACCAGGTAGACCCGGGCTATTAGACCTGGGTTTACCAGCGTTTACATGCTAATTTTAGTGGGAAAGCAATATAAGTGTCTTTGGGCAAGGCACTGAACCCCAAATTGCAGTCCTGTGTCAATGGCGTGCACATTGGTATGGACACTTTGCAAGGACACCTGTGCCACCTTTGTTTGTTTCTTTAGTTTTAGTGAGTCTGTCAATAGTTTTGTTGATCACTTAATACAAGCAGGTGATGAATGAGTCTTTTTATTGTGTAATTCAGACATCCTTACTGTAGGATACTTGTTGCATGGCCTCTTGAGATTTTTTTTTGTTCTGCTTTGCTGAGCAAACCTTTTGACCAGCATTTAAAAAAAAAACATGAAAGTATCCAGCAAGAAGCCTGAACGGGGCATCCCTACGTGACCTTATAAAACATTAAAATACGCAGTTAACATGAGAACCGACTGTTCTTTCACTTCGTCCTTCCCTGTCACCAATAAATCAAATCTCACAATGAATATGGTGACATTTGTAATAATTTGGCTCTTGTAAAGGTTAAAAAGCCTGCCTATCAAGGATTCTGCTGTGTCAGTGTACCTATCTCCTTTATCCTCATCATGCTTAATGACCTTTGCAAAGCATTGGTCCGTGGTGATGTTCTTGCAGCAGTATGTGTGATTGTGTACTCCCCTCTGCGTGTGTGTTGGACAGAGGTATCCTGTTGTGATGTCCACCTACCTGGGAGTCATGGGCCGCGTCCTGCTGCAGAACTCCAGCTTCTTCTCCTCTCTGCTCAATCAAATGGCCGCCGAGTGCAACCAGGAGGTGAGTCTCAACTCCTGCCCTTCATTTCTGTCGTCTCAGCACAGTCTCATTGAAAGTGTTGGAGAGATATGAATGTGAAGTACCTGCTAAAGGGGAATTAAATGTAATGGGCCAAGAAATCAGGAGTGGTTACACCCTTGACTCTGAAGACCTAAGTTTTACCCCTTAACGTTGAAAGTCTGATGCTGCTGTCATTTTCCAAAAAGCAAAATAAATGTTGCTTTTCCAACCTTGCCTCTCTAATCGAAATAAATGACGGCTGTGGAGCTGTCTCTTTGAGTCGTCTCTCCATCACTTCAAGATTTACTTTTTTTGAGGAAGATGACAGGAGGCAAGGTCAGTTTACTGACTTCAGCAAACACATATTTTTTACACATTTAAGTAAAATAAATCGCTGTATTCTTTCCACAGTTGTCAGGCGCTGTTTATTTCACTCTTTCATCTCTTTTCCTCCTTTCATATTAAACAACCCCCTTTTTTTCCCGTCCTCTAATCCATCTCTGCGTCTTCATCCTTATCCTTCATCGTCAGATGGATCAGTTACTGGGCAGCGTCATCGAGATGTGGGTCGACCGCATGGACAACATCACTCAGCCTGAAAGGAGAAAGCTGTCATCGCTCGCCCTGCTTTCCCTCTTACCATCTGACAATAGGTGAGAAGCGGCTGTCAGTCATTTGATGTGCAGATGGGGCTTTGAGGGGGAGAAGTGGATAGCATCCGGTTAGCATAAGTCTTAAAAATGCCAATAAGCGGAACATTAGGAAACATGTTTGACCAGGTACTACGTGTATGTTATTGGTGTTGTAGGTTTTAGCTGGGGGAATCGTTTGTCGATGGAGGGTCTGATGAAGATGGTGGATTAGCCACTTCATTAGTGCTGCTTTTACATCCTGTGGAGCTAAATTCAGTTCGTATATGGGCTATGTAAGTTGATAAGCGTATATTTGTGTGAGAGTGTATCTTCATTCAAATAAGTAAGCCATAAAATTTGTTAAAAGTCAGCTGAAATTCTTTTGGTATGGTTTGCGGTGCTTGACAGATTTATTAGACCCCCTCCAAATGTCAGGTTTATGGCACACCTACCCTAAATGAACAGCACTGGTAAATATCAAAATCATTTTGATTTTTTTGTACTGGTTAATACACCAGTATGTAGAAGCTCTTTGACCAAAATGATATGTTTAATGCTAAAATACAATCATCATTGCTATCCATGCATTTTCAAATGAAGTGTTTGCATAAAACAGAAAAAAGATAGTAAAACTCATTATTTATTCTTGATTAAGATTTGACATTAAAGTTAATTACTTGCATTCATGAGCAGAAAAAATACTTTTAGACGTTGAATGTTACGCTTGATCAATTTGACTTCTCAGAGAAGTGCCCTGAGCGGCTCAAATTTGGGTAGTAAAAGGTGAATTTACTTTGAAATTCCTCATTCCTGTTCAATATGTGTCTCTAATAACTATAATATTTTTAGTTTTAAACACGTTTTTGAAAGACAAAATGTACCAAGGTTTAGCACTTCAGACGCCCTTTAGTTAGAGCAGTGAAGTAGATCGAGTGAGTGAGGCAGCTCAGAAGTGACTGCAGCTATTTACTGACTGATTGAGATCAGAGCCACATGGCTTTCTTACCCTTGTATACTTTTTTAAGTGTATTTTTTTCTAGCCTTGATTGGACAGTGTGGGGAGAGATAGAGAGATAGGCTTAAGAAAGAGGGAGACATAGTGAGCAGGAAAGGACACTCTGTAAATAGGCCTCAGGCAGGAATTGAACCTGGACATGCCTGGTTGCTTGCAACTCCACAAAACCAGCACCCTTTTATAGAACTTTTTCTCTTTTTTTAACAATATGTCTATGGAGTTTTTTCCATTTCTTACAAATCAACCAATTAAAACAGCAAAATAGTACGTTGAATAAATGAACAAACTAAATAAGATTAAAATGAAATTTTCAACAAGACAGACCAAAAGTAACATAAAAGCCAGTTCATAATAGAGTTTGCACAGACAAATAGATAACCTTTGCATGCCCTCAGGTTCAGTTATTATAGTCAGTTATTGAAAAATTGCAGAAATTAAAGTTTTATAAAGTTATTCAGGAAAAGAAAAGGTACCCTGTGATAAAACATTATAAATAACATTAAAATAAAATACAGAAATGAAATAAACACAAAACTAAAAGAGTGCTTTTGCTTGGATACTTACACTTTAAGAATAAATGTTCAATATTTTAGCTACTACCAAGATGCCCTGCATTATAGATATACATCATTCATCTCCATCTTCATCTAGCAAATTAGACAAGTCTCTATCCCAAGGTTATTGAATACATGGATCCCAGATACTATGGAATACTTTTTTAGTTATCTTAAAGTGTGTAAGTGTTTTTTTTTTGTTTGTTTTTTTTTTTTTTTTTGTGGGTATAAACAAAGACATTTAATAAATCATCGTTTGATACTCGGTCTCCCGCTGTTTTTCCAAGTTAATATCTGATATCTTTTGATATGTTGACCCTTTGGGTAAATACCTAAAACTAAAAACATAGGTTCCAATACTATGAGAAAATATTAAACACTCTTGCATTACCTGCCAAAGCTGCAACCAAAGTTCCCTTCATTTTGGGGCTTATATACTTGACCACCAATACTCCAGCAAGAAACATTCAACAAGCTGTTTATGTAAGTTTGATGTTTTACTTTTACTTCTGAGTCCTGAAGAAGATTTTTTATTTTCAAATGAGGTTAAACAAGTAAATCCAAAGCCTCCTTTAATCAGTAACCCTCCACAGCATATGGTGGCAGTAGTGTGTGTTTGCTTGTGCTAAAGAATGAGCTGTGAGAGACACTTAATTTAAGACACTTAGAAGAATGAACAAAACTTCCGGATAATTATTGATAGCTTAACTGTCATAGCACACTCCCCCGGTGGGCAAAAAGCTCTGCTTCACGGTAATAGAAGTGGGCAATCTTAGTTGCTAACTACATTTCATAACTTGTTTTTTTTTCTAATCAAGAAAAGACATTTATTTTTTAATTAGTTGCGCAAAGGGGGACAACCCAATCAGTGTTCTTTAGAACAGGAAGATGAAGGAGCTAATACCATATATATATGCATAAGGATATTTTCACTCACATTCTGATGTGCTTTGACCAGAGGTTGTTTTAGGAAGTAGCTCACGTTATGTACTGCAGTATTACCTACCTACCACATTATCTGATTGGCCCGTAATAAATGTGATTGATGGAATGATAGTCCAATCGCCTGGAGGATATGCTTCTGAAAGGGTCTGCCCTCCCCAAACACTTTCTATGAGCTCTTCCCTTGATGGACAAGTGAAATATATTGATCAGTCCATCTGGTGTGTCAGGTTAAGTCACTGCTGCACGGTGACTTATGAAACCTTGTGCTTTGTCATTCTGCCTGCCTCTGACTTGCTTGAACCTCATATAGAAGTCACCAAACCTTCATCTTCAAAGGTCAGATTCCTGACTGAGTTGAGCTATTTAAACTGTCATGAAAGATTCAGATCTGAGAAAAAAAAAAAAAAAAATCTGATTCAGGGCACTTTGGGCTGCAGTGTGAATGAAGCCCTAGCAAATAAACTTTGTCACCTTTGTGAATACAGCCTGCTGGGGAGGCAGACTGTGGAGTTATCAGCAACTGCTATACTGCCATCATGCTCTACTGCCATGATGTAAACAAGTACAGTAGATGGATATAATGCCATAAAAGGACTGTGTAGGTAGCATTTTACAAGCTAATTTTATGTTGTAAAGCACCACTGTGTTCTTTTGTTTTGCCAGTTCTTCTAAAATCAGTTGCCTTAAAACATCCCTGAGATGATAATGGGTAAGTTCAGACAAAAACCTGTTTATCCTTGCTATAGAAGACTAAAGATACAGCACACACATGTTGCTAATCTTGCCCTTAATTGTTGCAATCCTATTTTAAACTAATCAAATTACCAAAGTTAAGCCAATCGAATTCTTTTAATATAAATGGTGCTCTGCTTTTTGCATTGATTGTCAGACATGATACTATTTTCTGAAACTTAATTATAAAGGTGCACAGAAGGCTCTGTACCAAACTCAATATAATACAGTCTTTGCTTTCCATCACGAATTTCCTTTATCCAGTTTTAAGGGAAACTTCATCTTTCATTGGTTCAAAGGAGTCACCGTAGGGTGTAATGATAAAGTTTTCAGTGATGTCCTAGCTCATAGAGCATTGAGGCAGATTTTTATCAAGATTTGGGAAAGCTTCATTCTTGCATCCAAGATAGTGTTATTATAGATATGGACAGGCATGAAATCCTTTGTTACGCTCTCATTCTTTCCCTCTGGCAGCAAGTGAATATGACAGTCTTGTCTGGTTAAATCCAATCTCTCATGTACAGATTTGAAGAGGTCCGTATCTTGTTCAGTGATTCAAAACTGAGCTTAATAAAATCATGACGTGTTTTGTTTTGCTGCAGTTTGAAGTTTCTTACATTTTGATGATTGACTCTTGTCATCAAAGGGGATTTATAATACACACATACATTGTTTACAGAATGCATTATTGTGTATCAATAAGTTAGCATTAGTACCAAATTGGTTGTGGGACAATATTTGCTGTGATAAACAAGATAATATTAAATTTAGACCTTTAAAACCCACGTCTGCAAAAAATTTAAAGAGCCTTCTTCTATCCGGCTATGAGACTGGCACAACAAGGCTATTTCTGAACAAATGGCCAAATGTTCAACTTTATGGGGTCACCACTGTAATGTTGTTTCCCCATTTTGCTCAACATTTATATATCTGTTGCTGACTATATCTGTGTATGTTTGACTCTAAAATTTCTCATGTTATCTCTTCGTAAGAATTAGAAAACATGATTTAGAACAGTAATGGGATGAACAGGCCCTGTGATTGGCTGGTGAACTGTTCAGGGTGTACCCTGCCTCTCACCCATTGTCAGCTGGGGAAACATGCAGCCTTCCAAAACCCTGAAAGGGAAAAGCTGTATAGATAATATATGACTGGATGGATAGGGTGCTTCAACTTTTTACTGTCAAAGTCAAATGCTGATAAGGAAATCACAGAAATTATTACTGATGGCATTTACAAGAATATTTTGCTGACTCGCAGCCTCAAACTCTCAACCTCATCCCCTTAACCGAGACGCCTTGGAGAGAGAGCATTCTCTAGTATTGCCATGTCAGTTTATACACTTCATACAGAAAAATTCACCACTGGGAATTTTCTTTAAGGCATGAAGCTGAGCCACTCTGCCAGAGGGCTGTAAAAGGCTGCAGGCATGTGATACAAAGAGGGGTATTCACTTTGAGTTTTTTCTCACTCAGCCAAGGATTCAGTGTTTCACTCTGGTGGACCAACAAAGAGGGACACAGAAGAGAAACCAACCGTCTTTCATACACACGCAGCCTGTTAAACCACCTGTGTGTTTGCTCGTATTTTATCATTACCAGGACAAAGAAGTTGCAGCGTTGGGATGTGCAGAGACGTAACTCTTAGTGACAAATAAATTGACACATATGCCCTAGAGGTTGGTATGAACTATTAAATGTCACAGAAATAGATGCAGTAATGGTTAAAAAAAAGCACTTTTTATGTCTCAGAGCATCCTTTTTCTCTTCTTCAGTGACACTGCAACAGTTATTTAGCTGAGACTTAACTTGTTAATATGGTTTAATATCTAGGGTGTTTCCTCTAGGCTTATTTGTTAGAGATGGTCTACCTACAGTGACCCTCACATGCTGCTTATAGAGACACTGCAAAGAAAAATACGGTTGTCAACTTAGACTGTGTTTGGTATTGACAGAGGGACTTGCAAAGTTTGACTTTTACCTCCATTTTGCTCGTAAAAGGTGTTTATTTAAGACGTAAGTTGTAAATAAATTGGGTGAATTTTGTGCCTTTTTTCCCTCAAGTGTAAGAAGGTTGTTTTGGAAAGGCAGACTGTCACTCCAAATGAATGGTAGGGTAAACATTGATCTAGGAGTGATGTACTAGCACACCAGGATGCTTTTTCTGGTCAGAAAAGTTTGGTAAGGTACAAACCTCAATTTCAATAAAGCTGGGACTTTGTGTAAAACATAAATGATAACAGAACACAATGATATGCAAATCCTTTTTGACCTTATTCAAATGTATCCACAACAAAGACAAGGCAGTTAATATACTAACTGGTAAATTTCATTTTTTTTTTTTGTCGCAAATATTCACTCATTTTGAATTTGATGCCTGCAACACGTTCCAAAAAGGCTGCGATAGGGGCGTTTGTCACTGTGTTACATCACCTTTCCTTTTAACAACACTAAATAAGCATTTGGAAACTGATGACACTAATTTTTGAAGCTTTGCAGGTGGAATTCTTTTCTATGACTTCAATTGCTCAACAGCCTGTGGCCTCTGTTGCTATATTAAGTAAGGGTGGGTGGAATTATGGATTCATCAATGCATTGCAATATTTCCCCTACAATTCAATATCGATTCAGCAAATCCTCTGAATTGATTCACCTGTGGGGGGCACTTTGCACTTTTTCAGTGTTTATCTAGCTGTCGCCGGTGACAGAAGAAGACATGCATGGTTCAGATTGCCGTAACTCCTCGAGTATTCATGCTATCCAAATTATTCCAACGGATTCTGGAAGCTAAGAAGCAGAGCTTGCCATTGATATGCAGTACATTACAGTAGAGGCTGCCTGGATTGAGGGGGACTTCTTACTGAATCGATATTAAATCGAGTCACAATCTCAAGAATCGAAATCGATGCAAATTGAGAGTTTCTTAACAATACCCAGCCTTAATATTAAGTGCCTTATAATTTGCCATAAATTTTCAAAGCAGGTGTTTTCAAGCATTCCTCCAAGTATTTTGTTGCCCCTGTTCTAGTTTTTTGGAACTTGTTTCAGGCATCAAACTCAAAATGAGTGAATATTTGCAAAAAACAATGAAGTTTATCAGTTTGAACATCAAACATCTTGTCTCTGTAATGAATTAAACTTAATAAGGGTTGAAAAGGATTTGCACTTAATTGTATTCTGCTTCGTTTACGTTTAACATATGTCATATGAAATTTCTCTTTGATACTTTTGCCTTAGTATTGACTTTCCATACAAACAAGTAATGGTGTGGCCTCAGTGAAGGAGAAGCAAACAATTTAAGTTGCTAAAATAGTCATTGAGCAACTCTATTATTTAGCACTGTCAAGCTAAGTCAAGCCACATAGCACCAAGTTAATGTCGAAAAATTCCCACACCTCACACCACAGGACAATCTGACAAAAAATCTTTAGGAGTAGCAGGAAATCAGGCCTTTGCTGACTCTATTTGAAGGGGGAATTGGGCCCAAAATCGGGTATGTTATCTTGAAGTGTGTGCCTGTCTTAACTCTTAAAGGAATTAAACTAGATATCAGCACTTTCAAAATTTCAAGAACTGAACAATAAGTACAAATAAGAATTAAAAACTAACTGTGAGTGAAGTTAATTAAAAACAAAAGTCAATATGAAATAAAAACTAATGTGAAATGCAGACCATTAAACCATTATGGGCTGTCAGGGGGAGAAAAAATGGTAATATTTTGGAGACTTACTCATTTAAAGTTTGTTCTTGCTACCTTGCCGTTCCAGTATGGCTTAAAATGACAGATTTCACTGACAAATGTAAATCGACTGAGGGTCTTTGGCACAGATGATTAGACTGATTAAATTTAAAGAAGCAGCTCAACACATATTACACATCAGATTAATTTTGATCCAGTCTGTCAGTTCCTTTTTAACTCACTGATAGGTTTCATTCTTTAAACTCTATAATGTCCTGGTTGTCCTTAGATAAATTTAACTTTTTACTTGAGAAACTTTAGAGCAATCTAAGCTCACTGGATTGGCACGCTTTGTATTTAGCATGCAGAGTCTAGAGGTCATTTTCACAGCACACTGCTTCAGTCATCAGAAGCTCTTGCTCAGCCCTTTTTTTACAGTCCCAGTTCATCTTCATCGACAGTTTGCTTTTCCGTGGCAGAGCTTAAAGGATGTCAATAGTACTCTACAAGAACAAGGGGCTTAGTGAATCATTATGCACATATTTGTTGCCTGAAGCTGCTGTGCTCACCCTTTGGCTAATCAGGGTAATCAGAGTGTCTTCTTAAAGTTTGTATATAATGTTCAGAGGAATCGGATACCCTGTTTGAATCGACCCACTACTTTTCTCCTCATAAAAAAAGTTTTTATTACTTTTTAATTCTGTTTGCTAATGCAATTTCTTGCCCACAGGATGGAATTGATCCTTGTCACACAACCCATTAAGATTACATTCTAAATTACATTTGTGAAGTGACCATACACAATATTTGACGTTTTTTTTTCTTCATTTGAGTTAGCTTAAATGTTTTAAAAGAACTACACATGAACTTAACTCACAGGAATTCACTGAAACAAAAATACTCAATTACACAAACTTTGAATGCATAAGTATTTGTAAATATTGTGTAAATATTCACAAATCAGACCTACCCATAGATAAGCCATTTTCAGACTGTATTTGATGTTTTGATTTACATAAATTCTCTTAGTTCATTTTGTTAAATAAGAAAACAGTCTGTTATCAGTCATCAGGCCAAATTTAAATGAGGCTGATATATTCTATCTCTGTCTGAGACCCTCTGTTAGAGCTCCTGCCCCTTTAAGGCTCCCAGTCCCAGTCCGCTTTGATAGGTCAACTCTCTGGGAACTGGTCGATTCAGTGCTGCTCTTTGTCATGTTGTCAAATACTCTGCATTCATTCAGACACCTCTGCTCAGCACTGGTCTTGCTCCCCTGCCTTAAACAGACTACAAAACATTGGTAGGACATAACATAGGTTTATTTGGGAGGGCTGGGGGAACAAGACGTTTTTGGTAGCTGAGGGCACCATCCATACATACGGGAAGGAGAAGTCCTGATGCTGCAGACTTTTTGTCTTGTTCAAAGAAGTGCTCTTGCACGAAGAGGGGCATGTAACACACTAAAGGGCATTTAAACCAAAAAGGCATAATATGGACTCTTTAAGTGATTAAAAAAAAATCATGACAATTAAAGCAGTCTTGTCTGTCCAGAGATGCTGGATGACCTGAGGCTTTGCCCACTTATGTGCCAGACTTGCCTTTCTCATCTGTCAAGACCTGCTTTGACTTGATAATGGAGGGTCTACTTAGCTGCCATGTTGAACCTGTAAGGCCCTTCACAGTAAAGCCACCAGATTCAGAATTTAACCTGATGATAATGATAATCTCATTTTTTGAGAACTTAGACAAACAGCACCAGTTGTTCCTCAGTCCTGGGGTCTAGGGAGGACAAGTCGATTCAGGCAGCTACAAGTGCTGTAAAGAGGGGAAAGGAGAAGTCCAGTGTGTGCAGAGAAGTACTCTATCACATGGAGAGACATGTAAAACATATTCAGAGACATATCAAACTCTTAAAAGTGTTGATGTGATTCCAGATGGTGATTTTAGGACCCAAAAGCAGAAGCCGGAGACAAAATTCAAAGGTGTAACAATGAGTGTATTTATTGAAGGGAAGGCGAGGGAAGGAGGAAGGAATCCAAGATGAGTGAGGTTAGAAGAGGGTGAAGAGTCCGGAGAGTGTGGTAGTGATTTCTGAGATTGGGCATGTGACGCAGGAGGGCTCATGGAGGCACTGGAAGAGAGGAAAACACACAGGTAAGACAAAGTAGCACAAGGCAAAAACATGATCCACACTATAGCAACAAGAGAACACTGAAAACTCCAGAGCAAGCCAACAGTACCAAATGGTAATGCAGGAATCATCTGGAAAACACCGCAAAAAGTCAGAAATAATAGAGTTGTCACAAAAAACATAATACAGGCCTATTTAAAACGTAATTGTATGTGGACTAATAAAAGCAACATTGACAGCTGAAGTTCTTGGATCTTGGTACTCTTTCACATGTACATATAGGAATAGTTCTGTTTCTGTGTTTTTCCAAAGTGGGCTTGCTTGAGGCCTGTGGCACAATTAAATGTAACTACCACTAAAGCATCTTTTGAGCTTTGTCCCTGAGGGAAGATATCCAGAGGCAGACTCAAGCCAGTACATGGCAGTACATGGTGCCACCAAAAGCCTCGTAATTAACCCACCTATAGGTTAAAAAAAATTACCTTGACTAGACACACAGTAGGACTCTTTACAGTGTCTTTTCCTCAACAAAGCCCCTTTGTTTAGACTTTTTGTATGTTGAGCTGTAGGGTTATGTATCTCTCCACCATCAGCTCATCAGTTTGTCATAAGAAACAACAAAAGCCTCGTTTCCACCAGAGGGTTCAGTTCGGTACAGCTCGCTTTTTGTGGCGTTTTCATAGCCTAAAACCGGGACAGGACCCCTTATAAGCGAACCGTACCGTCCTACTTTTTGGGACCCTTCTGCTGGGGTGCCAAGCATACCGATCCGACCCTAGAAGTTGGAGCTAGAAACACTGCAGCCCGTTAATTGGTCAAAGGAGACGTCACTTCCCATGCGACAGCGGTAATAAAGAACAACACAGCCCCGCCATGTTTAAATCTCCACTCGTCTTTGTGAAGATGACTCTCAAGGCTTTTTTGTTTGAAAAATGGCATCAAGATCGAGCGTCCCATGGTCTACTGTGGAGGTGCAGACCTTCCTCAGTATTCTCGGTGAAGAGAATCGTTGCTCTTTGTTTACTGTGTCGCGTTTTCTTGTTCGCTGTATTTAATAGCCGGGTACACTGTGTCGCGCTGCTATGACGTCATGCTATCGGCATCCGGCTTACACGCCGCCTACCAGGTAGGATACAGCTGGCTGTGGAAATGCAACCAGGATCAGGCTTTACCGATCCGGCCTGAGCCAAACCGTGCCGATCCATACCGGACCACTTGGTGGAAACGGGCTAAACACCACCTTGTCTAAAACTGACCTGAGAGTGAGCAAGTTTGACTCAAGTGAAGACACCATGGCATTAGTTGTGGATACGAGAGGATATCTTTATGAACTGGAGTACACAGGGGAAGATCTTTTGAAAATGGAGTCATGGGTAGAAAACGGGATGGGAAACTGTTGTTTAGGCTGAGGAGCAGGATGGATCACAAGTTACCTGGTGGTGCAGATGCATGATCTGTGAGCCCATGTCCAGGTACTCGAAGGCCCATTGGGACTTCATAACATGGCTTCTCCTGGAGCTTTCAGCAGAGCTCTTTCATTTCGGTAAGCCTTTAAAACTGCTGTTGTGTGTCGCAGTGTTAATTTTGTCGGCTAATTATTTTCGCCCTAGTTTTCGTCAACAACCTTTTTTCCCCTGACATAAACTAGACTATAACTAAAATACCAAGTGTACATTGACAAAAACGAAAACTAGTTACCAGTAAGTGATATTTTTGTCAACAGATAAAAACTAGACTGAAATGTTTGACAGAGACTAAATCCAATCAGACCTAATTTGGTCATGTAGAAAGTAGAGACAAGTTAGGAATCACAGCTACTTTGGTTGTGTGAAAAGGTTGGATGGGTTAAGGGAGGCATCCAATCACAGCTGCCTTAGCTTCATGGTGGTGGGATCCAAGTGTAAAACATGACTTCAGAAATTCAAGGAAACATTAAAAAATGCCTTACACTTCATATTTTAGTCAGCTATATTTACTGTAGATTTCGTCGACTAAAATGTTGTGAAATTTCATCAATTAAAACTAGACTAAAATTAAAACAATTTAGATGACTAAATTATGACTAAACTAAAAGATATTTTAGGCAAAAGACTCAAAATTAACACTGATGCGTCCTAGTTCTGATCCACAAAATGTGTACTGCAAATACAACACTTGGTCACTGCAGAGTCCTGATGTCCAAATTAAAAACAAGCCTGTGTTGGCGAAGGCCCATGTCACGCAGTGGATTGCTGTTGTTTTGCCTGTTTGTACATTCAGGATAAATACTGGAGTGACCCATCTTTGAATATCCAGGGAGATAAAATTGTAACACTTTATGCTCTAGTGGCTGCTGCCTGACCCCGCTGAAGCACTCTGACCTGGACAGCTGATGAGGGGATTTGCTGGTGGATGCTGCATCACAAAGTAGTTCTCAACACAGAACCTTTGTCAAGAAAAAGTTAAATGCTATAAAGAATTTTATTGTAGCATCTAGTCGAAACAGTGTTGTTCTCTGGATAGTTTCATCCTAAAAGTGGGTTAAACTCAAGGCTTTAGGTGGCACCATGTGGCAACGTCCCTCGGATATCTTCCCTCAGGGACAAAGCTCGCAAGTTGCTTCAGTGGCACTCATTTACTAGAGCCATTGACCTCGACCAGCCCCACTTTAAAAAACTAGAACCAACCCTTTAAACTCCTTGTCCACAGTAAAGTTGTTAACTTTCAATCAAAGTGCTTCAACTTTGAATTTGCTTGGGCAGTGGTTGTGGCAATATGGAGGAAGTTTTTCACCTCTTTACTCCTTTGTTAGTCATGCCTTCACTGCTGATTGCCACCAAAGCTCTTGGGCTATTAAGGGTCTACTCTAATGATCCAAAATCAATGATGCTCGGCAGCATCAAATGTAATTAGTGATGCTTATTTGAAATCCATTTGCAACAGGCTGAACTGAAATAAATCTAATATCACCATCCACAAAAGATGCAGCCAGGAGGAGGATGTTTTTTTTTTATCTCCTGTGTGTCACCACTTTTAAAGGAAAGATTTCACCATATCTGCTCATTAGTTTCTGCCACTCAAAGGGTAAAAATACTGCTGAAAAATATAGCTCTCTCTTTTAGATTGACGTGCAGGGGGGGCCAGAAATCACATTTCATTTTTTTGTGCTCCCTTTACTCCTCAACCCCCTGCAGCCTCTCTTTGTTAATGGAGTGAGTGTGACACAGGGACAGTTAGTTTAGATGGGAGCTTTATTCTGTGACTTGTTTGTCTTTGCCCACGGCGCTTCAGCTTTCAGATCATGTTTCCGCTTTTATTGATTTGAATGGCAGGCGCAGAGCTGTAGCATTAGTCAGCCCCTAGAAAGTAATTGCTGGAGAGGAGTCGGGCTGAATGCGACTGACTGACATAGTTAAGTATGTGATAAAATATCTTTAATAATACATCCGTATCCCACCTCGGCTCTGACTGCCAATTTAAGACTATTACAGAGAAATTTGAGCAAAAGGTGTCCTTTTAAGTATTTTGCAGTCCAAGGTTACAATGGAAATTTTTTTTTTCTACTTTGAGAGATGGTTTTCACTTGTTCTACCATCTATGGCCAGTGGTAATGTTATTATTTTAATTGAGCACAAGATCCTTGCAGACCTGTAAATTTAGAGGTATTGTAATTTACAGTGCTTGACATATTTAGACCTTCTGTCATAAAAGTAGAAAACACATATTTTAGGAAATGTTGAAAAAAAAACTTGTTTAAAACTGAAAATGTTTTTGTCAAACATTTTGAGCAGGAATGAAGAATTCCCCTTTTTCTGCCCAAATTTGAGCTGCTCACTGGACCTCTCTGAGAAGTCAGGAATTAATCAAGTATAATATTAATTTTGTTCTTTATTTTTGTATTTATTTATTTATTTACTTCTCTTGTACTAAAGAAAACAACTGCCTGAGTCAAATTCCTTGTATGTGTTGCATACTTGGCAATAAAAAACTATTCTGATTCTGATTCTGATCTCAGGGCATAATAATAACAATAATCAAGTCACCGTGAAATGTATTTAATAGATTTACTACTCAACAAAAAACTGTGGAGTTGTGTAAACATACTGACCTTTAAAGGGTTAACCACTTAAACTGATTTTCTGTTCAGAAATTACTTTAATTTGAAATGTTAATCAAGAAATAACAATGGTATTTACTATTTTATTCAGTTTTTTTTAAACAGTCAGTTTGAAAATTCATGAATAACGTTAATAATATTTTAGCATTAAAATATGATTTGGGTTGAAGAGCTTCCACATATTGGTCCATAACTATTACAGAAACATAAAACATAGTTTTGTTATTACCAGTGCTGTTAAACCTTACATCAGGTGGTTGTCTAATAACTTTGGTAACCATATACTGTATGTAAAATACATATTTACAATTACAATTACTTTGAAACCATATAAAGAAATGGTTTCAAAGTAATTGAAGAACTCCCCCCATCACTATAAAACTTCTGCACCAAGACATGAGCACCTGGCTCTAATTCAGAATATAACTTAAAGTTCATCCCACCATTTCTTACAGCCAAAGGTGACTTTGACCTTAAGTTGTTAAATCTTACATATTTGGTTGCAGCTGGGTAATTACAATTCTTCCTCATGTCAGTTGGAAAATTGAGTTCTGGTTCAAACATATATGCGTGCTGGTCTTCATAGCTCAACTTCACATCCTTTCAGTTCTGATGGCATTATAGACAGTTTGAGCCAATACCCCAGCAGCATATGGGTAAGAGGACAGTCTATATAAACTGGGTGGGTTTGTGTCTGTCATGCACTGATTCTTCATTTTTTGCCAGACTTCATGCTCAGTGAACTTTCTGCAGCATTGCCTCGGGTCCACCAAGCCCACTGCTGAACTGACAGAGCCTTTGATGCGTCAATGCCCACACACACACACACCCCTTGTGTCCTTGTATTCTTTTCCCTCCCTGTTTTTATTCCCACTGAAAAGAGGAAACCTCACTTCTATTCTAGTGCTGTTTGAAAATGATTGGAATAATTCATCAATGACATCTGCTGGTCTCTAAGCTTGGTGTGTATTTTTTTGAGTCTGTGTACTTTTTAGATTTCAGGTTCTGCAAGTCAGCTCGACCTGTGCTTTAAAATGCTACAGCCCAAGAAGGCTTAAAGAATTCAAGAGTGCAGGTGAATTCAGGCCATTAGCACCATCAGTGTATCTGCTGTCCCAAACTGTGTAACATTGTTTTCACTGAACCTACTAAACTAAATCTCTCCCATTCAGTAGGATTCTCTACATTTTGATTCATATTATTATTCCTGATCCCTGCAATTAGTTTTTATTTCTTTTTTATTCCTTAAATGCCCTCTGGCTTTTGTCCTCAATGACTCATTTGGACCTGAGTTCCAAGAAACGTGCAAAAAAAGTCTTTATTTAAATATGATTAATTCTTTTTTTTTCTTCAATGACTTACAGATAAGGGGGGGAGGGATTTGCCTGAGAAGTAACAATTTTTATAAAAATGTGCCCTTGGAATTGGGGCGGCAGATTATTTCCCCTTAAAATATTAAAAAATTATCCACTGCAGTGGGTTAACAGAGGACTGGATGAAATATAGTTTTAAATCTCGATTAAGCTCATTTGCAAAAGTCACACAGCAAGATGTATGCTGACAATCACATGACCTGTAGCATGTTATGGTACCACATTAGTGTTGTTCGATTGGACCCAAAACCCAGGGTTCTCTTGTTTTCACCAATCCTGCTTTACCATGTGTATCCTAAGCCATGATAAGTTGTCAGAAAAAAACATTATGCATGTTGTCTGTTTGTTGCCTGCAAAGTTTGCCGTCCACCCTGCTACCTCCACACGTAAACCGCCAAAATGCTGGAAGAAACTTTCAGAGGATCTGAGATAAGCTGGAAATCTTAAAAACACAATTTTAGATATCATTTATTCGGCCTAGCACTTTATAATTTTAATGACTGTTAATCATTTATGAGCATCACTTTTTCCCTTATTTTATTTTGTATTTTAAGTTTTTATTGTTTGATGTTTAATTATACATTTGATATCTGTTTGTATTTCTTGCTATGATCATAATTTTTTTTAATATATTTTTGCAAATATCCTTTGGATTTTCTTTTAATTTTTTTGACATGTTTTTTGTGTATTTCTAGCACAACAGTTGAATGCTACTTAGTAAACAGACCTGTGCTGAGTGTGTATTTGCTAAGAACTTTCAAAATAATCCATAATTATAATCATTATTTTTTATCTTTTGTCATTTTTCTGCCTTCATGTAAAGCACTTAGTTTGACTGAACATTTAACCAATGCGAATTGAGATAATCTGCGTTGATATAGTATAGTTTCTTCACAAAAGAAAAAAAATCACAATATATTTTGCAAAAGAAAAAAAACATCAAGGTCAGTTTTCTCCACAATTGTTCCCTGATGGCTCAACCTTCAGGTGGAAAAACTAGTAATAATGAATCATGTCAGGACCCACAAACACGTCTCTATCATCATGGAGACAGCTCTACAGGACATCTGCCATTTTAATATGATTTTTAAACTGAGAAGCATTTTTAACTATTTGGAGGGTTCATACTTAAATCAACTTCTGCTTGGGATTCTTTTTAATTAGCTCTAGATTTAGCCTGTGCGTCAGCCACATCTTGGAAAATACAGACAATCTTAAGTATAAGTTTTAATCATAGGGTGTCACTGCGACACAAAGTCTGATTTGAATTTTTACTGCAATTTTCAAAGACAGAGAAAATTGTTGTACCTCCCGTATGAAACGTTAAACCCTCTTGAAGTTGTATTGCTCATCTGTTTTTCTTATTTTCTATTATATTGCTTACCTCTGTCTGCTGTATTTTTAAAAGAGTTACCAAATCTACTCAAAGATAAAGAGAGTATTTCTGATTTAAAAACACCCTGTTTTTATATCATGGTGTTTAGCAGTAGGAATTTTGGCCAGGGAAGACTGCATGCTTTTAGTCCTGTGTCCACATGATCCCACTGCCCTTCCTCTAAATTCCCCTGTCCATGTCCCTTTGGCCTTTGCTTAATTAAATGTTTGGAGACGTTTTCCCCCAAAGGCCAAAGGGTTCACAATGTGAGATACCAAAAAACAGAACAATCTAGAAATGTAGGTCAGGATGGGAGTTGATGGATGGCACATGAAATCATGTCCTATATGGGCATATGTTTTTTGAGGGACAATTTATCACTTTCAGTATCCAGGCTATAAACCTGGACCGTCGCTCTCTGTCCCGTTACACTAGGCCATTTTCTACTTTGTGCAAGCGCTCATATTTTAGTATCCGTCTGTCCCAGTCAAACACACAGCTGTTGATTTTTAATCTTGAATAATGGGCCTGTATTCTCTGCTTTCAGTGTGATCCAGGACAAGTTTTGTGGCATCATCAACATCTGTGTAGAGGCTCTACATGATGTCATGACAGAAGATCCTGAAACAGGGACCTTTAAAGAGTAAGTATATGTGTTTCTCTTACCAAAAGAAAGGACAGAAGGAAAATCAAAGGCTTTAGGACAAATAAAGAGTTGGGACATGGTCTTAATATAAACTAAGAGAATATAGTCATTTGCAAATCCATTAAAATGTATATTCAGCTTATATGTGATAGCATTTATGTAATACTTCATGTTTAAACTAATATATTTTTTTGTTTTATTAAAAATTTTCACACATTCTGAATTAATGCTTGCAACATGTTCCCAAAAATCTAGGTAGAGGAGCGTGCTTACCTCCGTGTTTCATCACCTTAGTGTCTCACAACACGCTGTAAGAGTCAGAGAACTGAACAAACTAATCATTAAAATATTTAATTAAATTCTATCCCAATCTTCCTTGAAGTACTAACCAAGTTGTTCAACAGTTCAGGGTTTCTATTGATGTATTTTGGTCTTCATAATGAACCATACATTTTTGATGGGCCATAAGTCTGGACTTGATGCGAGCTGGTCTAGTAGCCACTCTTTTATTGTTGAAGCTGTTGTGACTTGAGAAAACCTTGGCTTAGCAATGTCTTGCTTAAGCTAGAAGTGATGACTCTAAAGCCTGTATATACTTCTCAGTATTAATGGTGCCTCCACAGACGTGCAAGTTACCCATGTCATGGACGTGAGTCCACCCTGAGACCATCACAGTTACAAGCTTTTAAACTTTGTGATGATAGTCTGGATGGCCCTTCTTTAGCCTGTAGGACTCAACCGCCCATTATTTCCAAACACAATTTTAATATTGGTATCAGACCTCATCACAACAGAAGGTCAATCCAGGGCAGTGAGTTCAAGCCCGGTGAAGTCAGTGGCACCTTTGTATGTAGTTAATATATTGCTTTTGACTTGCATGGTAGAGTCTTGTCTTGCATTTATTGATGCAGCAATATACTATGTTGACTGACAATTAGGGCTGAACGATATGGACAAAATTTCATATCTCGATATTCATGCCAGATATCTTGGTATCGATATGATACGATATGACTACGGTTTCGATGAAAACCAAGCATTTTTCACAAAAATTAAAACAGTTTTAAAATAAAAAAGGTTTGTGGTTGGCTGGCCTTAGCGGTGCATTCAAGGGCAATCATAAAATTGAAATTTGTTGTGACTTCCAGAGCTGTACATGCAGGGCGAGCGCGGGTGAAATCTGTATCGTTTATATCGTTGTTTTTTCGATATTAATATCTTGAATGTTCATATCTCGATATAGATACGATAACGATATATCTTTCAGCCCTACTGACAATGATTAAATAAAGATTCATATGGTTGCTTGAAGTCCTTGAGAATGCTTTAAGTATGAAAAGATCTTTGAATTTGGACTACCTTTGTGCCTTGTGCTTCTACTGACTGCTACACAAAGCATAATTCTGATTGTTATAGCATTATATAATCTGATTTAATGTGATAAGGAAGTGGGGAATTACTTTGTGTATGAATGCTCTATTCATAACATCTAAAAATCCTGAACTAACCCTTTAGGTGCTGTGTGTTAGTCACAAAAAGCTGTTTCAAAAAAAAGAGGAAAAGCTCTGCACACCACAAGTTTCTCCAAAGTCAATCTAATGACAAAACTCATAACAGATGAGATGTTCCCTTCCAGCTCTTCACCAGACAAGAAGGCCTGAGACTTCACACCTGTGGTGATTTTTGTCATTAAATTGAACTTAATGACTTGTGTCAGAATCTTTATGAAACTCAGGTGGTTGGTGATTGTCAACAGCTGAGTTTTTCTGAAATGCTGCTTTTATGGCAAAACATTGAGACACATCAACAGTTCACCTGATCTGTTGTGTTTTAAGCCTTCCACAACTTTCCCAATCTTTTCTTGTCCAACTGTTTCAACAGCATTTTGCAGGCATCTTATTCAGGGTGTGTATATTTTAGAAACAACAAGGAACTTTATAGTCTAAAAGTTAGGTATCCAGTCTCTGTGCTGTGTTAAATTAAGCGTAGCACTGAAATATTCATTTTAAGGATTTGTTTTTATTCACATTTTATACAATTTTTCCAACTCTTGGGACGGAGGTTTGTTGTTCCCACAGTTCCGGTCACTCCTTTCTCAAGTTTCTGAGGCTTGTAATTTTGACAGAGCTCATGTCTGATGAATGATGACAGCTGAAATATTTGTTTGGAAAGCTCTTGAAGCATGGCAACTGCAGATGTGCTGCTGAAGTCAGAATTTATCAAACACAAACCTCTGAAGAAAGTTTTTAAATTCATGATATTAAAGCAATCCCTTACTGCAGGATCACGACAGTGTGCTGAAGGAGTCTGAGTGGGAGTGTCGAGCAGACCACATTTCTCTCTGAAAATAATGGACCTGTGAAATGGCCCAGAAAACACTCGGTCACTCTGAAGGGAGACACTAACCGCAGCCCCCTTCTCGGCTGTGAATCTCCTCTGCCCCATTACTCTCCCGTACGCCCCTCTATCTCTGTACCATGGCGCTCATTTCTCACAAGATGTTAACCTACATGCAGACACATTTTCACTGCTGTCATAAATGCTCACTGTCACTGCCAGCGTGGGGTAAACTGAGGTAGAAAGATCTGGGCAAATGTTTCTTTAGTTGCAGATGGTGTGCTGAATTGATGTGGTTATCAGACAATGAGCATGTTGAGGATGATTTTGGTTTGTTATTCTAATCAGCTGAGACAGACAGTTGCAAGTACAATTAAAAACCCTCTGTATGAAAGAATTTAGCAAGGATTAAAATAAAAAGACTCCTTTTTGTTTGTCATAAGTGGTTCCAAACTAGTGTTCATGTTCAGCCTTTTATAATACAATAAGGGGCTTGGTGATAAATGACATCCCAGATTTTTCTGCTTAAAACTTGTAATGTAACTTTGATTTTTCTTTCCCTCTCAAAAAATACAAGTGGGATTATTAGGAACATTTTTTTCTTATTTCACCAAAATTTGTCTCAAAAGTGAACTGAACCAAGCGTATGCTGTAGTTTTGTTATTTAAAGTACGCTATGTAGTCAGCGTCATTTTGAGGAGCCCAAGCTGAGTGATGATAAAAAAGTGCCATCCTATTTGAAAATGTTTATTTGAATATTAATTTTGCTTTTCATGTATAACATTTCAGACAAACTCAAAGACAGATGACCTATTGAACCTGAAGGTAGTTTTGGGAAAAGAGGCGTTCCCATCAGGCTTGTGCTTTAAATCCATCTGGCAATATATTGTCACATACTTTTTGCCAGTATGCATATCAACACAGATTTAATAGAACGGATGTGGCCTCAAAAGCTATGACAGCAGTTGTAAAATACTAACGCCAAGTTCAGACAAAAGCTTGGTGATGCGTAGAGACAGTTTCAGTACGTTGGAGGGGTCAGTCACAGCTGTGTGGATCGAGCCACCGCAGTTTGATTCAAGGCAATTCAACAAACTGAATGGCATCCAGAGCATCAGGCACATCAAATGTTTTAACAGCCAATCAGTGCCTCAAAGCAAATAGAGACGGCACGTAAAATGAAATATTCTGGACCTAGTCTGCATGTCTATCACCTGCTGCTGAGAAGTGCAGTGTTCCCTCAGTTAAATCCAGTCCAGTCTATAGTCCAGGAAGGTGCATTATGTCTGTGTTGATAATATGCTTATACTTTCTTTTTTAAGACAAGGTTCTTTAGTTCATACCTTTACATGTTTCGTCGAAATGTAAAGTTATGAACTAAAAAACCTTCTTGTCTGTTAAAAAAAAAAAAATAAGCAAAGCCCAGTTTATAGTGTCTGTCCTGGGAGGTGGTGCGTATTCATTAAATTACAAGCTGCTCCTAGACTAAGTGAAGAAATCGCTAAAATATTGTAAAACTCCAGCCTCAGACTCGCAGCTTATGCAACGGAAGTTTGAGTAAGCCCCTGGGATATCTCATTCAAACGCATGTGGACAGCTCCAAAGTTTGAATTTTGGCTTTTTTATGTTTTTGTAGAATTGCAGCTTTATCACTTAAATCACTATCACTGTCCTCATTCTTGCCATACAAGGAGCAGCAACAGGACAAGCCTGCAGCGTGGAGGTGAAAGCACAGGGTTGTTTCTGTGGAGTAACTGATTGACTTTTACAGCAAACATTCGCAACTTTAAACTGAGTCGTTATGAATCTTTGGTCCAAACTGGCCTTAAAGATCTCTGAAATTTAAAGGTCTCATGTCCAGCAAAATTATTTTCTTTTACTTTTGAAGTTGTTTGGGGAGCAGAAGGACACCTTTTACAAAGCTCTCGATTCATGGAGAAATACTGTGCCTCTTTTAAGAAAATGCCCCCTAAGACGCTCCATTTCTTTCCTTCTGAGGTTTATTATTTAATATCTGTACAGCTTCCACCAACATGTGTGTTTTCTGCTATCCACAGGCAGGCACCATGACTGTTTTTAACCCCTCCTTCCCGTCCTACCAGACATCATTTGGTCAGCACAGAGCTCATTATCATAGCCTCCTGTAGCCTCCCACCCCCAAGTGTTTCTTAAGGGGAGGAAAAACGAGATGAAACTTTTCATTTTTTTCATTTAACTTGAATCAAACCCTTGCTTAATAGACACCAAAGACATGATGTAAATGATCAAACACATGAGGACTTTGGACCTTTGAGTGATTTGACTGGTAGATTCTTTAGTTCTTATCCTTGCAGTTTTTGTTTTTAAGCAGAAAATATTTGTTGTTTATTTTTTAATCTTGTAAAAAGCATTGTCAGTGTCCTCATTTTATTGGCATCATGATATGTATCGCATCATATTTCCTGGAAATTCACAACCCTAGTTCACATACCATAGGTCAAACCCAGGCCCCCTGGGGGAAAACTATGACTAAACCACTAGACTATATGGAAATGCAGACAACCATCACGGATATTGTGGGTTTAAAACATTTCCTAAGTACTTCTGTCAGCTCCTAGGTACGCCAGTAACTGAAGACCTTTTTTAAACCTTTGGTACTTTTCATACTGTTGGTCTTTAAATAAGAAAATAGCACCATCTGAAAACATGTAGCAAAAATAGCGAAGTACCAACAAGCATCGTACAGTTTGAGAGCAGCAGTGACTTTATTTCTGATCCCTGTTTGTGACCATCTGATAGATTTTAGTCCAACATTGGCTCTCTCTTCACTCTGCTTTTGGTCACAAACTCCTGTGGGAAATATGTGGCTCTTTGCTGCCAAATGGTCCACTATGTCCAACATCAAGTAGCTAAATGTGTCTGGTTGATGTTTTTTTTCTCCTCAGAGGACAGCTGCCTGCTGCAGCTGAAAGCACAGATATGAGATCAGTCAGAATGATCCAGAACAATATTTTCTAACACTCATTTTCAGTATATTAGTTCAAATGTCCTTGGTTGAAGTTTAGATTCAGTTTAAAGTTTTGATTGTGAGTTTCAAAATGCTCCATCAACAAGTGAAAAACTGTCAGATCGAAGCTCCCTCGCCTTAAATCAGGCCACAGTGAGGTGTAAAAGGACAAACAGATAACCACAAACAGACTTTGGATTGAGGACAAAGCCTTTCTCCTGTAATTCTCTCAGTATGCAGATGAACCAATATGAAAAGCAGACGAAGCTTTGCAGCACAGTGCCACAGGGTTCAGTCTTTGTGTGTGTCTGAGTGCGAGTGTGCCGCCTGTGCTGAAATTGCCTCCTACTGCGCAGGTTTATGTGTGGTTATTAATATTGAGTTGAATATTATTGTGTTTGCAGCTGCATGCTGATGAGCCATTTTGAGGAGCCCAAGCTGAGTGACGATGAGGAGCCGCCAACTGAGCAGGACAAGAGGAAGAAACTGGTCAGTTGAAAACACACATTTATGCACGCACAGTAAAGAGAAACACTTGCACGGTTCTCTTTTTCTCCCTGCTCTGCTTTCATTTAGATTGAACAGGTATTACTTTATGTCTCTGTTATGAGCATTAATCTGGTTTGACGGGATTTGGATTATGGTGTTCACATGCGCACAGAGATTTCTGGATATTTCTGTCCATGTATAAATGATAAACTATAAACCTGGTTCCTGATTGCAGGTTTAATGCAGGGTTTTAAAGAGTTTTTTAAGTTTGTAAATCAATGAAGTGAAAATCAAGGCCAATGAAAAGTACTGGATATATTTCAAGCAAAATTACAAGGTATTATATTTTATGGCTGAGTTAAAGTGTATTGACCAAGAGTTGAAGGCTTGAGCTTTTCTGGGTTTGGTTTGCTGTATTATATTTTTGCTGTGTGCTTTAAATGGTTAATGTTGGGCATCGGCAGGGCCACTCACAGATATGGCAGGGCCCCTGAAAGGACTCTTAATGGGCCCTCCTGAGGTGCCATTTTATATTATAATTGTGGAGGAAATTTGTGCACCCCGTGAACAGGCTGGAGTCCTTGAATTGATTCCTTTTAGACAACTTTAAACTCTGTCCACTGTCCTGTCACTCAAATAAAATAATAAAAAGTCCAAGAATAATGGATGTGCAACTATGAAAAAAAAGACAATAATGATATCAGCATGGCCATGTTGGATAAGCAGCATCAGCGTTTGGACTTTCATTCTCTTGGCAGCTTTCAAGCTGACAAGAAAAAGTTTTATGTCTTAGCATGGCTGCACATAACATTATTGTGTTTACTGATGAATAAAATGGTCCCATTCACAATATTTATATTATAAAAAGGAGGATTTATTTCACTATGAAACAGACAAAGCCAAACAAGATTATTCACAAAGATTCCAAACTGAAAACTTTCAATGGGAATTATGAGAATTTAATGGAAATTTTTGGGCATTTAAATGAACTGTATCATATCCAAACATAAATAGGAACTTTTTTTTTTGTCATCGGCAGGCATCCATGCAAATAATACAGTTTAAACCATTACATTTCAGCAGATGTATTTGTAAGATGAACTTTATCAAGTTTTAATTGTTTTATTCACCAATCAGTTTTAACTTCACTTGCTGTAGTCCACGGGTTATAATGTGGGTCTTCAATAAAAGCAGTAAAAGCAGTGTGTTATGTCCATGTGATTGAGAAATAGCTTAAATATTCTTAAGTATACTTGCATGAAATCTGGTAGTTTTAGTCAAGATTATGCTCAAAAGTATTTTTTCCCCAACTATTTTTTAAGGACCAACCTTCAGTTTTGTAAATTCAAGGTTTTGTTAATTTCTATTTAAAGTTTCCAACGTTGAAAATCCCCTTAATTTTGCAACCCAACAGAAACTCAAGCATGTTTGACTATTCTTCTAGCCTCACATGATTCATCCATCACATCAGAGATGATGGGCAGCAAAGAAATAAATACAAAACAAAACAACAAGAAACAAAAATGCCTGCTGCATTGTGAATGTTGATAAAGGAACCTCAAAGAAAAGGGCAATCGTAAACTGTATATTGCAGTATCCTTCGCAAAATGTAGCAAAACTGTGTATCTGAAGACCATGAAAAGGACGTTCCCTGGTCTCTGAAACTAAGATGTTAAGAAACATATCAGGACACTTAAGTCTGTGTGACACGCTATTCAATGTAATACTTTATGTTTATCTCGCTTTGTCGTCTGTTTCTTCTTGTCCTCCATTAAGAAAATCTAGTTCCTCTTTCCTCCCCTGTGGTGTGCATAATGTCACAGTGGCACTCATTATACAAGATTAAAACACAATACGAATACCCTAACCCATTAAAAAATCATGATACTCCAGGAAAGAGATGGTACGTCTAGCTCTTATTTGTCACAAATCAATTCAAAGACCCTCTTAGCCTCAGTGGCCGTGAAAGCTTTTCATGCACCAAAACATTTCATTACACTTAAGTGCAGTCCAGGGATGCACGCATGTGTCATGTGTGGCAGGCATGGAGTCAGTTAAGGTAAGGTTGGATGTAGCTGAGTACCTTTAACTGGCCCCTAGGTGGTGTAAAGCAATTGAACGCTTCTCTGCTGCATAAATGTATGAGCATGCATTCTGTATGAGGGTGTATTCCTCTGCTACACTGTCACGCTGTGGAAGCTGAAACATTTTAACACCTCTTTACAATGTGAGAATATTTGTTATTTATGATATTGAGCCAGTGGAAGTTATATACAAATTTAGTTTTGTTTGTGCCTGCATGCAGGGGTACATCTGTGTTTACACTCCGGTTTGACATTGTGTGACTTTCTGTCTGCGTTTGAGCGTGTGTGTGTGTATTGCTCGGTGATATCCCAGTGCACTTATCACCTCAGCCCAGACCCTGACTTTTTTGCTCCAGGGAATAGAGGGGAGCAGACTTAAAGTGGCACCTCTCTCTGCTGCTTAATGTGTGGGTGTGTGGGTGCTGGGAGACGCTCAAGACTCTGTGTTTGTGTGTGAAGGGAGTGCCCTTGTAAAGCAGTGAGCAGTGGAAGTCAAGCTATATTTTTATCATTTGTTGTCTCCAGTTTGGCTCTCTCCTTGGATTGTCTGTGTATCTCTATTTATTTATTTATTTATTTTTTGGGGGGGGGGTTGAGTTGAAAAGGCACGATCACCAAATAAACATGAATCTTTATGTATTTTTACATTCAGACCTTTTCAGGTTTTTGTGGTTCACAGAGGAAGAGACAGGCATTTTCTATGTTACCTGTGAGTCCACTCCATATTAACTTTCAAGAGTTAACATCACATTTGTTTTTGCCACAACTGTTCAGTTTTAGTCTGCAAACAAAAATACCAGTGGGTACCAAGTGTATGCTCCAGTCCCCACCTATGTTGCTCCTCCTCAGTAAATTTTGCCACTTTCCCACAGGTTAGTTGTTTCCTTTAGAACTGTTTACATTGAAAATGAGAACTCAAGAACTGGGGGGAGGTCATCAATATTATGTAAACCTTTGAGAGGTAAGAAGGAACGTGAGTGATCTGGTCAGTCATACAAAATCTGCATGCAGAGGAGTTATAAATACAATCCATTTACTCCAAATTAGATAGTGTATCTCTATTTAAAAACTTTTAAGAGCTTAGATAGGTGTGTTCATGCTGCAGAGGGCAGGGCAATATGATCCAAAAACCACTGGTGTGTCCCAAATTGCATACTTCCATACTCAATACTTAAAATTTTGAGTATACTGCGTCAAAATGAAAAAAAGTATGGGAAAAATGAGTATGCAAAAGCACCCGGATGACGGGTCAAGATTTTGAGTATGTAACTCTGTTTTTTTTACCGCAAACGGTATCGCGAATGCTAACGCTAGTTGGCTAACAGCTGCCGGGGTGGTGGCGGTTTAACAGTAATGCGTTGCAAGCTGGTCACAATTCAGTGTAGAAGAAGAGGTCGACATCGTGTTGTCATTTCTGGTGAGTACATCGCGCAGCAGTATGGGATTTGGGACAGCACTACACTCTCTAAATTCGCGCACTGAGCCAGTGAGTACATATTATGCTTAGTATACTCAATTTGAAAATTTGAGGTATTGAGTATGGAAGTTTGCGATTTGGGACACAGCATATCTCAGTATTATTTAGACTGAATACCGATACACCCTTTAAAGTACTGCACCATATTATTTCACCCACATCAAAAGTGGTTTGAATTTTTATGTGATAAATAAGTGTTATATTAAAATAAAAAAGATGCACGATATTGGTGTGGCTTGTGGCGCATGTCTGATATTTATTTTTCAGTTATATTTTCAAACTCCTAATTACAGATAGATAAATACAGATTTTTTGTTTGAAGCACAAACCCTCTATTTATCAAATAATTACCTATTCCTTTCACAGTGACAGTTCATTTGTGTTAGAAACAGGTGTGAAGCAAGAAGACAGCCATTTTATTCCTTGATTAACCATGTTTGACCAATAAAGGTGAACATTCAGTGAAGATGAGGTAAACCATTAGCGCACATTCAAACATTCTGCCAATGTCACAGCCAATAGGGGATATATATGCCAGTCTGTATGGCTAAATTATTGGCTGCAAATATCAGCAACAAGGTAAACATCAGATACCGATTATCACCTCTTGAAACTGGTACTGTTCCAATAATATTTTGCATCTCTACAAAAAACCAATAACTTACAAGAAAAAGCACCTCTCTAAAAGTATTTTCCTGTTTGAACATATCCTGACTCAAAGAAAATATATTTTATCATTAAATACGAAAACAAGGTTCAAGAAAAAGCCATATGTATTGGTTGGAGGCTCAGAGTGTTGTTCTCTCCCTTTCCTGCTGCAGCTGTGAGAGTATGCCCTTGCATATTGCAAGCTTTTTAGGGATGCAACGAATCTCAATAAAATATTGAACTGTTGGATATGATTTTCATGGTTCAATCCCCACTATTTGCTCTGCTCCTCCTGCAGCTGAGTTTACTGTCTCTGTAAAGCACTTTGGGCTGCCCAAAGACAAAACAAGAAACATTTCTACATTAATAAAGTTGAGTTTCGTTAAACATTCATATAAAGAAAACTGACAAATTATTTGGCTCATGAACGTTTGGGTTTGCTGGTTGTTATAAGTGAGTTCAGATCACGTATTCATTTCCCAGTATAACTAAAGCTCTCAACCAGTCAGACACTTTGTATCACTACAGCCCCAACCTCTAAAGTTCCCAGAACTTTGACAAGTCTTAGCCCCAAGTAAGGGCTTTAAAGGAGGTAGATCAGTGTCTGTAGAACTGAAGTTAGACCCTGGCTCCTGCTGTTGTCATGTAGAGTTCCTAAAAAGTCCTTTGTTGGTGAGGGAACTTTCTGAAGTCAAATATAGAGAGGAACAGTGAAATCAGTTAGTACTTGCTATTTTCACAAACTTTTCCACAGGGGCGTTGAGAATAATTTTATAATCGATGCATCGTCATGTGGACACAGATGATTCTGCATCAGTGCAGAGACAGACGAGTCATCAGGGATGATGGATGGCGTAGTGCCGACCGGCATGTGCTCCCAAACATGGCCTACAGAGACTGCATATGATCTATCAGTGCAAATGATGTTGCTCGTGCCCAATAGTAACACATTTACAATATCAACATAAATGTATTATATACATACAGAAGCACACTGCGCTTTGTAAAACAAGGCAAGTCCTGAATAGTAGAAAGCAGTTCCTAGAAAATGTTAAATAAAATTGTTAGATAATCAATTAATTAAAAAAATCCAAACAGACCACACATTTCAAATATGTCATAATATGGTCAATTTACATCTTATTTTTGTGTTTCTTTTTTGCTGAACATTAGGGCTTGATATCATGTTTTTAATCAACATCAATACAAATATAAATCAATATAAAGGAAACCATCTTAAACTATTGTAAATACATGTATGTATTCATACATCTCAATAACACTCTAAGGCCCAGTTCTAACACTGCTTAAACTGTTGGAGGAGTTTGTTTTGTTCATCATACCCGACCTAATCAGAGAATAGACAGCTTTAATCAGCCAGTCAATAAAAAGTTGTAAATTTGTGCTGATTCTGCAACTTCACGTTTCTTTGTCAAGTCTGTTCTCATCAGATAGACTGAAGGTCTTGCTGTGAAAACTGACACTTAGGACGTGAAATGTCAAGTCTCAGGGAACGGCTTTAATGAGTGGGCAAGGTGAAGCAATAACAAAGATATTATTTGAGCTAAAGGTTGATATCGGATCTCTGAGACAGATACTGATGCAGCGGGAAAAATACCTGACTTGTCTTCTTGGAGAAAATGTGATCATGTGACTTTGATGAAGGTCTTCCTGGAGACGCACGTCAAGATTTGCCTTTAATGTAAATCCTCCTATGAATGTTTGATACAAAGTATCAGCCACAAATCTCCTTATCCCATTTTTTGTTGCCTAGTACAAAACCAGTCATGTCTTTGGTGGTTGGTTGGTCCACTTAGCTTGGAGGTGACGTTTCAGTGAAACAGGTATAATGCTGGGCTACACTGCTCCTACACACATGCCTTTTTTTAGCCACAGAAACCTGAGTATTTACCACAGTTGATGGTTTAATTGATTAGTGGCAAAAAACTCTGATTCCATGAAAAAGGCTGATATGATTGGTGTCTGGTAAGTCAGGGCATCTCTAGTGCTAAATGAAGCTGAGGTAGCAAAGAATGCACACATCCTTTTCATATCCACTTTTTCCTCCCTTTTCTACCCTGCTCCCTCTTTTGTTCTAATCTTTCTTCCCTTCACATTTTTGTGCAGCCTCCTCCATAAAGCACTCTCATCACAGTCTCAGCCTGTAGGTGATATTTGAATGAATGCTCTTGAATTGAAATTTGCTGGTTTCTTGCAGGCACCTTCAATCTTGCATAAAAGATGAAAAATCTTAAGTATGTGGAAAAAGGAGAGGTCTCCTTGATTCTTGCTTCTTACACTTCAGTCAGCACTTTACAGCCCCAAGTGTGGGTCCTTTTTAACATTGCCTTATTCTGTTTATTTTTGTCTTTCTCTGTTTGATTTAACCTATTCAGCCTCTTTCATATTACCTTTTAAATTCAATCTTCTTTAACAGGGTACATTGCAGTTGTATCTACTTCTGTGACCCGAACTTGAGAGAATTATGTCTATAATTGGTGTGATTTTTGTGAAAGAGTTATTGGTTTTTATCCAGCAAGTTGTCCCTCTCTGCAAAATAACCCTGCTCCTTTAAATATTGCTAACAAAAGCAAATGATCTCTAAATGATAGACCTCAAAATATTAGTCTCTAGTTTGTCCTAGGATGTCCTCAATGACTCAGTGTTCCTCTCCATTTATCATTTTATCTAGAGGTTGTTTTCATGTTTGCAGCCCTGAGATTTATCATCCCTGTTTGGAGAGGCTGCCTCCTCTCTACACACCTGCAGACGTGTCCGTAAATTTGACCAGACATGTTTCTGATGCATGAAGACAGAGTTTGTTTTGCATTTTTTGGAAGCTGTTGACAGTTCCACTCCCTCTTGTCTAGGATTGGTAAAGGTCCTTCACTTTGATATGAATATTTCAGACTACTTCCCTGGGCTAACTGATGCCGCGCTCACGGCCTCAAAAACAAAGTACATCATTTGATTCTTGTGCCTCAACTACAAGGCCAGCACCATCAAACAAGTAAGGGGATAGGAGACATCAAAAGCTTGTTGCTACTGAGCACTAATGACATGAGCTTCGTCTGTTGTGCTGCCCTGCTACACGCACACACACACTCGGGCCTGTGTTATTACACCAATGTACATGAAAAAACACACACATGCAGATTATTGTGCTGCAATTGAGTGAATATTCGCCAATGACTGATGAGTTTCCAGTGTAAAAATAGAAGACAAAGGTGGCCTATTACACATAATAGTGCAGGAAATACTGGAGGGTAATGAGGGGGCGGTTTGCTAAACATGACCACTGAATAGAAAAAGAGGGCAGATGCAGTATCATTAATTCAATCAGGGCCGACCAGGGGCCAAAACACAAGCTTTTATTCTGTGTCATGGGTCACGGTGCTGATGCGTTTGCTTGAAGATGAGTCCTGGTTTTTGAAACAGGAGCAAACAAAGATTTCGACACCTTAGGCTGCCTCTCTTTATGTCTTTTTTTGTTTATCAATTTGTTTGGAGAAATTGTTCCCCAGCATGTAATCTTAAAACCAATGTGTGATTTATGAGGATAAAATACAGACCCAGCTGTGAATTGTTTTGATTAGGAACTCCTACCAACCTGATGTTTAAAAGTAATTTAGCACGAAGGGAAGGATGTCAATTATCCTGGCAGCAGTGATGTTTCCTGTAAGTATAAAAGGTTTTTTTTAGCACTTCTTTTAATTATTTTAACCTCTGTTGTGCTTTAGTGCTCATAAAAGTAATAGTGCTTTTTGCCCCAAAACGGTGGCAAAGTATCGTAAACGTTTTGCAGAGTCAGATGCCTTGAGGCTAAATTTCCATTCAAACGCATTAAAGGGGTATTTCAGAAGTTGAGTTGAGTTGTAGCAGGTATTTGACAACAGTCAGCGAAGTGGCTCCCATCAGTGCTGTACCTTTAGGGAGAACAAGCTGAGACTACCGGTAAGGTACACTACTTTTAATGGGTACAGTCCTCATGCCATAAATGTTGTGACTGTTTATTACCTTTAAGAAAAAATAGTTGTCTTCTTTTGTGCAACAAGTTAAAAATTATGATTAAACTTGTGTCCTAGCAAACCAATTCATGCCTTCATTGCAGACTGCAGTTGTCTGACACGTGGTACAAACACACACTCACACAGAAGAAGGCCAGTTCAGCGTTGTGTGTCTCAGTAGACATTACATAAGAAGTTTTTGCTCGCAATTGCTTTACTCGCAGCCTTTTTATTAATTATTATTACCCATTATCAACAGTGTTTTTGGTAAATTCTTCATGAGCAGCCACATAAGCTGAACTTTTAAAAGCTCAATGCTCTGCTAAGCATCGTGGTTTATTACTTTTAAGATCATTTTTAAATGTATGAGTGTGCCCGTATAAGTGTCTTAATAAATGTCTATTCCTCATAAGTTCAAAAAAGACGTATTTATTTTATTTTATTTAGTATTTATTTAACCAGAGATTTCTTTTTACGGGAGAACTGACCAAGAATGGCAGCAACACAGTTTCAACAACGAACTCATCCAATACATAGTAAATAATAGGATCAGTAGTAAGGCATCAGTTCAAACAGTCGCATACTAAAAGCCTGGACTCAAGATTTTTCTTAAAAAAGAAAAAGGAAATTCAGGGTAATGAACTACACAGTTTACAATCAGTCTGAAGATTGTTCCAAGCAAAGGGAGCAGAGAACCTAAAAGCTTTTTTTCCCAACTCAGTTCAGACTTTGGGAAGAATTATTGAATAAAGTTTGATGAACGAATGTTGTGCCTTCAATCCTTTAAGATTAAAAGAGAGCACATGTAGTCTGGAGTTGAAAAACACATTGAAAATCTGAGACACTCCGGTAAAGTTAAAAATCCTTTATTTTATCAGGGACATATCATGTCAACACGTTTCAACCCATCAGGGTCTTCATCTGGACTTGATTAACAACACGTAACAGGTATTTGAAATACATGGGGGGTGTCATGTAGTTGTGTCACGTGACACTGTCACATGACATCAGATATTAAAAAGACATTTGAGACCTGGCTACACAAAAATGAACAGATTATATGAAATAATTATGAATAAAACAGATTATTAAAAGGGGGAGAAATCTATTTCCTCATTTAGGCCGGGGAAGGAAGTGGCTTTGAGAGTATAAATCCAAAAAGTTTCACGTTGTAAGAGGCGTTTGAGTCTGTTACCTCCTCTCAAAGATCTAGAGATTACTTAAACTGCCATGATTTTGAGAGAATTTGGGTTAGTATGCCCTGCAGATCTGTAATGTTGTGCTATTGGGTAGTTTGGGTTGTGAGTTTTTATGGCATACTTGTGTTCTGCCAGTCTTTCGCGCATTTTTCTTTTTGTCGAACCGATGTAAAAACAACCACATTCACATTCAAGTCTGTACACTACAAAAGTTGTATTTCAGTTTGCAAAGTCCTGACAGTAGTAAGTTCTGTTGTTAAATATGTCCACAAATGTATTGTCTCTTTTTATGTTATGTAGTCCAGATTTGTTCCCATAATGGCTTTATAAATAAGGATCTAACAATGTGACGGTCTGCGAGTGCTTGGAGAAGTCCAGTTCACTTCAGAATATGAGGTGCAATGATGAGTGAGGAATCCAGTTTGTGATGACCTCAGAGCACCATGTGAATACCCTGAGCAGAGGCATTCATGGACGACACACCTCCATGATCAAGAACAGGTCAAATAGTCGCTTCCACAGAGGTTCAGGTTGTAGCTTTGCAAAGGGCGTCATTTATACAACAGCTGCAAATATTTGCAAAAAATATGACCAAATAGATAGAAGTTTAAAAAGTGGACCAACATTATGAAAACTAGCATCTGGTCTCCCACTTCACTCAGTCTGCAGTATTTTTGTTTTTTAGCCTTAATGTGATCAGATACTTGTTTTCTATCCTTTATTGTATCACAGCTGAACACCAGCATCTCAGGTGCAAACCAATTACATAGCTCATTTTGAAAGTCCCATTTGTTGTACTCCAGTTTATTGTTTAATGCAGTTTTGATTTATTTGAACAGAATGCCTGGTTTAGTCATTTAAAGCTCTTGCTCAGGATGTGTAACTGATGAGTTTTTGGTTCCAGGCAATTAGGCTAATGAGCAGCTTTTCGGAGAAGATCTTTCTGTGCTGGTTTTGGTAAAGGAGGGCACATAAAGTATACCAAACATTAGAGTCGCAGCAGGAACAGTTATTTTCAGATTTAAAGGTGATCATGCTAATTTTGACATTAAAAAGGGATCTATTATGCACATGTTATGATTCTTAAAACAGCTCAGGGCTGCTACAGTTTAGGATGATGACTGCAGATAAACTGTGTTACGGATGTTTGATTCAGCAGTGAAGAGACATCGTACATAAACTGTTAGGACACTTTTTCTAATGTGCTGTGCTCTGTCCATTGTCATATGAATAACAAAAACAGAGGGTTGTAGACCATTTTTCTGTCTGAAAAGAAGTGCTTTTAATGGCCTTTTTAAGTGAGGGATAATTACCCTACAAAGCAGTTGAAAGCCTGCATTATGAAAATATCCTTTATTTGTCGTGTTTCTGCTTTATACTAATTTTTGTAGCATATTGAACTAATTGTTTAATTTATAACGTTTGTGTTCGTTGTATCCAGTTAAAGGGAACTCATCATGCACAGAACCCTTTTGCACTCTAAATATACACTGTATGTGTCCATGGCCTGTCTGCCTCAGCCCCCTCAGACCACTTGCCCTCCATGACAAAAAATGGTAGTCTCCCACACTGCTTGCTCCATTTTTCAGAAAATGTGTGTTTCAACAGTCTGTTTATTTTTTTTCTCATAGGGATGTCAAGGGTTCTGTCAACTCCCCTGGATGGGAGATGCTCCCCTAGCCAGGTGTCATGCCAACATTAATTAGGTGACTAACTCTGAAAATATTTTGGCCTGGGACCGGTGTTAACTTATGAAAAGGAATAAAATATGTGACCTTTAAGTGATTATATTGACCTGAATCAACCCATATGTGTTGAGGCTCCAGCCTCATGTTTGCAATTCAGGTTCAGATTCAGCCTTAGAACCAATTTCTAGAGTATCTTCTGCTTTTTTGTCCCTACCTCTGATCTCTGACTCTCTTAACTATCAGTAAAGGCAAATCTCCTGAAAAATAGGTTTGTAGAACATTATGTAGAGGTCCCATGTCCTGCAAGCTCAATTTCCTTTGCTTTTAATGATGGTAGAAGGGGCTTAGGGAGTAGAAGAACATACTTAACTCTCAATTCACTGAGAAATATCATCTGCTTAAAGAATATGAATGATCCTTAAAATGCTCTGTTTTTTACTTCCTGGTATTTATGATGTAATAGCTATACAGCCTCCACCTACATGTGCGTTTTCTGCTACTCAAAGCAGACTCCATGACTGTTTTGAACGTCAGCTCAGCGGTCTGTAACCCCGCTCCTGTCAGACATCATTTGGGCAGCCAATCAGTGCAGAGCTCTTAGCCTCCCCTGATCCTCCGCCCTCTCAGATCCAAGCATTTCTAAAGGGGAGGGAAAAAGAGCTCCAAGTTTTGATGAGAATATCTATCAAGTTATGAGAAAGAAACTTTTAAGTGGTTCTGTCTTATTCTGTGTTAAAAAGAAATCTCAGTGATTATCCTACAAGTCCATAAAAACATTTGATTTTGAGGTACTCTGTGATATTAAGGTACTGTAAGTTATTAAAATAAGGTCTGAATTTCTTGTTTTAGATAGAAAAAAAGTTTCCATTGTTGCAAAAAACATGTTAAGCTTATTAGAATTGAATTTCTGCTTGATTTAAATTATTCCAGAGGCTGACAGAAGTGCAGTGAAGTACTTTAAACCAGAAATTAGTCTAAAACACACTTGGTTAGTTTTTGCAGTATATTGAGTTGTCAGCAGCAGCCAGCTCCATGGTAAATATGCCCACGCCCTCTCTGTAACCAAAATGGAACTTCAGCAAAAAAAAATTCCAATCAGAAGAGTCCTCCAGTAAAACTTTAGTTGCTGAAATTGAGCTTTGAAAGGTCAACCCATTAAACTTGCATGCTTTGAAATCTGAGCGGTGGAAGATAAAGTATTATACCTATTACGCTGTTTCCCTGTGGCTATTATTGCTCTGAGTGAAGGGAAAACATTTTTCTAGGGTGTATTAATTAGTTATAAAATTGTCCCTCCATTTTCATTATTTTGTGTAGATTAGCAGTAAAACTGATTACGTTCCCTTCGATGACAAATCCATTTAATGTGCAAGCTTTGATGTTTAAGGAAGGAAATAATGGAAAATGATAGCTATTACACTACCAGCCATGGCTGTCACTGCTCAGACTGAGCTAAAAACGCTTTCTAAAACTGTGATGAACTGTTGATTATGGTGAAATTGTTTTTGTCATTTAAACATTTTATATTTTAATGAACAATCAAACTAACTCTAGAGGTCCTCTGGAGGTATATATTCATAGGAAATGAGTTTCGGTGTGTTATCAATTCACTGTGGACCACACAAAGCATCAGTAATGAAGACTTGCCATTCTTGCTTTATTATTGCTCCCAGTCTCTGGCAGACCATCAGTGTCAGCATAATTTGGTTTTGTTGAATAACAGACCGCCCTGACTGTTATTTTGCTGCACAAGATATCAAGATTCTTTTTTGTGCTGCCTAAGGCAAACAGAGCTATTCAAATTAGTTTTCATCTCTGTCGCGTCTCAGCTTTACAGCTATTTGTCCATGAGGGCGCAGAGGTGTAGGTGTGGTGGGATTTCAAATATGCTGCTGCTTCCATTTCTTGAATTAATCGTGGATGAATTTTTAGCAGGAATGAGTGCTCGGAAGATCATTTCCATTTTACTTTATAGTACTTTGGTGAACTTAAAAGGAAAAATCTGTAGAATTTTTAGCACTGATATATGACTGGTTACATGTTATATACAATATTTTATACCTATAATAAACAATCCTGCCCGTGTCTCACAGATGAAATGTTGCTGGTCCAAATCCCATGTCTGCCAGGGCCTTTCAGAGAGTGGTTTGCATGTTCTACCCATGCATCTGTGGGTTCCCTCCTGGTTCTCTGGCTTCCTCCCACAGACCAAAAAACATGCTTGTTAGGCTAATTGGTGACTCTAAATTGCCCTCAGGTGTAGGTGAGTCTGTGAATGGTTGTCTGACTGTCTTTGTGATACAGTTGTGTGTCTTCACTTGTCTCATGATTTGATTATGCTTATTACCTCCGCCAAGGAGGTTATGTTTTTGCCGGCGTTTATCTGTCTGTCTGTCTGTCTGTTTGTTTGTTTGTGTTCAAAATAACTTGAAAAGTTCTGAACAGATTTGGATGAAATTTTCAGGAATTGTCGGAAATGGGATATGGAAGAACTGATTAAATTTTGGGGGTGATCCGGATCACTGTCTGGATCCAGGATTTTTTTAAAGGATTCTTTAACATTGCCAGATAGGACCATATTCGCCAAAGTTGACCGAAGCTTCTTGGTGGAGGTCTGCGCTCTCAGAGTGCTTTTCTAGTTTATTTAACAATTCAATTCCATTCAATATCACAATGCATCCTAATACATCACAGGGTAACCTAGTGAGTAATATCCCTGGAATACAGTTGGAATAATTCAGTCACTGGGCGACGGTGACAAAATGAGCTATTTATGGACGGGGCACACGACTCTGGTGGGCAATGCCATCTCAGTCGCCAAGTCGCGTTCGGTGTGAACGCACCTTAATAGGTTGAGGTAATGGAATGGATAAATAATCCTAAATTTAGATTAGTTAGATACTTAGATGTTCTACTACGTCCCTAACATATTTCAAAACCAAAGGAATTCTTGATTTTTACAGTCCTAAAGGTCATCGTCTTGTTTTGGTGGCTGCCATTAAGTGAATGTTTATCCTTGCACTGGAAACACTGAATTTTGCATCCAGAACTGCCCTCCTGTTTCTGTATCTCATTTGTAGTTTTTCGCTGCTTACTTGTGATGGACCAGCATTGCTGCGCTCAATTTCAAGTCTGTTCTTGGTGTTTTCTTACCTCTAGACTAGTCTGGATTTAAATTTCATTTAATTGACAAGGAAATGAGTTGCAATTAACATCCCTAATTCACACCTGTGAAAGCCCACACAGCTACTCATTCCACTTGATTACACCTCCTCCCCTGGTATTTTAGGACCTGTGCTGATTGTGTCTGACTGACATTTTCTTGACACATCTGTCCGTTGTTTTTTTCAGAGTTGGACAAATTACACCTTTATAACTTTTAGCAGTACATGCAGTCTTGTTAGATTGTGTAATACCATCATGGCTCTGTTATCTTCAACCTCATTGAAGTTTTAATCAAGCAGAATAATTTAGAATCCTGTTAGGGTGCAAGACCTCTGTCAGGATACTGCGATGGTTATAGAGAGTGCAATCATTTCTTTTTTTTACCATCATTAAACTGGTTAAGCTGTTTAAGCGAAGCATAGAAAAAACACAGAGTTACAGCATCAAAATGTGAAGCACGTACGACTGTGGGCCCTGGGATCATTTCTCTCCTCCTGCATCTCAGCCCATCTCTGAGTTGTCGTAGTGAAGCAACTGTGCAGATCAGATGAAGCTGATGTCGGAGAACATGTGTCGAGTATTTTCACCTGTCAGCTCCGTGGATTTGTCAGGAGTTAATGAGTCTGATTCTAGTAATGAGAAGAATTGATCTGTGGTCTGATGATTCTGCTGTGAAATTGATCCTAATGCATCTTAATTACTTCCACATACTGTAGTATGACAGTGTGATGCTTATTCGTTCTGCTTGTGGTTCATTATGTTCAAACAAATCCTGTGATTTGCTTGGACTGAATCACAATGCTGCTTTGTTGAACTCACCCGTAGTCCTCCTTACTTATATACATGGTAAATCACTGATTTTCTGGTCCTTTATCAGGACTGAAGGGTTGATAACTTAGACCAACTATTAACTAGGACTGAAAATAAAGCATTTTTTGTGTATGAAGATTTGTTGATACATTTTTGAATAAGAAATAGGGTGAGACAAGATAGACTTTGTCAAACTGTAGGTTGTGTAGATGTTGAATAAAAAATGGACATCCAGTCTTAGCTTAGTAAAAAGATCACTTACAGAAGGAAACACAAACAGCAATGCACTAATTGACCAAAATAGAATTCAAGAATGACTTCTTATGCTGTTCACTCTCACTCAAGTAGAATTACGCTTATTTGTTAAAAAAGACACCTATTTGATCCCACAGCATCAAAAATGGAGGTCCAAGAGACCAAAGTCTGTAGGTATGTAAAAAGCTGAAACACCCTATTTTAAACTGTCAACCCTCAATAGGATGGAGCAATTTAGCAGCAATTAAACAGAATTTACAACAGTCAACGAAAACAGGAACAATCTTATTCACTTATCTTTACATAAGAAATGTATTTTAACATACATCCTATAGGCTTCAGAGTCACATTAAGGATACGGTCACCTCATAAACATTCTAAACATGTAATTTATCCACAATTCAGTTCAATCTGTAAAAGATAAAAGTGGGCACACACAAGGGCTGAAGGTAAATACAGCATATACCGTAATTTCTCTACTATAACACGCCCTCATTTATAACACACACCCCATATTTTCACAATTTTTACCTGGAAAAACACGGTACTCCAATGTAACACGCACCCAAAAT